>JBBBDQ010001092.1:3942500-4202500 GCA_037127315.1 Ascarosepion bandense
CCTTCCTCTGTCCCTCTTTCCTTCTATCTGGCCAGTCAGTATCAGGTTCTCCAAGCTCTCCTTCCTCATTGCCTGATGCTCACTATTAATTTCCTCTTTGTTGCCATTCTTTTCAACACCTCATCGTTGCTTCCACGAAATCCACAACATCTTTCTGTAGAACTATATTTCCGCTACTTCCAGTTTTGTCCTCATTTTCGATGATATTTTCCACCATTCACTGCCGTATTTAAGAACTGACATCACATAGCAATCCAGCACTCTTTTCTTTGTTTCTAGTGAAATTTTCCTGTGTGTTAGTACTTTACTCAGGTTCTGGAATACGTCCTTCGCCATGCCAATTCGCCTTCGGATCTCTGTGTTGCACTTTCCATCTCCTGTTAGAACACTTCCTAGGTATATATTAAATAGAGTATTTTATCGTCACTTTTTATTTAATGAAAATAGACAAAGCTATGGAAAGTGATAGGGAAGAACAGAACATGAGGTGAGTAAGCAAGGAAAAGATAACATATAAGGAAGTCTTTTTGAAAAAATCTCATTACATATATCAATTTCTTTAAGTTATTACGTGGCAATGACATTTTGATCTAAATTCGCACAATAAAAGGTTTACTTATAACCAGTAATGACAATACAACGATTCAGCTGATAAATAAGAAAGTTCAACTTCAAGGACAATATTAAGATATTTAGTCGCTAAACATCAAACATCTTTTTTTTTCAATGCATGAAACTGCTGATAAAACGTAACTAATCCCTGCGTCCCGATCTTTCTAAGTCAGTAAACGGAGGGTTTAATCCAAAAAGATCTATTTAATATAAAATATTAAGCGACAGATCTGTACAATAAGAACATACTAAAGGTTAATATACTGGGTTTCTAATCAGTAATCTTAACAACAGATTTTTGATATGGAAGGGTAGAGGTCTATAATATCGATTTGGATAAAGGTCGCCTTATCTTTATTTGTAATGATGTTGAACCTTATAATAGTATCAGAAGAATCTTTCCACAGTTGGATAATAAAAGATTTTTGTATGGAGTCAGCTATACCTCTATTTATATTTTTAAAAACAATTGCTAGCTCAGTTTTAGAGTGGCTACTTAACCAAGTTTGAAAACAATATATATATATGGTTTCTCTTATGTTTCTCTTATTTTTAACTTTAATTGATCGATCATGTACAGTAAATTTGAGTCTTGATTCACAACTGTGGTTATATATATATATATATATAAATATTTTTTTAACTTTTAACTTCGTGCGTATGGATAGATATTTTTTTTTATCCTTTCGGTATGTAAATTTTTGTACCCTATTTGCGGAAGAATCGAGCTTTTTTCGCTGAAATAGCTATTCGACGAATGTAAAATTCGGTATCAATTTATATAATATACATATTTGGCTCTGTAAATAGATAATACTATTTACATCGAGTCCTCCATCTCGGTCATTTTTAATAATAATAAAATTAATATTAATACGATCGGGATATTGGGATTTTACCTCAATGCACTTTTCTTATATATATATATATATATATATATATATATATGACGTATTGAACAAATGGATGAAATCTTATGAAATAAATAAAGTACAAAGCTATTAAAAATCTGACATTACCAGCCATTTCAATTTAGCTTTATTGACAAATTTTCCTGAAACGTGTATATTTTGATATTTCGAATTCTATGATGTTCTGCATTCATTTATTTGACGGGGAGTTGTTACCAGTTCAAATATTCTTGCGTTAAGAACTTCAATGCGCGTCAATCAATCGTTATCTACTTTCAGGGCTCCTGTTTCTTTATTGTAATCTTGATTTTTTACATTTTCGGTAACTCCTTGCATGCAAGTAACCTACATAGGCAAGTTTGGCAAGGAATTATTTAGAAAAAATCGGTTTCTAAATTCTTGCAGGTGTGCTGGCGATTGTTTGTGCATTTTTTCTTTTAGCGTTATAAAATGAGTAGTATATATATATATATATATATATATATATATATATATATATATATATTGCCGCTAGGAATGGACAATTTTTTATTATCCACCCATGATGATAACAGTTGAAAAATACAACTAAAAAACGGGCTAGCTAATCGATTTATTATATATATATATATATATATATATATATATATATATATATATATATATAGTTAGACCAGAATATGCAACGTGGTCGAAATTTAACTAGCATGTATGTGGTGTGTTCGTTTCTTTTACATATATACATAAATTGAATATATCTAATAATAGGTCTGTTCATAATAGGCGCCTTTCTGCCTCAGCTCGCAATCAGTGCAAGAGAACCCTAAATGATGCTAAGCTGTTGTTTGCTGAAAGAATGAAACAGCATACAGCATCTCGCAATTTCGGCTCCAAAGACTACTGGCGGCTCCGTCAAAATGTGTTAAATAACAGCAAAGATACATAAAAGAAACACAATTATACAGCTATCCAGGAACAAATTCTTAATATATTCACTTCCCAAATTCTAGTAATCTTAAATTCGGACCCATTGCTGCAGGGCCATATTGCGGGCTGAGCCACCTAGTAGATAAAAGATTACAACCATACACCACAAAAAGAAAAATCTACATCAGAAAGAGCATACGTTTCCTAAGCTTCATACCATTAAAAGTAGACCCAGGTACACTTTAACACTGACATTTTAACATTTGATGTGAACAGTATGTACAGCAACATACTCTATGACCTGGATAAATAGGCCATTAAATTCCGAATTGAAAAACATAAATAAATACTTCCCACATGCTTCACAGAAGAATTTATTATACAGAGCATGGAACTAATTTTCGACAACAATTCATTTCAATTTACCAACCGAAATGATATTCAAACAGGTACCGCGATAGAAACAAAAATGGCACTAACTCACACTAGCATATCTAGAAGAAAGCTTATACCATCATATAGGACACAAATATGGGGAGACATGAAAACAGAATTCACTAAATTATGAAAAAGATATCTAAATGATTGTTTTATCTTTTGGAGATCAACATGGGGAGATGTAAATAAACAACACAATCTATTACAAAAATTGCACCCCTAAATTAAGTTTACACTAAAATATAGCTTTAATGAATTGCCATTCCTATACATACTTATAAAAAACAAAAACAATTACATCATCACAGACATTTAAAATAAGCTCACATCACATTGATTACACCGGTTCTCGCTCGATCACCGAAGTTAAGCAACGTTGAGCCTGCTCAGTACTTAGATGGCTGACAGCTTGGGAATACCAAGTATTGTAAGCGTTTAGTGATGGATGTGCGTTGTGGTGCAGTGGATATCGGCTCCGAAAGAGAAATCAGTGAGCCGAGTTCGAATTCCAGTTGAATGCTAATTTTGAATATTTAAAAATGCACATTAATATCCGTGTAAAATCAAGGGTGATTTTTTTATTAAATTAAAAACGACCTTATTACTGAAAAGAGAACGCGCTTTTGGTGGATATATTGTATACATCATCAGGTCGCTTATATTCCTTTGTTGCAGATTGCATATCAACAAAAGATATCATTCTTATGTTAATTTCTTGAGTCTACTCTTCCATGCTTGCTTAAGGCATGTTGAAAGAGATTACTTAGAAATTTTCTCACAGTAGATTTCCAGTTCATTCTGTGTCAGACTGGTTTCCAACCAAAATTAATTAACTCAACTTGTTCTGGTATTAACTCTTTCCAAGTTGGTTTTGATTTCAGACTTTCCTTCCTCTAGATCGGTTGCTACCAAAGACTATACAACCCGGTTTGTCCGACTATTTTCCCTAACTTGAGGAAAGATGGTTTTATATCTTTCCCAAGGTATCAGCACGTAAGTAAAAGTAATGAATCCGTCTGGAATTCGAACTGGAATCTCTGATTCTTTAATCCGAGTCACTATTCATCACTCCCATTGTATATAGACATGTATTCTAAAAGGAAATACCATATATGGCATTACAATAGCAATATATTACAATTTAAATGACAGTGTAAAACCACTAATATCTTTCAGTGTATATATGAGTCCAATATTTATATCTATTAAAATTCAACTACTTAATAAATTATAGGCTTTGGCATTTACGTTTGGAAGCGGGCATATTAAAACAGGCACAAGCGACATGAAATTTAAAATCAGCCTTTATTATGGACAGATTCTAATAGATCGCAGGAGGCTTCAGCGATGTGCAATTTGTTCCTGGTCATCAGTTGTGGCAGGATCAGGTCCTTTATGGGTAATTGTTCATTTAACTTTACAATAAGCCGTATAAGCGGTAACAGCTGAAGATAATGCATCTGAAAAGCCATTGTCCGGATGTAAACGCTAACGTCAGACAAAGCCATGTTGAAATAGTATCTCATTTAATATATCGACTTGATATAAATGATGTCGAGTAAATTAGAGAAAACTGTGCTCTGTTTGACAATTTGGGGCAAATTGAAGAATATCAATTCGAAATATGCAGAGAAACGCGCAGAGAATATGGCCAAGGATAGCATACGCATTCTATCAATTTTAAACACTGGAAATAATAAATAATGATCAAAACTCCGCCCATGGTTATCTGTAAAACTGTTGGCTGAGTAATAAAATATATTATCTATTATAAGAAGCTCATTTATCACGTAGCCGACAAGGAAGATATTTATGAACTTAATATCAATTGGAAGTTCAAATTAATAGTTGAGCGGATGGATGTTTGCAGATGAGAAATGCAATCTTTAAGCGCAAGCTTTTAAAGCTAAAAAAACGAGCAAGTAAACATTTCTAAAATAAAGTTGTTGGCTAAAATATTTTAAACCCAAAATCTTAGACCTTACCAGTAGAATTACAGTGTAGAATCCAAGTATTAGAAACGATATGCCACAGTAGACATCATCGGTAACTCTTATAATATCATGAAAAACGAAGAATGAGACACCATCAGACAAGAAATATGAGCTTTGGAATATCTCATAACTACCATCGAGCTAGAAGATGAATTTGAAATGTCATGGACACACCAGAAAAATCCCAAAACGAGTAGAGACAGAGAAGAAAATGGGTTGAAATGTCACACATTCGACTGGAAGATCATTCACAAAACCTCAGAAAATGACATTAACACGTAAAAATATGTAGTAGGATGTTTCAATGCTCAGGTTTGTAGCAAACCGAAAATTATGCCTAGTCATGGAATTTATTATTTTTTTTTTATAATACAGAATATTTAATGTAGGATATATAATAGGCTTCAAATTATCTAAGTGTAAAGTTAGATATTTTTGCAATATAATAATGGCTGGATGCTTATAATATAGCGGTTTGACAATTCCTGTTACAGACGCCTGTTCAGGTATTTTTTGTTTGTACAACACACAGACACCTCCCCGTGGTTATACTTCAACTATGCTGAGGGGAATTCTATTACAGTATCTTGGAGAGAGCACATTATCTTGCGTGACTAACAGTCGATGTGCTGAAGCCCTAGATCACAATAACTCACGACTTCGTGTCAGCTCAACCAGTAACAAATCCCAAAAAGTTCGGTTTACCAGAAGGAGATATTCGTAAATATGATAAGCGAAATATGAACAATCGACCACATTTAAAGAAAGTGTTCAAATAAAAATTTTTTTTTTCATGGATTGACAAAAATCAAGCGTAGAACGGCTGAAACGTGATGATAATGATAGGAAAAATATCCTGAATGACAATAACGTCATATGATAACTGCCCATCGAAATATATTTATTTCTTCCAAACTTAGTGCTATGCACATATACAAACACAGATATAATAGAGACTGGCTTTGATTAATTAACCTTACTATACCACAATACAAAATAAACCCCTAATAAAAGAATAACTTCTCGTCTTTCCCATGTACTCTAATTGAGGCAGAGTGGCTCTGCTGATAACATAGGTATTTCGTTATAATAAGGATGATATTGAGTAAAAATCAATATTCTGGTCGGGTGCCCCTGTTAATCCCCTCTGGGTGCTTGATAAAAAAACAACGGGGAATCTGTAATGTGATTGATGCCGACTTGGCAGCCAGGCTGCAGTCATTCTCTCACCGCAGTGATGTGGCTTCCTTGTGCCTCTTCTACAAATACTTTCACGGCTTCTGTTCCGACTAACTTAGATCACTAGTGTCCCCTAGGTATGAATTTGAACCAGATACTAGATTAGCAACTGTGTTCCACCTTTTACAGTAAAACTGATAAAATGTAACCGCAATTTCTACTCTAACAGCTTCTTTTCTAGCACTTCTCCCCTGTGGAATTCCCTTCCATATACTAGCTTCCCCGAGAGCTATAATCTCCAGGAATTTAAATGTATGGTCAATAGCCACCTCTTATCACACTAACTTGCATCCATTCTCTCAAACACTCTTCCCATCTACACAACCCTCACCTCGGTATCCTCATCCGTCTATCACCCTCATTCCGACATTTCCTATAATTAATCACACATTCTCATCACTTTCCCCTATGTAACCCCCTACGCAATAGAGGCAATAGAATACCTTGCTTGGGGGGAAATGATTACAAAGAAGTATACAAAAAGTAGCAATCAAGATAAACATTTATAAAAAAGAAAAAAGATATAGTCTGAAATTGGAAGGAAAGCACTGATGGGACCTACCCTTTAATTTAGAAAAAAAAATTATGTTTTATAATGTTGTATCTAGAGGATCAGTCATTGCGTTGTGGTGAAGTGGTTATCGGCTCCGAATGAGAAACCGGAGAGCCAAATTACGCTCAAATGGTCACTTTTTCCACGAGCTATGGATTAAATAGCAGGATAGATTCGGTTTTATAGCCTTGTTTGGTTACCAGTCTACCAGAGAAAGTAATGGTAACCTACTACAGAAAAATATTCTGCCTAGTTAGTCATGTCTTTTTAAAGACATGATCGCCCAAGCATGTATCACGCATGACACTTAACTGACTAATTTAAGGGATCGTATAATTTTATAATGTTATATCTTCATGAAATAGAAAACAAATCCATATTTTGATTGCAATCAATTTATTTGCAATATTTCAAGAATACAGTAAGCAAAAAATCGTTTGTCATAATTATGAAACGAAGCCATAAATAATTTAAAATATTTCGTCCTGTCGATCGTCAGGTAAAATTTTATTTTACTGCGCACTTAAAATTTACGGCTGTAATGCATAACAAATCTTTAGATATTAGATGAAGCCAGTCTTCCTAGATTAATATTTATGCATTTATGATTATTCGTCACCTTTTGAATAAAAATGAGAATCTGCGTGTTGATTTATGAAAAAAAAAAAAAAAGAAAAGATTTATAATGCCCCGTTATAAAGGTTACGTCTGTACAACAAGTATTTAGCCCTGTAATATTAAGGGGGAACATCTCTCTTCGTGTAATATTAAGAACAAGTTTTTTTTTTTAGAGCTCTTTGGATTAGTTCCCCTTAGGAACTCACAAACTAACCCTCTACAAGAGCTGAAGAAACTGCTCTATCTGTTACTGTGAGTGCGACTGTCACACCCCATTCGGCGCCATGTCAATATCGAGCAAATAACCACAGAAGATACTTCCTTTCATGTCCTACAGGTTCTATTATTACGACTAACAAAGTAATATTGAGGCCTCATAATTGGTTCTAGGCGTATTCAAAATGACTTTAAACTTTCTGTCTAAGTGGTTTGCGTATATACAAGGTGCGATGGGTAAATTGTCGCCATTTTATATTTTTGTTTCGTGCATGCGCGTTTCTAGTTTTGATTTTGTCGACTGCACAGTATGATAGGATCTGTTGGACATTGTTCGTGAAAAAAAGTACCCCACGGCGCAATTTACTCCCCCAGAAATTTCGAAACGGCTTGCTGTATCGCTTGGTATTTGGGCTGAACTTTCCAATACGAAATTTTTAGAAGGTCTGAGTGTCAATACAGACGATTCGGAAAAATTTAGATGATATATCCAGTCCACATCATGGTGTTTGGAGTGATCACTAGAAGTGCCAATGTTATGCTTCTGTTCATCTTCCCATATATCCTCAGACTCAACATGGTGTCTTACATCAAGTGCCTTGAGGAGGTGCTGTTGTCAGGGATGTCAGACGATATTTACGACCACATCACACTTTACATTTGGTTACGTAACACCCCAGACTTTTATAGTGATTGTGCGTCAATCTGAAGAGAGTGCAGAGGAAATGGAAAATGTGGATAATATATTCAGTCAACATCGTGGTGTTTGGAGTGATCACTAGCGATGCCGACGTTATGCATCCATTCATTTTTTCATAGAGCCTGAGACTCAACACAGAGGCTTACATCAAATTCCTTGAGGAGATAATGTTGCTCTGAGTCAAGGCGATGTCTGCTAGAAGATTATATGCATAGCAACAGAATTCTGCTCTATGCCACACAAGCGAGAGAAGCGTGTTGATTTTGAGAAAAGGTAAATAGAGCCTTAAGGCCACCGCTCCCTGTGATCACTCCAAACCTTATGATATTGACTGGATATATCATCCACCTATTTTCGAATCCTCTGCACTGTCCTCAGATTGGCACCAACACAGACTCAAATGCTCGTATTTGGCCTTCTCACATGGTAAAATGAATTGTTTTGTGGTGCTATGTTTCTCGCAACGGTACCCAACTGACTCTACTATACTGCGCAGTAGACAAAATGAAAAACAAACAACGTGCATGCGCAAAATTAAAAATTTACATATTGAAATCTGTATGTAAATATTTGTTCCATTATTTGAAAAGTGAATTATATTTTCAATTAATTTGATTCTATAGAATGTATAATTATGATTTCGTTCCTTACTATATATTAAATTTAGTTTTATTAAGTGTTTATTTAGAGAAAAAAGTATGGATATAGTGATAAACACTGCAAAGCAACTGGCAGTTCCACGCCTATCGTTTATCGTGTTTCATTTTGTCATTCATTCATTCTTTCTTTCTTTCGTTCTGTAGTAGAATTACCACGTTATTCTTTCTTATACTTGAGTATTTAAAATATTTTCATGTTTCTATAAAACTAAGCAAAAACAAAAACCCTACAAAAATTACAAACAACATCGACAAAAAGCATTTGCATTGTCATTACTTTGGGATTTATTTAATTTCCATAGTCGTCTACAACTCTACTTGCACAGATGTCAAACAAGAAGAACAATTGCTAATATTGTAATCTTTTTGTCACTAATAAGCTAATTGAACAACACTAACATGTTTGTTTTAATTTTTCGAACAACCAATCGCGTATCTTCGGGTAAATTTATTGATTTCTATGTTTTAAGCAGAAGTGAGAACAAATTTTTCCATTTTCTAATTACAAGTTGACCTATTGCCAAAAGCAGGGACTAATGAGTGGAGATATTAGACATGGATTGCATACAATTAAAACTGTAATTATATGTTGAGAATCTCTGCAGAACGGAAAGTGTAGATTTGTCTTTATAAACGATCATCTTACTGGAGTTATTACGTTGATGCAAAGGATTCCACAATTATTTTGACTATATATTTTATTCACATTCATTCATATAATCATTTATAATTATGTTGCCCAACCGAAATTTAAGAAAAACTGTGTTTACTAACATGAAACAAAGATTCTAATTTTGATTGGAGAATAAAAAAGGTATGCTAAGATGAACACAATAAAATTTCTGAAAGCCACTTAAGTTAGGGATATACTGTTAAAATTATTTATGAAATTGTTATAAATGAAAGAAGAAGTGGTAGAAATTAAAGATTATTCTTGTTATGGTGTCCTCCTACGAGGAATGGATTCTCTATCTTACTATATAATTACCTTCAGTTAACGGCAGTTAATGACAGCTAGTACGCAGTTAAAGTCAGCTACTAATCAGACAATAAGCAGCGTAACTGTACCGTTCGGACTTATTTATATATAACTTATTACTAATAGTTTCTTTGTATATATTGTTCTTGTTATACTAATACACTGTTTTGAACCTACATCTTGTGTTGTGTTCCGTGTCTTACATCCGAACAAACAGCTCACTACAACTTTGCGGCGAAATTTCGCCACAACCAATCCACAACAAATTGGTGACGAAGACCCACAACAATGATGATAGACAATAGCTGCCCCTCTAAGTGATTAGCTAGATAAGTGTTCAGGGTTACATTCAAGTAGTAGTCGTTACCCTAAGTGGAAATTTCTTATGTTTGAAGCAAGGAGGAACTATGTGTGATTCGATTCCGCGGAAGTAACATGGCGTCGTGTCAGAGAGTTAAAGTTTTGAACACGAGAAATAAAGAATAAATAATAAACATGCACACTAGATGTAATCTGTTTAGTTAAGCTTTCACAGTCAGCTTCAATCTAGTGAAATTTAAAGTAAGCTAGCCATTTTTCAACTATAATCAGTTTGACTTTTCTGAACTAACAAACTTGTCGCGGATAACAGAATGAACAGTGCTGACGGGAGAGGGGTTACCCCACACTGCATAAGGTCTCCGCAACAAAATGTCATCGTTCAGAAAATTGTCTGTGTAAGCATTTGTAGTAATACTTTGTTAAGAGAGAGAGAGAGAGAGAGAGAGAGAGAGAGAGAGAGAGAGAGAGCAACACGTACACACACACACACATATATATATTATTGTAATTTTTTTTATTTTAAGTGCTTATTATATATCACATATGCATATATACATAGTAGTTTTACTAAAAACATGCGTGTAAACATTTATCGTAATCCCTCCTAAAGAAAGAACTATATATATATATATATATATATATATATATATATATATAAACATGTATATATTTATATATATACACACACACATATATATATATATATATATATATATATATATAAACATGTATATATTTATATATATAAACACACACACACATATATATATATATATATATATATATATATATATATATATATATATTTGCGCATTCAGGCAGCAAATTTTCTTTTAGACACGTCAGATTAAATTTATTGCAAACATTGTGCCTGGTTATTTTTAACAACATCCGTTCATATTCACGGATAATCTTTCGCGAATTAAAACTGAAAGATGTCAGAAATAAGCTATAACATTGACAGATGTTATTATTATTCGTTTCTCAATGTTCCCAAGCACTTTTTATTTCCTTTCGGGATTATCTTCTGGGATGTGAGTTATGGTAACAAAAAATAACCATTTCTGACATCTCTTAATTATAATGGTTGGAATGTTAATAATGTGCAGTATCTAAAGTTTCATATAACGGGGTGACCTAAACCTTTCGAGTAAAATTGAATAAGCTTTTCTAACTAGTCGATGGTTGTGCTAGCA
Organism: Ascarosepion bandense; assembly: GCA_037127315.1. Taxonomy (NCBI): domain Eukaryota; kingdom Metazoa; phylum Mollusca; class Cephalopoda; order Sepiida; family Sepiidae; genus Ascarosepion; species Ascarosepion bandense. The sequence continues at coordinate 3,953,843 of JBBBDQ010001092.1, forward strand.
TAAATTCGTAAATCATTATGACCAATATTTTGAGCGTACAGATCTAATTCAAACTGGTAATTCCACCAGATTATCCGATCTATCATATAAACTATAACTAAGGTGTGCTGAGTATAGTTTCAGTATAAAACCTCAGATTGACTCTGTTGGTGTTGAAAATATACAAATAATACAACACAGACATCTGCAGTTTGAATTAGCTTGCCACCCTAGTAGAGCACCATACTTGCCACCCTAGTAGAGCACCATACTTGCCACCCTAGTAGAGCACCATACTTGCCACCCTAGTAGAGCACCATACTTGCCACCCTAGTAGAGCACCATACTTGCCACCCTAGTAGAGCACCATACTTGCCACCCTAGTAGAGCACCATACTTCATATAATGTTTTTGAAGCCAGACCAAATTACGTTACGTTTTACTCTCAACTGCTATACTACCTTTCTCTGTTGATGCTGTTATAAGACAACACAAGAGTAATTTGATTCGAAGAAAACGTCACAGTTTTATTGTACGATTCAACACATTGATGAAAACAATTATTATAGAAAATCTTTTCAGAAAACCCTCACATTCCTGGGAGATAAAGGGTTTCATTTATTGTTGTTAAAAAGGTTATTTTTTTCTCTTGCCAACAAAAGAATCTATTTCTGTTTATATCCCTTGCAAATTTGCCCAAGAATTATAAAATGAATAATAAAATAAAATGTTTTTATTCAAGAAATATTCGGTATTCATTGACCTAATAAAAGTTAACATTAATTTCTGTTTAAGTTTGTAATTCTTTTCACTTAATATCGTTTTTTGGAAGATAGATTTTCAAAATCCACGTTTTCTAACACACATAAAGGTTTCCTTCCTAGCCATTTGTCTTACATAACGTGGAAAGTTTGCATCTAGATTATATCAATTGTTCATAAATTAGATTTTCCAGTTCAGTAACTGGTATCCGTTTTTTAGTATACGTGTGGTTTTTCTTTCTAATGTTTTTTTTGAAGTAGTGTTAAAAAATTATGTCGTTACTTCCTTTTTAATTGCATCTGCTATCCATTATATCTGTTACATCTCTTGAAAGTCTTCAGCGATGTGGTTTTTGTAATGTGGTTATATTCTTCGTCATTCTATGGCGCCAGTCGATAATCTGTTAAAATATAATATTTCTTTGAGATCTTCAGGTCATATTGGCATTTGTATCTATTCTTACTGGTATAAAATCATCACTGAGTATTGAATTATACATCATGTAACAAACTGATCATAAATTAACTACATATATATTGATTGTACACCAATGCATACAGACTTAGAAATTGTAACAATAAATTTAAGATCTAATGATGATAAAACTTTTAATCGACAAATATTCTAAAGTATCTTATATGTAGCGTGTCCGTTCAGGACGAAGGCGATCATGGCCTTCCACGTCTCCTTATTCCTTGTCGCTCTTACTAACCCTCTCCTATTATTCCACTCAATCCTTGCTGCACAATTCACCTACTCAAGTCGATCAAGTATGCCATGCGTTGCTTTCCTTTGTCTCTCTCTTTCCCTCTATCCGTCTATGAGCGTCAGATTCTCCAAGACCTCCTTCCTCATTACATCAGCTGCCCTTTTCTGATGTTATTATCAGTTTCATTCTTGTGTCTATCTCCTCCAAATCCTTGTGGTTGCCCACGTTTTCTGTCCATGGTATCCTCAGCATCCTTCTGTAAAACCAGATTTTAGCAGCTTCAACTCTTGTCATCATTTTCCAATTATCCAGAATTCGCTACCATATTGAAGGAAAGACATCATATAATAATCCAATACTCGCTCAACTTTTGAAATGCATCCTTGGCCATGACAACACGCCTTCAGATCTCCATATCGTATAATATTTTAAAGCATATTCCTCCGAAGTAGCTAAATAATTAGAGTATTGGCTTTTCAACCATGAGATTAGAATAGAAATCTCACTATGTTCGATTGGTCAAGTTTGCAACACCATTTACTCCAGTTTCAATAGGAATTCTACCAACGTCGACAAAGTAAACCTCACTGCGGCTCTTAAGAAATACCTCAAATCTGTTGCCAATTGGGACAAGAAATGGCTTGTAAATTTTAATGCATCTAAAACAAAACTTCAACTATTATATAGAAACTTTCTTGACCGCCATCAGCATGGCTGATGCAAGTCTGCTGTAACGAAACACACTGCGCTTCTTGGCCTCATTTTTTTCAAACGACCTGCTGGGAAAGTTGCGTCACTGTGCCGGGCCAGAAAGTTTTTCTTGTCAGAATCCATCTTGCACAGTTATAAATTTGCAATTTGTCCGTGAGTAGAATACTGTTGCTACATCTGGTGGGGTGATCCTCTTATTCATCTCGAGGTTAATAAAAAACCCAAAAGAGGATCTGCAATGTAATCGTTCCTGACTTGGCATCTCAACATCAGCCAATTTCTCACCGACGTGATATGGCTTCCCTATGTTTTTTCTACACATGTTTTCATGGTAACTTCTCTGACTAACTTTTTCTCCCGGAGCCGTGACCACATGAATTTAAGCGCACTAATAAGCTGGCATATAGGCCCCACACTTTTGCCGTTGAAATAGTTAAATTTAATCACTACTTCTATTTCAAAAGTTTCTTTCCTCGCACTTTAAGCCTGTAGAACACCCTTTCGTTTACTTGCTTCCCTGATGACTGCAATTTCCAAAGATTTAACTACAGCATCAATTGCCACCATCTATCTTCTTGAATCCCGTACGTTATAGTACGTTAAGATACCTAAAGTCAATAATTGAATAAAGTTCCTGAAAGAAAGCATAATGTAATTTGTTGAGTTTAAGAAGGTTCCAATTCGTAAACGTTTGTGCATGTGTACATGTGTGTTAAAGAAATAAATTGCCGCCTAATTGCAACCTGCAGTTAGTGCAGGTGTGCGAGCAAGAATTAAACTAATGTCCCTCTGCCATACTGGATAGCAAAAGGGTCTCACTCGAGCTGGAAAACTGCTGCACATTCTTCCGCTATTGCCTGCCGATAGAGGGGCCCAACTGAACTGATCACGTGTGTCCGCTGCTTAAATACGCAAACCAAACTGCGATGGAAAGATACACGTGATAAATAACTGAAAGGCGCATGTCTCAAAGAGAGAACACGCCAGACAGAAGTAAATACGTAGGTGTGAAATACACAATATGTAAATGCGTGAATGCGTATGTGGGTGTGAATATTAAGATGTGTACGTGAGTATCACACTTCAAAGTACCCAGTCTTTTCTCTCCCTGAAACCTCCTTTGCACTAGTAGATGTTCAGTCTTGCTTCGGGTGAAATTATTAAAAAAAGATCTCAGTCTTTTGAGTCAATCAGGGTAGACGAACCTGACCGAAGCCATCGATGGTTTGAAATTATAACAATGGCGGTCTTAGATGACACTGATTCCATATTCAAATAAATATGACTAGCCTATGCTCTTAACAAAATAAGATTTAACATATCAAAGAATCGTCTTTTATGTATATTTCAAAGTGAAAGCACCAACAACAAGCTTCGTTCTTGTTAGGGCATTTAATTCAGTGTTGAATATTTTTAATCTAGATTATTATATAGTGAAAATTTCAGGTCAAGGCTAGATCATATTACTGATAAAGTTTTGAATATGATTTGAAGTTATTTAATTTCTAGACGTAGACGAACATGACCTTCCACATCTTTCTGTATTTTGTAACTACTAATAGGTTTTGTCTTTTTGGTTTTTTCCAAGACCCTGTTCTACCATCCATTTACTCAAGCTCATCAAGTACACTACGCGCTGTTTTCCTCTATCCCTCTTTCCCTCAATCAGCCCTTTGAGTTTCAGATTTTCCAAGCCCTCTTTCTTCATTACATGCTCCATAAATTTCAACTGCTTCCTCCTGATGTTATGTTGAAGTTTCATTTTAGCTTCCATTTTCTCTAAAACTTTATCTTTGCTCACATGTTCATCCCATGATATCTTCAGCATATTTCTGTAGTATCACATTTCTCTTGTTTGAAGTCTCTTCTTCATCTTTGAAGAGATTGTCAAGCATTCTCTGCTATATAGAAGGGCATATATCACGTAACAGCTCAGTGCCCTTTTCTTCGTTTCTAACATACTTTTTCTGTATCTTAATACTCTACTTAGCTTTGTGAATGAAACTTTCGCCATGCCAATGAGCCTTTCGGTCTTTTGTTAAAAATCTTCTCAGATATATAATTTTTTTACTTTTTTGATTTCAGTATATCGAAATTTAAATTTAAATTTCGTACCCACATGTGCCTTGTGGTGCAGTGGATATCGGCTCGAAACGAGAAATCGGGGAGCCGAGTTCGAATTCCAGTGGAATTCTTTGCGTTCACTTACGCGCAAATACCCTTGGGAAAGGTATTAATCCGGCACTTCCCTCTAGTTATGGGTTAAACTACAGGACAGATTGGGTTCTATAGCTTGGATGGCAACCAGTCTACCGCAAAAAGCAACTGTAACCTACTGCGGGATACTCTTCTGGCCAAGCGTGTATCATTTATGGAAAGTAATTGACTGACCCATTCATTTGCTGATAACTATACATTATATCTTCCTATAGTTTATAGTTAGTCCTTTCTTCTCACTTTCCTTCACTACATTATGCAGTAGTTTTGTAGTTTCTTTTCTATGTCTGCTCTTAACACTGTGATGTGGTAGCGCTATTCAAAGAATGGAGGAATGGTTGACATATAAATGTGTAAGCTTCTCGCGCAAAAAATTACCTAGAACGACAAAATACGCGGATTTTACTAGCAGCAGCCGTAAGTATCGATTCAACACAATCTTTTCACTTCATGTCAGCGTAAAATTATATACTAATAAACATCGTGGTTTATTAAAAATAGATTAAGTTTTGTTAACAATAAAAATATAGTTTATTCATGAGATAAACAGTGAGTGTATATATTCCCTGCGAGTAAAATCAATGATAAACTGTGGGTTTTGAACGCATAATCAGGTAACTTCGATAAACGTTTGATTCTCGGGCTTGATACTTGGGGAAAATATATAAACTAGCCGATTATAGCGTTGTTTCGTGATATATTAACTGTGAGTTCAATCCTTGGCCAAACGTAATTTCCAAACGGAACCAACAATAAGTGAACAGTAATAAAATATGAACAAGAAGTGAGATTCCTAGACATGGAAAACAAAAACGAGAATAATCTACCCACATAGAGTATTAAAACAGTTCATTCAAAACTCCCTGAAGTTTATCCCGATAAACAGACACTTGAAAAAGCCGAAGTATCCAACGGTCAGACGTTGTAACCATAACAAGAAAAATGGAAACAATACTCTATGTAAATAATAACATTTCATCCCAAAAATTCAAACAAAGATATTTCCAGTATTTACATTATTCGGACTATTGTCCTCATTTTTGTTGACATTTGTACAATATTTCAACCGTTGCACGCTCTGGCCTTCTTTAGGTGCTAGGAATTTCGGACCGAACCCTTTATTACAATCACTTGGGTATATCATTCTCATTCCTTCGCGTAGAAGTGCCTCTTTTGGAAATTATGAGTTATCTCCCTCTAACCCTGTAAGTTACTTGTTCATCACTACTGTAGCCCACTACTGTACTCACAACTCTTTGAATCAAGTCACAGAAACTAACCAATGTCTATATCTACTGGGCCATATGTCCAGTGAATATAGACGTTACTACGCAAAAAAATGAAGTTCATATACCTCAGTGATTGTAATAAAGATTTCGATTCAAAATTCTTAGCATCTGAAGAAGGCCGGGGCATACAACGTTGGAAACGTCGTACAAATGGCAATAAAGATTAGGACAATAGTCAGAATAATGTAAATTGTGTAAATACTAACTCATCTTAGAAATATAGACAAATACAAAAATATTTCTATTCATTCCTGTCAAATAGGTTTTTCAAAAGTGAAACTTATCATTTAAAGTGGAATTACTATTCAATATAGTAGTGATAGCAGAAAAAGTGTAAAGGTGCAGATATATTATGGTTATTAAATTTCGTTTCCATTTAATTAATTTATAAAACATGAGTTTATTTATTAACGTAGAACTTTAGATATGGTTGGCAAAACCATTTAAAAACGATATCTTTAAAATCAGAACCCCTCGACATATTTGGGAAAGACATAAGAGTAATTAAGAATCTCTACTAGCAGCAAACTACCGGCATACAAACAGATAACGAATTCAGCAAATATACAAACATAGAAAGGGTCGTAAGACAAATATGTGTTTTTTCACCGGATCTTTTCAACTTGTACAGCGAGACTATTTCGAGGACCCTAGGTGTTATGTCAGGATTTGCATCGGAGGCCACAATTTGAACAACATAAGGTACGCAGATGATACAGTGCTGATTGCAGACAAGGAAAGACATCTACAAGATCTCCTACAGAGGGTAGGTAAAGAGAGTGACAAAAAAGGACTACAAATAAACTGCAAGAAAAACGAATACATGGTCGTCAGCAAGAAGAGCAGCCAAAATGTCAAATACAGGTGAGGGATAATAAAATCAAGCAGGCGCAAAAATTTAAATATCTCGGGTGTGTTCTAACAGAAGACGGAACGTGCGACACAGAGATCCAAAAGCGAATTAGCATGGCGAATGACGCATTCCAGAAGCTGAATCAAGTATTAAGAGACAGGAAACGTTCACTAGATTTCACTAGTACTGGATTTTTATGTGATGTTAGTTATTCAGTATGGCAGTGAATGCTGGATAATATAATCAAAGATGAAAGAAAAACCTGAAGCAACTGAAATGTAGTTCTACAGAAGGATGCTGGGGATATCATGGACTGAGCATGTGAGCAATAGTGAGGTTTTGGAAAGGATGGAAGCTAAAAGGAAATTAGTATTGATCATCAGGAAGAGACAACTAAGGTTCCTGAGGCATGCAGTGAGGAAGGATTGCCTGGAGAACCAGCTAGAGGGGAAAATGACAGAGGAAAAAAGCCGATAACATATTTGAAGGGCCTGAGCAGGTGAATGACAAGCGGAGTTTGGGTGGGGTAACAGGAGAAGGTTTTCTAATAGCCACCAGAGATAGGAAGACGTGGAAAGCCACAAACGCCTACGTCCTGAAAGGACATGGCACATAGAAGGAGAAGAAAATGAAAATCATCCTCGATATGTAACAATTCCGTTATGACCTTTTTTTCTTACACAGAAGCATTACAGCTGTGGCCGAAACATGTTCTTGACCTAAAATCACTAATGCATTATGAAACTCGTGATCAACATAGATGTAAATAAAGTCTTAGAATTAGACTTTCAGATTCAAAAGCTCATAGCATCAAAATTTATCAACTTGTAATTCAAGATATCATCATTTTAAAGATTTAATTGAGTTATGCTTGTCCCTTTTTGAGACATATATTATTTGAATCTAGTTATATAAAAATATTAAGGTATTGTTAGTCATGCGCATTGACAAGCTGAAATAAACTTCCCTTTTGAATGTAGGTTTACAATTTTGTTTAATCATTCTCGACTCTTTTGTAAGTAAATTTCTAAAAGCGAATAGAAATTTTGAAATGCTTACAGCGGATTGATAAGAAAGTTAATACGACTTTCACAAATTAGGCGGAAATCATAGAATGGATAGGGAAGATATTAACATACAACGTGTCTGCTATTTTAACAGAGACTGTCTCGAAAGGAATAAAATCAATGAAAGCAAATGACTGCAAGAGATAAACACGTGTGGACGAGTACAAGAAAAGATGAACACAAGAGTGTGTTCCGTTTCTTTATTTCAGGCAGGAAATTTGGTTTCGAGTTCAGGGCATATTTTCCGTTTTAAATTAGGAATATTTCTCGCAGGCTATCATGGTTGAAAACCGGAAGTAAATTGAACTTTTCTCATTACAAACATTTTAATCTCTCAATAACCGTCGATGAGTGTGATGGAGAATTCTATATCGATCAAAATAAATACCACGCAAAGGAGCAAGTCAATAATAATTTGTACTAAAGATACTCGAACAAGGAATAATAACAGGGAGACTAATGTTAATGTAAAAAGACGAATAAACAATGCTTCATGAATTATATTGGAGTATTGGATAAGGAACAGTAAGTGGAACAATTTTGAACTGCTAGAAAAAAAACTTAATTTTTTTAATAATCTAAACTTATTTATAAATGGAACTCTGTCTGTGTGTGTGTCTCTGTGTGCGTGTGTCCGTTACCTATTGACTCCGAAACGGCTGAACCGATTTTCTTAAAAATTTATACAGTTGTACTATAAGCGTCTGCGAGTGTTCTGAGCTAGGCTTTGTGTCGAGGTACCCCCGATAAATATCGAAAATCGATAATCGAAAAAATCGGGTTATAAAAGGAGTGGTCCGATTTTAATCAAATTTGACACACTCATAGACAAAGACATAAGAAACGATATTCAGAAGGTTCAAGGTTGCAGTTCTTACAATAATGCAGAAAATTGATAATATATATATATATATATATATATATATATATATATATATGAAAGGCAAGATGTTTGTGTGTGTGTGTCTGTATTTTTTCAGCCATTTTATTTTAGTTTTTTCTTCGGGTTTGGCTCTAAGTAGGTATAATTGTAGTTCTTATTCTCAGCCATGATGCAATTTACTCAGAGGACTTATTTAACCTTCAAAATTTAGTTTACGACGAAAAAACTTATTTGATATTGATACCAGGAAATCAAAATTTGACTTACATCCATTCATTTTTCTTTGAATCTACGGTTTCGCTTTAACTGGAAACAACTATTGCTTTTTAGTCTTTCGTGCCAACGTCCAAAGAGTGTGAGCTCCAGGACCATGGATTAGTTTTAAAGCTTTCATTACACCCGATCAACGCCGGGCTATACTGCTAGTATTAAAATAATCATGAACGCATGAGTCGAAAATGAATTCAGTAAATACAGAAAACAGGAAGGGGCGTAAGAAAACGATCTATCTTTTAGCCAGGCTTCTTCAATCTTAACATTGAGGCAATCCTGAGTGGTGATTTTCTAAGAGCTGCTTAGCTGTAGTACAAGACTGAAAGTATGGAGTACCTAGTGAAAATCGTATTCACTACTCAACTGTAATACGTTTTAACGGAAAGGCAATCCAGAAAGTACTAAATTTCCTACCTGGATTTATTAATGGTGGATGTAATGTTAATGTAGGATACACAGATGTCACTGTGTTGACAAAAGTCACAGAAGAAAACAACAGTAAATACTAGAGAAGAAAGACCAATTCTAAGATAATATATGGTTGACAGTAAGAGGAAGTTACAAACTACAAACTGAAGATGCTAAAATCTATCAAGTCTGAAAATATAAATATCTGGGGAGCAAAATGTCAGACAAACATCTCTTTGACTTGACAAAATCTGACTTCAAAAATCAAGTGATTTATTAAGAAGCAAAAAAAAAAATTGAAACCAAGAAAAGGTTACTGGAGTGCTATTTAATAGATGTACTCTTATATGTCACTGAACGCAGGAAAATCTTGTTACAGGTGAAAAAAGGACAAAAGAAATGTGTTTCTACAGAAGGGTGTTGAGAATAATATGCTGAATATGTGAATTATGAAGGATTTCACTGGATAATAGAAACAAAAAACTGCTTATATTTAGAATCAGCAAAATGTAGTTAAAAATCCTAGGACACACAATGAGGAAAGAGGGCTTGGGAAATTTTGAACTTACTGGACATATTGATGAAAACAGTAAAACACTGTGTAACTTCTGTAAATAGATGACAGAACAATAAGTGGGAAGAATAGTGAAAAGAAATATGTTACTAAGAGCTACAAAAGATAGAAAGTTCTAGAGAGAACACAGATAGAATAAAAAATTCAATAATACAGGCTATCCACAATGTCTTTCTGCTTAAAATCAGCGTTAAGGAAAACCAAACAAGTAAAATAAAAGCCATACGCTCCGTAGCCACTACTATCATTGTCAGAGAGGTTAAGAGGTTTATCGATATATGCTCCTCCTATTGAAGATATACTTCAGAATTCTTTAGCTTAGCAGATTCATTAATTAGATTAACTAGGAAGCATGCATTTTTTAGGTGGGATGATGTCAGGAATCGCTCAATCGCTTGAAAGATATGATGTTCTAATGGGTAACGCTCTCGTACCCAGATCTGAACAAAGAATAAACACTTTATATACATCGGACTTTGCGATCGGAACTTTATGCAGAATATATATGATGGAGAAGTGAAAAATCCTGTATACTTCTTATCTCACAAAATGAGTGATACACAGAGGAAGTGGTCAGTTATTGAAAAGGAAGCATATGCCATCCATTACGCTTACATAAACGGCACCACTACTTACATAGTGCGATATTCTACACAGTTCATAAGCTTCTGTGGTATGTTTTGTATTCTCCCATTCAAAACAAGGAAATTCAGTTGAGGACTTTGTGTATAGTAGGATACAACTGTAAACTAGTATACTTATAAGGTCTGCAAATACTTACTGTCACGCTCGATAGATGCCCCTAGAGATAGTTTAACAAAGCAAGTCGAAGTGCATGATAGGTGATATGAGGCTAACGCTGTTCGGGTAATATCGAATCCCGACATTTTGCTACTTACAGAGAAGATTTGATATAGACATAATTACGGAGGGAGAGAGAGAGAGAGAGAGAGAGAAAAGAGAGAGAGAGAGAGAGATTTTAGAGCTCAAGCCTAGACTTCCAAAGTGTAAGTTAAAGAAAAAATAGATTCTCTTGGGTAAAGTTGTGTATTATTTATCTCAACCTGACAACGAACCGATAGGTTAGGCTATAAATCCCATCACAGAAAAAGCGTCGTCATGCAGTGCCATGATAATAATGGCCACAATGGTTACAGAGAAAATGTTCTAAGCGCACAAACTGAAATCTTTCTGGCAATGTCTGTTTTGAGATGTTGTGAAATATGTAGTGAAGAGTATGCCATGTCAAACGTGACATTTGGGAAAACTTCATTACAGTATGCTGGAGTAAGATATGCCACGTTTTCTTTTCGGTAATATGACTTTAGATATTTTCTGACCTTACCCACAGACCCTATAAAGAAAAGCAGTACTGTTAAGTTTCATTAATTTGTACTCAAACTCGCCACAGGTATTTGCTGCGCCAAATAAGAATGATAAGACGATCACCCACTTATTAGTAGTCGAAATAAATCCTCGGTTTGGCGTCCCTCTTCAATCAGCAACAGATGATGGTACAGAGAATGTCAATAAAGTTAGGGTTTGGATTTCGTAACATTTGATGGCACAAACAATCCGAGCTTACTCACACTTTTCATGTGCCAATAAAAAACCAGGTACATTTATACATTCACCATTAGAAGAGCTCTTTTCATAAGACATTTGGCTCATTAAAATTTCCAACCTGCTGACGTCTACGAAAACAATTAATTAGCCAATCAAGAGCAAGGAAAAAAATAGTTGATCAAATTCTTTTTTCCACAAACGTATAAATACGCGTGATTTTTGCCTTTGACATAAAAGATCTACGAGTGGTCTAAGCTATTTTTCTAAAATAGAGGCGCTCGGTAATTAATGTAATTTTGAGGTTTAATAAAAAAAGTTGCAAGAGTATTTGATATTGACTATATTAAATGGCGTTAATATTTTTCACATATAAATAGAAATAAACATTTGCATTTATTTGATTTTATATATTGGAAAATTAAAAATGAATTGAAAACTTATATGAAAATGTGATACCAAATTAATGTCGATTTGCAGCCTTTAAATAAAAGCTTTCTATTCATAGGTACACCACCTTTTTTATACACAGGAAGAATAACGCCACAAATTTAATCTGTGCGTAACAACTATTACACATTTGGTATGTAGATATTTCATGCATAAAAATTAGTCTTGGAAAGCAGATTATTCGTGGTGAACTCATAACGGGTCAAGTGAGTAAAATGAAAGGAAGCAAATTGTCAGATGAATAAAAGGTCAGCTTCAAGACATTGATTTTAACAAAGTAGACAGTAGAAAATAGGACAGGTTAGTCACGAAAATATTTGGAACTCCTAAAATAAACTTCAATACTTCGGATCAAAGTGTAGTATCTGTTATTCACTACTTAGTCTTGCTTTTCTATTCACGCAGTTCACAGATAAGCTTTGGGGGATGCCTGGAGACTTTAATTCTTCGGCAGAATCTCTCTTATTGGACTAAAAAGAGAAAATTGTTGGGTACCAACGCCAGCGTGACAATGATCATGGAGCAATTTTTGTACCTGATTTATATGTAAGCTTGCATTAAAAATGGCTTTGTGTTATATAGCAGCACATGAGCAAGTATAGTTCCTGACTTTGGGCAATACAGGGCAAAGCTTTGAGAGATGCCTAGTTATTCCAATCCCTCACTGTACCAAAGTTAGGGGTGGATATCAGAGCTAACGTGAAAATAATCGCGAAGACAAGGCGGTATTTGTCCTTGTCTCAAATGTACTCTTGAAGGTACCCCACATTCAACCGAATATCTTTGAGATTCTCTGTGGGTAGGTAATTGCTGAACTCATAAATTACTTTGGAGAAATGTTTGATTTTTAAACAAAAGACTCTACCTCTACGTATGACTGATTGCGTAAATCATTTGACATGAGAATTAGTGTACTTTCATTCAGGTCTAAATATTTCCACGAGCAGGTCAAGTTGAAAGAGAATCTCTGAATAGATTACGAATTAAGTTTGAAGAAAGTTTAATTCTCTGTAAGCCCATCGGTGATTTGTTGTTTTCTTCTTAACTGGTTGCGAACTAAGGCTGAAGAATTAATTCTATACTATTATTTAACACTTAGAAGAAGGGAGATGATATAGGTTTATTATTTTCATTTTAATTCCTTCTTTGGAATATGTAGGTGGAGTAATCGCTGCTCAGAATGAGAAATCGAAAAACTGAATTCGAATGCTTGTCGGATTCGTTACATTTACTTACGCGCAAATACACTTGAGAAAAGTAAGAATTCATAGTTGAGACTTCAAAATCCGTATCTAGCCTTGTCAAAGCACATAATATTTGCAGCTAATGAAAAGATCGTGGTGCTCGCAATAACTGTATTATTCTGATGGGGGGCTGTCTTTCTGCTTCTATGGATTATGACCATATCACATCAAATAACCGGTCCTCGTTTTATCATCGAATTTGAGCAACGTCCTGCCTAGTGCAAGATGGTTGAGAAATTGAGAATAAAAGTTTGAATGTGTAAATGGTATAATAGATGAGGCCACATACTTTTTATTGGAGAGGTGAGTTCTTTACATAACCGGTCCTCGTTTTATCATCGAAGTTGAGCAAAGTCCTGCCTAGTCCACCTAGATGGTTGACAACTTGAGAATAAAATCTTGAATGTGTAAATGGTATAATGGATGACAGCAGGAACTTTTTATTGAAGAGGTGAGTTCTTTATCTTTATACGCTTAAAAACTCTTCGTTCGTTCACGTGTGTGAGCGACTCTGAACGCCGAAACTTTCATGTGAGCGTGAGACTTACAGTCTCGGTTGCAATATCTGAAAGAGGTTTCTATCCCTTATATATATATATATATATATATATATTCAGCTCATTCTCACGATTGAAACACATAGGTGAAATTGGGAGTTGATCTCAGGTGAACTTTGAAGCTGGCTTCTCTGACATCACACTAGAGTATATTTCACATATCCCTAGGTGACAGACATACTACAATTTCTTGCAGGCATTTGCTTTCCTTGTTTTCAATTTCTTTCGAAACAGTCGTTGTGAACATAAAGAACTTGTATCATGTACTTGTCTTCCTTCCGGTTAATGATTTCTGTCTAAATTTATAAAAGTCGGGTTAACTTCTTTATCTCTCCCCTGCGATATTTTCAATATTTCCGTTCACTTTTCGAAATGTAGATACAAAATGGCGACTTTATACATCAATCTCCATTGGAAAAAATATTTTCGGCAGCCTTACACAAAACGCTGGACAAACATTTTCAAGTGCTTCATATTCTGTATTGGAAATAAAACAGAACGGTTCGGATTGTTTTTGTTCTTGTTTTGTAATTTGTTTATAAAATGAAGCCCGCGGGAAGCAAAGATCAATTTTGAAAATCACATATCGGATGTGGCAATTGAGATTTCCACTTACTCCGAGAATCAATACCACCGGCTGTGAAACTGCCGTTTTCTTGTTCAGTTTTGTATTTATTGATTCTTGTTTTTTTTGTCTTAAATCTCCAATCTTTTATTCGGATTGCTTTTATTCGCTTTCAATTTATATTATTTTTTCCTATTTCCAATTCTTTTGATGTCTTCGTCCAATTTTTCTCCGTTATCTCTCACTTATAATCTTAACGTCCATTTTCCCTGTTTATTTTTATTTATATTTTAACTTCTACTGATTTTGTTTAATCATTTCTCTCTGTCATGGTCATCCATCTCTATTCTTTTATTTATTTGATTTTCGTTTCGTTTTTTATTCCTATTTTTTATCGATATCTTTACTTTTTTTTTTTTTTCTCTCTAGTTTTTCTTTCTTTTGCAGCCAAGGAAAATTGTTTATTCTGGTTTCTAATCGAAACAAGCGAATCAACTATTGTTAAACCTTTTATATTTCTTCATTTTATTCCGTCTGATCCCAGTTCTTTTTCATTTGTTGTATTATCTGTCATTATCATACCGCATAAATTTCATTCGTTCATTCACTCAGCATTTTTTTCTCTTCATATGTAGGTTGGATGTTCTCTTCTTTTCTCTCTTTCAATTATTTGTTTTTACAGGTATAATAGAAAAACATTTTCATTCAGATTTAATATGAATTCAATTCTTTGATTTTTTATGTTTTTCCGTCTTCTTTCATTAATTTTTGTCTTTGTTTTTTTTTCTGTTTATTTTTCTATCCTTTGCTTCATTCTTTCTTCCTTATTTCTGTCTTTCTTTCTTTATTTAGGATTGGATTTCTTTGTTCTTTTCTTTTTTCATTAATAGTTTCCGTTTCTTTATTCGTGTTAGGTATAGAGTTTCTCCCTTTTTTTCTAAACTTTTGTTTTGTTCTTATTTAGGAAAGAGGATCTTTTCTTTCTTTGTTCATGTTATAGATTAGATTTTTAAAGTTTTTCTTTTTATTATTCTTACATATGCATAGACAAAAATCGTTCCTATTTTTTCATATTTGGAGTTTATTTTTCTTTTTTTTTTGTTCTATTTAGGTTTTGGATGCAACTCTTTTTTTCACTTTTTAAATCAATAAATTTCATTTATATTTAGAAAAAAAAATCATTATCCTTTATAGTTTTGATTTCAGATGGAATTTATTTATTTATTTTTTAAATACTCATTCTATCTTGTCTATGTCTCAAATGTTGCTTTCATTCAGAATTCATTTACACTTTTTAGTTATTTCCAACGTTTTCACTGTAATATTTTTCGGTGCCAGCAGGTAGAGAAACCGCACATATGTCATCAAATCTCTCTTTTCTTTGAGCAAATCAAAAACGAATAACAGATTTCATACTAACAAAAATATAAGACCCTGAAGAAATTGTCAGTGGATTCTGAAGTGGTAGTAATTGGTTGATGGAATTTAACAATTCTTGTCTTTCCATCAACAGAGACAAGAAGCCAAACAAGTCAGACAGAATTTAATAGAATGTCCACTTCAGTCAACAACAACTGGTCATAAATACAAAAAAAACTACTTTACTTATAATCTCCCGTCTTTTCTGATTGCCCGGAGTAATCAAATCCTACCGTTTGACGAACTATATATTTTGATTTGGATATTAAAAATACAGATTTTATATCAAAGAAAGATATTTAAATAAATTATTATACTGACAATTTGTATTTTTGTAACATTACATCTGCACTGAAAAAATACATTAATGGACACAATGGGTTATATTGGATTGGAAAACAAGAAAAGAAAGTGGGCAAATTATCTATCTATGACAGTGTTTATTTTCTATCTATCTATCCTATCTATTCAGGTCTGTTCGTATCTATCTATCTATCAATCCATCTATCGATCTATTCAGGTCTGTTCGTATCTATCTATCTATCTATCTATCTATCTATCTATCTATTCAGGTCTGTATGTATCTATCTATCTATCTATCTATCTATCTATCTATTCAGGTCTGTTCGTATCTATCTATCTATCTATCTATCTATCTATTCAGGTCTATTTCATTATCTATCTATCTATCTATCTATCTATCATTCAAGGTCTGTTCGTATCTATCTATCTATCTATCTATCTATCTATCTATCTATCTATCTATTCAGGTGTCTGTCCATGTCTCTATCTATCTATCTATTCAGTCCTCATTCATATCTATCTATCTATCTATCTATTCCCGGTCTGTTCATTATCTATCTATCTATCTATCTATCTATCTATTCAGGTCTGTTCGTATCTATCTATCTATCTATTCAGGTCTATTCGTATCTATCTATCTATCTATCTATCTATCTATCTATTCAGGTCTGTTCGTATCTATCTATCTATCTATCTATCTATCTATTCAGGTCTGTTCGTATCTATCTATCTATCTATCCATCTCTCTCTCGGTCTGTTCGTATCTATCTATCTATCTATCTATTCAGGTCTGTTCGTATCTATCTATCTATCTATCTATCTATTCAGGTCTGTTCGTATCTATCTATCTATCTGTCTATTCAGGTCTATTCATCCTTTATCTATCTATCTATTCAGGTCTGTTCGTATCTATCTATCTATCTATCTATTCAGGTCTATTCGTATCTATCTATCTATCTATCTATTCAGGTCTGTTCGTATCTATCTACCTATCTATCTATTCAGATCTGTTCGTATCTATCTATCTATCTATCTATCTATCTATCTATCTATCTATCTATTCAGGTCTGTTCGTATCTATCTATCTATCTATCTATCTATCTATTCAGTCTGTTCGTATCTATCTATCTATCTATCTATCTATCTATCTATTCAGGTCTGTTAGTATCTATCTATCTATCTATTCAGGTCTGTTCGTATCTATCTATCTATCTATCTATCTATCTATCTATTCAGGTCTGTTCGTATCTATCTATCTATCTATTCAGGTCTATTCGTATCTATCTATCTATTCAGGTCTGTTCGTATCTATCTATCTATCTATTCAGGTCTGTTCGTATCTATCTATCTATCTATCTATTCAGGTCTGTTCGTATCTATCTATCTATCTATCTATTCAGGTCTGTTCGTATCTATCTATCTATCTATTCAGGTCTATTCGTATCTATCTATCTATCTATTCAGGTCTATTCGTATCTATCTATCTATCTATCTATCTATCTATCTATCTATCTATCTATCTATTCAGGTCTATTCGTATCTATCTATCTATTCATTCATTCATTATCTATCTATCTATCTATCTATCTATCTATCTATCTATTCAGGTCTATTCGTATCTATCTATCTATCTATCTATCTATTCAGGTCTGTTCGTATCTATCTATCTATCTATGTATCTATCTATTCAAGTCTGTTCGTATCTATCTATCTATCTATCTATCTATCTATTCAGGTCTGTTCGTATCTATCTATCTATCTATTCAGGTCTATTCGTATCTATCTATCTATCTATTCAGGTCTGTTCGTATCTATCTATCTATCTATCTATTCAGGTCTATTCGTATCTATCTATCTATCTATCTATCTATTCAGGTCTGTTCGTATCTATCTATCTATCTATCTATTCAGGTCTGTTCGTATCTATCTATCTATCTATTCAGGTCTATTCGTATCTATCTATCTATCTATTCAGGTCTATTCGTATCTATCTATCTATCTATCTATCTATCTATCTATCTATTCAGGTCTATTCGTATCTATCTATCTATCTATCTATCTATCTATCTATCTATCTATCTATCTATCTATTCAGGTCTATTCTATCTATCTATCTATCTATCTATCTATTCAGGTCTGTTCGTATCTATCTATCTATCTATCTATCTATTCAAGTCTGTTCGTATCTATCTATCTATCTATCTATCTATTCAGGTCTGTTCGTATCTATCTATCTATCTATTCAGGTCTATTCATCTATCTATCTATCTATTCAGATTATTCGTATCTATCTATCTATCTATCTATGTATGTATCTATTCAGGTCTGTTCGTATCTATCTATCTATCTATCTATCTATCTATCTATCTATTCAGGTCTGTTCGTATCTATCTATCTATCTATTCAGGTCTGTTCGTATCTATCTATCTATCTATCTATCTATTCATTCATTCATTCGTATCTATCTATCTATCTATGTCTATGGATCTATCTATTCAGGTCTGTTTGTATCTATCTATCTATCTATGGATCTATCTATTCAGGTCTGTTCGTATCTATCTATCTATCTATGTCTATGGATCTATCTATTCAGGTCTGTTCGTATTTATCTATCTATCTATGTCTATGGATCTATCTATTCGGGTCTGTTCGTATCTACCTATCTATATCTACGGATCTATCTATTGAGGTTCGTATCTATCTATATCTATTGATCTATATATTTAGATCTGTTCGTATCTATCTATCTATCTATATGTATCGATCTATCTATTCACGTCTGTTTGCATCTATCTATCTATCTATTCACATCTGTTCGTATCTATCTATCTATCTATCTATTCACGTCTGTTCGTATCTATCTATCTATTCACGTCCGTTCGTATCTATCTATCTATCTATATATATATATATATATATATATATATATATATTCACGTCTGTTCCTATCTATATATCTATATCTATCGATCTGTCTATTCACGTCTGTTCGTATCTATCTATCTATCTATCTATCTATTCACGTCTGTTCGTATCTATCTATCTATCTATCTCTATCGATCTATCTATTCACGTCTGTTCGTATCTATCTCTCCACGTCTGTTCGTATATATCTATCTATATCTAACGATCTATCTATTCACGTCTGTTCGTATCTATCTATCTATATCTATCGATCTATCTATTCACGTTTATTCGTATCTATCTATATATCTATTCACGTCTGTTCGTATCTGTCTATCTATCTATCTATTATATCTATCGATCTGTCTATTCACGTCTGTTCGTATTTATCTATCTATCTATCTAACTATATCTATCAATCTATCTATTCACGTCTGTTCGTATCTATATATCTATTCAAATCTGTTCATATCTATCTTCCTATGCCAGTCTGTTCATATTTATCTATCAGCACCAGGTTGTCTCCAGCTACATCATATCTCGGATTAATATATTATGCTTATTATATTTCTTTTGAATATCGGTAGACATAATACTTCGTGCATTTATATCGTTTAACAAAAAAAAAACAACTGTTGAAAATAAACAGGGTGTCTACTGAGGTATAGATATCAACTAAAATAATGTTTGCACTAATAAAATATATCAGATTAAAACTTATATTCAATCCTTTAGAAATAACGCTGTTCACATTTCCAGAGAGGAAATATTTTTACACATACCCACACACTCTTTTCGTTGATAATTTTTGATAAATTTTCCTTTAAAATATTTAGGCTTTAATGAGTTTAAGATAGATTACCTGCAAGGTATAAACATTTTACAGTTGAATGGCTGGATGTAATCTCAAATTCTATTATAACAGTTTCACCATATGCAGTTCTCACTTTTAGCACTCTATTCTTGCACTTTGCCCCCAGTTAATTTGATATTCAAAAATTGAATTCGATGCCAGTCGTTGTCGTTTTCTGTCTAATTCTTGTTTTCTATCCTTAATATAGATCTTTTTGTCATATTATCTCACACTCAATAAGCATCTGCATCCTAGTAACTTTATTACTTTGCTTGTTAAATGACTGAAATATATATATATATATATATATATATATATATATATATATATATATATATATTACTAGCAGTATATCCCGGTGTTGCTTGGGTGTAATGAAAGCTTTAAAACTAATCCATGGTGCTAGAACTCAAACTTTTTGGACGTTGGCACAAAGAACGCAGATTGTTGAAAGGTTGATCTCCGTAGAAGAATCCGTAGAACTTCTCCAACAACGCAACCAACCTGCAATGTAAAAAGAAAAGACGTATCTTCTGCCAGAAAAACGGCGCTGCCCCTACCACAATCAGTCAGAAGCAGGCAATGAGTGGAAGTGCACTTGTGGATTACTTACACTGTGCCAGGCTGCAGCTGGCAGTGGAGGTTACTCGCAAAAACCTCCTATCAATTTTCTGCTATACTAGTGGCTCCTGTTGATGGAGCGAGCGCCTTCATTTAACTATTTAGAGGCTACTGTTTTGGGTTAACGATTTTTTGTCCATGCAGATTTCTCTGAACATTAGTCTCACTTCACACTTTCTCTCACTGCGCCATGTTTGCTGGTCTGAATTGCGTGGACACACTCGACTGATGTGACAGGTTCAATGAATCCCCATCTTTATCCAATTGCATCTCGTTGCTAATACACGGCAGTTTTGTATCTAATCTCCGCAAGTTACGGGTTTGGTATCTCTCAGTCAATTTGCCTGATCCGTAGGAAAGGGAAATTAGTCCTGTTAGTAATTTTAACCGTCCTTAGACAATTAATAATACGGCCCCATGCAGACAGAGCACTTAAATTGTCTTAACATCTTAAGGTTTTGAAAAAGTACTTAAAACTTCACGCAATGCGTATCATAAATTTAATTTTGGACTCCCTGGTTACCGAGATCACGTTAATTAAGGGAAACTTTTAGTTAGAGGACACTGTCCAAAACCTTCGCCATTGTGGACTGTGGATAGAAGCATTGTTCCGTATAAAGTGGTTTTTACTAATGCGGATCCCTATGCTTGCCATGAGATACCCACATGCGCAGAGGCTAAGGGGGGCCTGTAGCCGCCGGCTATTGGACAGACGTTCCAATGGTTGACAACCCTATAGAACTTCTGTGTAAACTACATTTTTCGCTTTAACTTTAGATGCCAGGGCGAAAACATCTGACTCCCCACATGTGAGCAGCCAACGTAAAGTTGACCCTGCGAGAAGCATGGTTTTGTAAGGTGCAACCCCAACACTGAAAACGTCTGCAGACGTTGCTCATACTGCCAATTTGCATGTCAGCAAGTGAAGCGTAGTTGACGGAAGGCGAGTAGTAGAAAGCAACAAAATGATTTATTGAGACTGGTTATTCCTCGGTTAGCTGCCCGACATCAGTTATTGTTTTCAAGCTTAGCATTCCGTTGCTGTGGAGTACGTGATGCTCTGTCAGATGCAACGAAGGAGGTGACACTTGCAAGCCTAGTGGACCGTTGTTCTGTACTTTCTGCAGCCACGAAGCTGAAGTAGAGGAACGGTTGCTTAAATTATGAGCGCTTCGCTGTTCTGTACTTTCAGAAGCCCGTGAAGGTTTCTTAGCAGCGGCGTCTATTAATCGCCGAGACCGTCGTTTCTCCGTACTTTCGGCAGCCCGTAAACGTACCTTAGCAGCACCGTTCGTTAAGAGCCGAGACCGTCACTGCTCTGTACTTTCATAAGCTCTTAAATCGACCCTATCATCAGTAGTTTCAGTGTTAAGCTTAGCTAGTACGAAGTCATCTAACCTGGAGCGCTTATGTTTTTTTAAGGAAGCAATCACTTGATAACCTAATGGAACGCCAAATTTAAGTTTCAGTTGCCCTACATTCTGTTGAACGCAATGCGTTTTGCAACAGTCGCACAGCGCTAACAGGGGAGATTTCATTGGCCCTAGTGGCCCACTTTGCTGATGTTCGAGCTACGAGATTAACAACTAGGTCCCACCCTTTTACAGTGAAACCGATAAAATGTAAACGCAATTTCTACTCTAACAGCTTCTTTTCTCGCACTTTACGCTCGTAGAATTCCCTTCCAGATACTTGCTTCCCCGACAGCTACAATCTCCAGGAATTTAAATGTAAGGTCAATAGACATCTCTTATCTCACTAACTTGCATTCATTCTCTCAAACTCTATTCTCCATCAACTCCACCCCCATTACACCGGTCTTCCTATTGATCTGTTACCCTCTTCGTGACATTTCCTATAGCTAACCCCTCTTTCTCATCACTTTCCCTTACCTAACCCCCTGCGCAACAGTGGCAGTACAACTGCCTGGCATGGGGTGAAATGATAAAAAAAAGTAAAAGTAATATTGCTCCACATATATGTCAGTGAATACTTGACCATCTTCTTTCTGATGAAGCAAAGACTTACTAAAAGAAAAATGTGATTCTAGCAAAGGATATTAAGAAATATGAGTAATAAAAACGTTTTAAGAAGAACAGCATAAGAAGGGGCGCTTAGAAAGAGGCAGTTGATATAGTTTAGGATATAGAATGCAAAAAAAGTTACAGTGAGAGAAAAAATAGGTACATGGGGTGTTGAAGAAAAAAATAAAAGATGGATGAGATTTCAGGAGATAGAAAATGGCAAGTTAAATTACATTTAACCCTCTAGGGCCATTCGTATCATATTTGATACAGTATGAAAACAAGCCTTGAAAGAAATATTTTCCTGAAAAATTTTTTAAGAGAAATATTTTATAAATTTCAAATGAAAGCAGTACTGACTGCTCAGTCAATGAATACCAAATGTTTCCTTATAGGGAAATACCAAATGTTTCCTCATAGGGAAATACTGTATCAAATATGATATGAATGGCCCTAGAGGGTTAATCTTTTGTAGATTGTAGCTATAAGAGAAGCAAGTAAGCGAAAGAGAGTTCCACAAGTGGGAGGTGCAAGAAAGAAATCTGGTAGAGTAAAAGAGGTGGTTACATTTAAGTATTTCAACGTTTAAAGAGTGGAAACTAATTGTTAATCTAGTAGCACGTTTAATTTCTTATAAACAGGACACTAAGGAAAAATGCCAGTCCAAGCAGTTGCTGTAAAAATATTTGTAGAAAAGGCAGAGGGAAGCCACATCACAACGATTAAAGAGTGACTGAAAACGAGGCGTCAAGTCAGGATCGATTACATTGAAAAATCCTCTTACAATTTAATCAAGAACCTTGATATAAAGAGCAGTTTATGTCAATAGTCTTCAACGTAAAGAAGAATAGTAGATTTAGAAATGTGCAAGATGGATTCTGACGAGAAAATCTTTATGGTCCGACAGAGTGACACAATCTTTCTAGCAGCAAACGTAGTTATAGACTCGATGTAATCGTTGCATTTCAGGTTGGTTGAAAAAGCGAAACTAAGGAGGTGCAGTGTGTTGCTCTCCAGGAGACGTCCATTCTGATGGTTACCGAGAAAGTTTGTCTAGGATGTCTAAAAGAAAACAGTTTTATTTGGAAGTATTAAAATTTACAAGATATTTTCTACACTTGTCAAGCACTGAGAATATATTGTATAATCGCAATTTGATAAAACTACGAAAGACCAGTTTTTCCTTTCCTGAAGTGTGTGTACATTTTGACAGCCACTCTTACTCATATATATATATATATATATAGTGTATCGTGTCAGCAGATAATTTTCTAAACATATACTGTTAAATATAACAGACAATGCATGTCCATTAAGTGTAATCATGAGCCGTTCTAAACATCGTATTTTGGCTTAATTTCAGATGAATTGAATTTAGACATATGGTTCTGTTTGCATTTCGGTCTCTCACGCAGTGTGACGTCATTGAACCGCTTGACAAATTTACGAACTTCACAAATTTCGGTGACTGTTATCGTTGCTTAGCAATGTTTTATGTCAACACAAAATAAAATCATCTTTGATAGTGGATGTCTTTATGTTAACGTCCATGTAACCTCTCTGAAAATGGATCATGAGAGCCGAAAGCTTAGAACCAGTATAATACAAAAATATCCAAATGTTGGACAATTTTTGTCTTTATTTTTACCTGAAATTAAAGTCAAAATACGATGCTTAGAACGGATCATGAATCAACTTAATAGACTTTCATTGTCTGTTATATTTAACAGTATAGGTTTAGAGAAAATATAAATCAGCTCCAATCGGCAACTGTGTGTTTTATGCTAAACGCAATCCTCAGGCCTCAGGAAACAGACTAGCGCCGCTGGGTGTTGATTTCAATGTCCCCTTTTATATTTAGCCACGCTCTATAACTGATATTGAGCACTATAACCAATAAATATAGCTTAAGGCTCACATCAAAACTATATATATATATATATATATATATATAGGCAGATTTATTGATGTCAGTAGATTTATGGAAACTAGCCAGTGTGATTAATGATATTTTGTTTGTATTTCTGTCTTATGCTGTGCAAATGATTGATTTCTAACAAAATATTTTCCTCGCCATAAGAGAAAAAATCCATCTCTAGTCGAATGACAAGTATATCATTTTTAAGTTTTTATTCTGCACCTTTGAAATATTTAAGATATTAAGTGTCAGATCTTAAAAGATGGTTACTTGCCAAATTGTTCAAGTGGTGCAGGAAACGAAGAAGCTAGTAAAACAACCATCGCCACATGAACATATATATATATATATATATATATATATATATACGAGTGAATAAGGAAAAAAAATTTATAACGCCCAAAACATTAATTTAAAACAGTGCTCGATATATAATATATAGAGCTTTGAATATTTATTATAAATTATATTTTAGAACATGTACAAATTTTTAATATATCCACTACAAATTGTACATTTGCAGTGGATATATAAAAGATTGTACATATTTTAAAATATAATTTATAATATATATATATATATATATATATATATATATATATATATATACTCCCAGCCATAATTATTAGGCCACAAAAGTTTAAAAAAAATGATATATTTCATAATATTATCATTATTTTGTTGGCATGTAGATAATTGTAAATGAAAATTTTGTTATTATTACTTTGCAAAATTTTACAAGGCAACTAGAAAGCCTTTGCTTCAACAAGCCAATAGGAGGAGACTAGCATGGGGAAGAGAGCACAAAAACTGGACAGCAGAACAGATCATTCGATGCACATAATATCGTACAGTATTAACAAAAGAGCAATTCTATTTTCATTTAGAATTATCCATTTGGCAATAAATAGTAAAAATAGTATAAAATACATCATTTCTTTTAAAAACTAGAGTGGTCTCATAATTATGGTCGGTAGTATATATATGTATGTACATATATATATATATATATTTAATCATATCACCCCGAGCAAGGCGGTAACGCCACTGATGT
Source organism: Ascarosepion bandense (assembly GCA_037127315.1). Taxonomy (NCBI): domain Eukaryota; kingdom Metazoa; phylum Mollusca; class Cephalopoda; order Sepiida; family Sepiidae; genus Ascarosepion; species Ascarosepion bandense. The sequence continues at coordinate 3,979,043 of JBBBDQ010001092.1, forward strand.
GCAGGGGGCTACGTAAGAGTGAAAAGATTGGAAAAGAGAAAGCCGGAAACCACATCCTAAACAGGGAACAAGGGATGAGCCTCTACACCTGTTCAATAAACGAGGGTGGAGTGTGAACCGGCCGATAGTTTAGTCTATCTACTCCAATTCAAAAAAAAAAAAGGAAAGAGTGAAAAGGTTGGGAGAGAGCAAGCCGGAAACCACATCCTAAACAGGGAACAAGGGATGAGCCTCTTCACCTGTTCAATAGACGAGAGTGGAGTATGAACCGGGCGATAGTTTAGTCTATCTACTCTAATTGACAAAGAAAAGAAAAATAAAATTTTAATTTAGTTAAAGTCGAAATGAAATTTGAACGGCAAAATCATTTACAATAGAAGAATAGTACCTCTGTCAATAATTAAAAAATTCAAACGAAAATTAAGGCTAAAAATTGCAAATTTAAACAAAATTAAGGACTAGAATTAAAAAACAAAAAATCATGCCGGATTCAACATACCAGATAGTTAAGACATACTCGAAAAATCAAACGGGCGTCCGCTTTGGTTGGATAACGTCTTTTTTAATTTTCCCAGATATTACCGGCGTGTCTTCCTTCCTCCATCTTGGCTAGTTGAAATCATCGGGAGAGAGAGAGAGAGAGAGAGAGAGAGAGAGAGAGAGAGAGAGAGAGAGAATGGCCCACAGCGCATGCCTCAGCACCCAGGCTATATAGATGTTTTTGATTAATTTGTTTTAACCTTATTTTAACAGATACTTAGATTGATTAGATGTGTCTTACACCGCCCAAATACGAAGATTTGCAGTCAAATATGTTTAATTATAAAATTAAAAAAAAAACAGAGTTCCTACTCCAACACGAGTATCCAATAAAATAATGTTCAAATAGATAAATTAAATATATGGATGATTGAAAATATTTTGTAACGGATTTCTGAAAATTTCGTAAATAATGGATATATGTTTTCGTATTTCATTGAATAATAGAGACAAGTATCTATTTTTGGATGTGCGTTGTGGTGCAGTTGAAATTGACTCGGAACGTGGGGTCGGGGTTCCAAGTTCGAATTTCTGTTGAATTCCTTGCATTCACTTACGCATAAAATATCCTTTATTAATCCGCCTCTTCCCTCCAGTTATGAGTTAAGTAATAGGACAGATTGGGTTCTGAACGCGCTCTGTTACAATAATTTTAAATTTATCCATTGTAGCAATGATGTTTTTTTTTCTAAATTCGCGTCTGAAGTTAGTGTGGTAACCAGAGATGGTAGGAATGCACGATAAAATTAAATATTGGTCAAATGCATATCAAAATATAGTTAGTACACTCGTACTAAATATCTTTAACGAGTCGAATGTCACCGTATATGTACTCATTGGTGACACGAAGCTGTTTTCAGTGATTTAAATACATTTTTGAAAATTAGTCTACCAGCCAACAGAGAACCTAATTTCCTCTCAGTCTGATTCAGAATTTTGAAAATTGGCAATTATCAATAATATTCAATGATTTGTTGAAAGTATTACCTACATCTTCATTGATAAAGGAATAACGTTTCAACCGTTCTATACTAAATATTTATCAGGTGATTGTCGTAATTGGTAACCACACGGAGAATTTTCGACCGAAACTATTTCAATCAACGTGTGTAGGTCGTTGTTATTCTATTGTCTATGGTTTCAATCACGTTAATCGTTAGTGTTTTTCTCTAGCTATTGTTATTATTACATTGCACGGATGCTGATTATTTATCTTTTCACTTCATACACGATCGGCCGTAATTGAATCCATAGTCTTGAACTCTTGAATGTTTCTCTAACCATATGCTTACTTAGTGGCTTGTCTCGATTTTGTATTTCCTACCACACTATCATAGAGTGTAATACCTGGAATTATTCATTTGAGGGAGGCCTGGTTTAAAAGAAATATATCTCGAAAGATCGATTTGCTTTTGATACTGTCATATTTTGTAGGGTTGAAGATGTTCTCAGACATATCTATAATGGAAAATAAACATGATATTTTTTAATGCTCATAATGAATCTTGGTATGTGTTACTAATTATTAATTTTGATCGACGGCGTAGCTCTCAAATGAATCCTTTTCTTATATATTGCAGGAATAGAAGAAATAATTTTCAACCATTGTTGGAAAAAAGATAGCTTGCAACACGTGTACCTCTACCTGTTTCGGCATTTACCTTGATCGAGTTGAGCAGGTTTCCCCCGAGCGATGGAGAAAGATTCGTTGGGATTTGTTTAAAGGTAGGGTCTCAAGTCATTCCCTGCAACAGGGGTATACGGACAGCCAATTGATTCTCTGTCTCTCTTTCCAATAGTAGGCCGTACTGAATGTCTTATTGGTTTTACATAGGCTAACACAACTGGTACCTCCTTCTGGTGTCGGCAGGGAATGAAGAAATAGCATATTTGCTTCATCTGCTTTGTTTTTGTGGGTATTATCCTTAAACCTAATTCCCGTTGATATTCTTTGATCATGATATAAGAAATTTATATTTTTGAGAAATATTTTATATTTTATTTTTCTATTATGGCTTTCTATGGAAGGTTCAGGGTTACGATGTCACAGGATGAATCTTTAATTTAATACAATTTTCCTAACATACCATGAAATTAAGATTGTTTTGAACGGACTTGCTTCCAGACACTTTCACACAAACGCAGTTGTCACCCAAGGCTCTATCCTAAATCCTATGTTCTTTCAAATCTTCAACAATGATCTCCTCGATGTCAACACTTCTTAAATAGATATTTATGCAGATTATACAACCATTGATTCTTGTTGCAATAAAAAATACGGAAAAAAAAAAAAACGCTAATCACTGGCAAAAAATGGCTTTTAAATTTTAATATTTCTAAAATAAAACTTTTTTCCTTAATAATCATAGAGAACCATTTCTGTCTGTCATCAGCATGGCTGACGCGAGACTTCAGTAGAGAAATACCCTGTGCCTTCTTGGTAACATGTTTTCCACTGACTTAAAGTGGCGCGACAACATCTAAAGAATAGCTTCATCAACTTCCATTAATGTTGGGCTATTGTGTCGAACCAGAAAAATTTTCTTCTTAGAATCCTTTTTGTACATCTACTATTTGTCCGTGACATTAAATAATGTTGCCAGAGAGGGCCGGATACTCCTGCTGTAGCTCTCGAAATTTTTGACAAAATCCAAGGAAGGGTCTATAATGTAATCAATCAGGCATCTCGACTTCAGTCTCTTTTTCCCTATCATGACGTGGATTCACTCTGTCTTTTTAAGAAATATTTCCAAGCAAACTACTCTCGTGAGCCTTTAATCCCGACCTCAGCTTGCTACTAGATTGGCATTAAGATCACACTTTTTCAATGTTGGAACAGCTAAATGCAACCACCACTTTTATCTAACAATTTCTTTTCTCGCAATTCCTACCTGTGGAACTCCTTTCTGTTTATCTGTTTCACTATTATTTGCAATCTTTAAAGATATCAACGCCATTTTCTGTATACTTGAATCCCGCTCATCTTTGTACCTTCCACAATCCCCACCTTTTCTCAGTCTTCTCTCTCTCTCTCTGTAAGCACCTGCGTTGCATTTCAGCCTTGCATGGGGTGAGTTGATTAAAAAGTATTCAAAGCATAAAGGAATGTTAAACTGGTAAATATATAAGATAGATTCAGGAGAAAAAAATTCAGTAAATCAACTTTCGTAGTAGCTGACCTAATTGGTTCAATATAATCTTACCACTTTATGTTATCCAATAATATTAACCCAAGAATATGCAACAAGTCACGTTACTGTAGAAAAAATAAAGATGTATAGAGATAAGTTTTGTTTTGGAAGGGTTAACATTAACCAGCCATAATTGTCTCTGTTAACAGCAAATTGTAGGCGATTTTTTGAGATTAGCTGTCATTTTGACTTCATCAAGCGTTTCATACGTGCTACTGAGACAGGAGTAATGTCAGATTTAGTGTTGTAATGACAAAAATTGACACAATTCCTATAGCCATCTCGGATAATTTTCAATGATTGTTCCTTTAACTTGTTCAATCGGGAATAATAATTGTCTGAATTCAACGATTGATTTTGGGTAACGAGCTTTAAATACATTATGGCTTTCCAATGCCAACAGAGACACAGCCTCATTTTCCTCAAATTCAAACCAGCTTTTTATTTTCTCTAGGATAATTTTCACTCACCATGGTTGTAAACTATCCATTATTCATGGGCCGTGATCGTTCTTTTGAATAGAATTAGATGTTATGTTGCGATTTGGCCGAGTATTGCAGATGGAAATGCCGTTAATTATTCTTTCCATTATGTATATTATCTTCTCATAGTAAAATAAGTATTTTCTTCATCTTTTGTAAAACAAAAGCACTTGTAGATGTAACAAAGGTTACAGAAAAAATTAATAATCATCTCAATTATTGCTTGTCTGAGATTAATTATGTTTTATTTATCAAGATGTTGTTGATCAATTATTTTGTAAAGTGTGAAACTTACATTCTAATTGCGTTATTCAACTATATTTTCTACGCATTTAATTAATTAACGGAAAGAAACTGACTCACTCGTTCTGCAATACATCTAAGATATTTGTAATTTATGGAGAATTAATGGGTTTTGTGCATTTAGTTTCTGGAGAAGATTAGATTTGTTCTTTTGTTAAATTTACAGAAATGAAACAGAAATTGTTATAGCTTTAAGGTAGAATAAATAACTAAGGACTGAATATTACTAACTCCTTGCTAACTATATTCTCAATAATTGGTATTTATCACTAGTTTAGGTCTATGCTACATCGACCTGTGAGGAAGTATCCAGTTCCATGACTGCTAGGCCTGACATAATTAATGCCTTCATTCATATACATTTTTAATTATCTTTAATATATATTATTTTATTTACTTATATGTATATTATGTATTTACATTAATGAGTTAATATATATATATATATATATATTATACGTATAAATAATACTTTGTGCATTTCATCGTTATTGCAAATTTTCAAAATATCTCATTATTCTTCATATTCAAACTTATCGATTATGTATTTAAGTTGTTTTTTTTTAATCATTTCACCCCAAGCAAGGGGGAAACGCCACTGATGTGCAGGGGGCTACATAAATGTAAAAAGATTAATTAGAAAAGAGTGAGGAGTACAAACTAGTTAGAAAGGAACAATAGAAAGCTGAGAAAGCAGGTGCGATGACAGATACATAGGTGGAGAGAAAGGGAAGGTTATACGGGGGTGGGAAGAGAGCTAGAGTCCAGTGGTTAATAGATGAGTATTGACTTTGCATTTAACTTTCTGGAGGTTGTAGCCTTCAGGAAAGCAAGAATACGGGAGCGAGTTCCACAGGCGGGAAGTGCGAGAGAAGAAGCTGCAGAAGTAGAATTGTCGTCTGCATTTGGCTAACCTGACTGTGAATTGGTGGGACCCAGTTGACAGTCTGGTTGCACGAGTAAACACCTGTTGAGGAGGCATCAGTGACTTAAGTTCGTCTGAGCAGAAGCCATGAAAGTATTTATAGAACAGACAAAGGGAGGCCACATTTCGACGATGGGGAAGTGGCTGCAGTCGAGCCGCCAGATCAGTACCTATCACATTACAGACTCTTCTTTGGAGCCTGTCAAGAACACTGAGGAGAACGGCAGGGGCACCTGACCATAAATGGCAGCAGTACTCCATGCACGGACGGATGGTTGACTTGTATATATGCAGGATGGATTCAGGTGGAAAAAAATCCTGGATCGACATAGTGACCCAACCTTCTTAGCAGTAGATTTTGCTATGGATTCAATATAGTGGTTCAGTTTGAGGTGTTATGACAGGGTAAGTCCGAGGAGGCGTAGTGTATTACTCTCCGGGAGAATCGCTTGGTCCATGCTTATGGGAGGCAGGAGAGGTTGCCTGTAATGGTTGACAGACAACAGCTTGGTCTTAGATGAATTGAAGTTGACAAGCCACTTCTTGCCCCAGTTTACCACAGAGTGTAGATCCCGTTCAAGATCAGCAGCGAGATTATGTCTGTCCGCCACGACAGGTTTCTTACTGGTGCGGGAGTATATTGTAGTAGATGCCTTCTTGGGACTTGATCTCATCTGCGAGGTCGTTGATGAAAATAAGGAAGAGCGTCGGGCCCAGGATAGAGCCCTGTAGGACACCAGCATTTGTGCTGTAGGACGAAGAGGCACGCCCATTCAGAACGACCTTCATTTTGCGGTGATTTAAGAAATATTGGATTAGGTCAAGCAGGCGACCGGTAATACCATAACCGCGTAGTTTGCAGAGGAGGCCAGAGTGCCAAACCCTGTCGAAAGCCTAGGAGATGTCCAGAGCAACCGCGCGAGCCTCGTCAGACTCATCAAGGGCCCGTAGCAAGTACTCCGTTACGGTTTGTTAGCATGTCGGCCGTGGACCTGACAAAGCGGAATCCATATTGCCTGTCGGAGAACAGTTCGTGGGCGGTGAGATGATGAACTATTTCAGAATAACCGATTCAATTTATTTGTTTAATTTAATTATTTAATTAGTTTCTGTAAATTTTAAGGACCTTTGGTATTTGTTAATTATATATATATATATATATGTGTGTGTGTGTGTGTGTGTGTGTGTGTGTGTGTGTGTGTGTGTGTGTGTGTGATTTATGAGAGCGAACAGAAGAGAATATAAAGAAAGAGAAAGTGTAGTGTGTCAGATAGTTAAGTGTTATACGTGATACAAGCTTGGGCGATCATGTCTTGAATGACTCATGACTGACTGACTGAATGGGCAAAAGATTATTCCGCAGTAGGCTGCCGTTACTTTCTGCGGTAGACTGGTCGCCAGCCAAGGCTATAGAACCCAATCTCTCCTGTTATTTAACCCAATGGGTAGAAAGAGAAATTACTTAGTTCGAAAAAATTCTTTTGACGGACGACTCGCGTCACATAAGATTTGTCATTCGATTCCCTTATGATTCATTGAATAATATAGAAACATTTTCTCTACTTATTTTAATGATAATCATTTCCAACGTTTAAACTTGCGTGTTATTTTTAAAATCACTATGCGAACGGAATCCAGATTTCAATGCGGTCACAGTAAGTCTTTGTAATTTATCCTTGAATATGATCTTTAAAATTTTAGAAGTACTTTGAGTTAAAAAAAAACAAAAAACAAACTACGGTGCCTTTCTTGATGAATTTCAGTTTAACATCATGAAACTGATGAAGCAACTGGAAAAAATCAGTATACAAATAAATAGACACAGTATGTCTTTTTTATTCAGCAAAACGTTCGAATGAATAAAGTTCAGTCAGTTAATGCCATACGTGATACATACTTCGGGCGATCATGTCTCGAAAGAGACATGACTGACCGGGCAGAAGATTATCCCGCAGTAGGTTGGCATTGATTTCTGCGGTAGGCTAGTTGCCCTCAAAGGCTATAGAGCCCTATTTGTCCTGTTATTTAACCAATAATTGAAGGGAACAGTCGGATTAACACATTTCCCCAGGATATTTGCGCGCAAGTGAATGCAAGGAATTCAACAGGAATTTGAACTCGGCTCCCTGATTTCTCGTTCCGAGTCGATATCCACTGCACGACAAGGCACATTCTGGATGAAGATATATCGCCTAAATATACATATATACACACCCACATTATATATGAATTGATAAAAAACATTTTCTCGTTGATTTAATAATAATTTTCACTGTATTTCTTAATTCTGTGTTAGTAATATTTCAGTTATTTAATTATTTTGGTTTATTCGCAGCTGCCAACTATAAATTCTTACTCTGAGTCCTCAATAATTTTTTTCGTTTATCAAATTTATTCTTCAAAAACAAAATACAATTACATTATATACAACTAGCAGTATAGCTCGCGTGAGCTCCGGTTTAATGAAAGCTTTAAAACTAATCCATGGTCCTGGAGCTCACACTCTTTGGACGTTGGCACGAAAGATGAAAATGCAATAGTTGTTTCCAGTTAAAGCGAAACCGTAGACTGAAAGAAAAATGAATGTATGTAAGTCAGATTTTGATTTCCTGGTATCGATATCAAATAAGTTTTTTTCGTCGTAAACTGAATTTTGAAGGCTAAATAAGTCCTCTGAGTATATGGTATCATAGCTGAGACTAAGAACTACAATTATAACTACTTAGAGCCAAACCTGAAATAAAAACTAGAATAAAAAGGCTGAAAAAAAATACAGACATACAGGCAGATAAACAGATACACACGCAAATATCTTGCCTTTTATATATATATATATATATATATATATATATTAATTCAGGTTTCATTGAATAATATAGACAAGTTTTGTCTATTAATTTTGTGTAGGATCCGTTCATACCGTCTAATATACTTGATGGTGATGTCGTTGAAAGACAACAAAAAATCACAGTATTTGTTGAATTTTTTATCGGGTCTAAGCTTTCGGCTCACATAAGCCATTATCAAAGAGTAAATATTAACACACAGTAAACATAGAACATTTAAGCTATTAACAATAGAGAACTGAATTGAAAATATAAGTCCATCCCTACCGTGGCGGATGGCCGAAGACAGTGACAAAACAGTGGTGTTGTGGTCCCTGGTCTGATTACAGACATTTGAGTACGTTATTGGAAATATCGAAATTGATTGTATTCAAACCAGGTTTAAATTGTTTAATGTAGAGTGATTCAAGGATTTTTAGTTTCTGCTTATTATTTTCTTGTTTGAGTATGTACGTGTTATCAACAAGCGTTTTTCTCAGAAGTGTGCGTTGATAACCGTGTTGTTCTAAATGACGGAATATATTTGAATTTTTATTTAAGTCAACGTCAGACGCCGTGAGAGCGAATTTGTGGTGTGGCCGATGTAGATATTATTGAGGTTGTTAGAGATACATTCTCTAAATGGACATATGAATTTATATACTACATTGGTTTTTTGCAAATCACTAACGGTGAGGTAAGACTCGTTGCGGACAAATGAATTAGATGTAGTGGATTTAGTGTAATATATAATAAACTTAATTCTTTTGTTAGAGTCTGTCGGAGAAAGATTAGTATTTATGAGTTTTTTTAGGGTGTTTTCATCTAGTTGGTAGTTGGAGTGCATCTGGCTACGGTATAAGAGCGTGATATGTTTAGGATTGGTTGGGTTAGTATCATGTGTTGTTTTTTTCCATGTTAAGCTTTTTAAGAAAATAATATATATATATATATATATGTTATCGATTTTCTGCACTATTGTAAGAACTGCAACCTTGAAGCTTCTGAGTATCGTTTCTTATGTCTTTGTCTATGAAGTGTATGAAATTTGATTAAAATCGGACCACTTCTTCTATAACCCGATGTTTTCAATTATCGATTTTCGATATTTATCAGTATTACCTCGACACAAAACCTAGCTAAGAACACTCGCAGACGTTTATAGTACAACTGTGTAAATTTTCAAGAAAACCGATTCAGCCGTTTCGGAGTCTATAGGTAACACACACACAGAGTTCAATTTATAAATAAGTTCAGATAGATTACATATTCGCCATTATTTCCAATGACTTGTTGCCACTGGTCAGGCTGCTCTTAGGTATATTTTAAGTAAAATTCCTATTCTTGTGTATTTTCCTATTTCGTTTTTTTTTTTCGTTCGCACGTAGGTGTTTTACTCCCAGTAATTAATGTTAATTTTTTTAGTATCCTTTTCAAATATTTATATTAGTGACATATTTCTGTAATCCAAACGAACAAGATAACACTACAATTTACGTACTTGTTGATTTCGTCAATTAGAGACTTCATGTAGGTGTGTGGCGCCCATTACTTTCTTCAAATCTTAATTGTTTGGGTGCTAATAAAACTTATTACCCAGCTGAGTTATGCGTGTGCAGCCAGATCGATCTCCTTACATATCCGGGTTTCCGCTAACGTAGATCTTCTGATGCACCTATTTTGATACTATGAGGTAACAGTGAGGACAAAATCTAGAAAATGCTTGGGTCACTAAAGATCAGCTCCATTTACATCCACAGTACGTTAACACAGTAAATCTGATTTGTTGCTGTGAATAATATATTGTCATACTACTAAAAAAATGAAATTCATCATAAACTAACTAAACTTACAATAGCAATTAAATAACCAAACATATTACCCAGGCAACACAGCCGCCTTAGAACGTTCTCTTTCCGACAGGATTCGAAACGCAATATGGCCAATTTGTCAGGAAGGTAACTTCTTGATATTATTGGTCTGAAAGGGGTAATATAATCAAGGATTGCGACACCTTTGGAATGTGCCTAAAGAGTATATGACGGGTTGACCCAAGACTTGCGAGTAAAACAACGGAACTCCTTGGGAACCATCGATGATTCAGCTAGCAGGAAGTTACACGTCCTCGTGACTGAAGATTGAAGTGTACTGGCCATGTTCAGATTGATGATCACGCCAGATAACGAGCTCTCTTTTTCAGAAACTGTAACTAAGGTCTACTCAGCATATTACAGTATAGACAACGGGTGGTTTCTGTGGATACCGAACAAACACAGATGTATCTGAGCAAGCCTCTGCGGTAGGGACTGGCTAGCTGCCTTAGCAGACAGGCATACTCAGACACGGAGGAAGAAAATATGTCACATTTATAACGTATACATATCAGCACAGCAAACAATAAATTTAATTAATCTACTTGTATTGAAATTTGAGTGGTTGTTACGATGTGTAAATTTGCATTGTGTTCTTTCTGCAAATAGTTTATTTTTAATCACTTCACACCAAACAAGGCAGTACCGCCACTGATGTGCAGGAGGCTACATAAGAGTTAAAATTTTAGGCAGAAGGAGTGTGAAGAGAAAGAACCAGCTACAGGGTGGTTACATAGAAAGGGCAAGAGAAGGGTGTGAAGACAGTTGCGAAGGTAGATAGATAGGTGATGTATCCCGGGAGGGGGATAATCAGGGAAAAGAATAGTGTAAGAATAATACTTAACACTGAAGCTAGATTATAAGTGATTTATTATACCGCAGTACAATAAACCAATAGACATACAAGAACACCAACGAATAGTAACAGGTATAACAATCAAGTAGAAAATGTCCCTGCCTGTGACGTATGCTTCCGTCTATTACGTATGCTCTTGTCTCTTGACGTATGCTCTTGTCTCGTGACGTATTGTATTTACTAGCCTTCCCACGCAAGGCCGGATGAGACACATGGTCATTTTAATGTGGGAATTCCCAGCCATATAGCCGGGCCAAAAATATGTCTGTCTATTTTTACCGAGTCGTGGTTCTACCCTTCGGCGGAACCACGACTGGGTTTGTGCTCTCTGCTCGGAAGCAGAGAGCGCCCTCTACCCGAAGGCAGACAGCTGACAGTGTCATAGCGTCGCCAGGCGAGTGACGTATGCTGTATTTACTAGCCTTCCCACGCAAGGCCGGATGTGACACATGGTCATTTTATTGTGGGTGTTCCCGGCCATATAGCCGGGCCAAAAAATCTCTATCTATTTTTCCCCAGTCGTGGATCTACCCTTCGGCGGAACCACGACTGGGTTTGTGCTCACTGCCCGAAGGCAGGGAGCTGACAGTGTCATAGCGTCGTCAGGCGAGTGACGTATGCTGCTAGTTCGCTCTAGTCACAGTCTTTTATAGACCGGACCATATCCATTCCGGGGGAGGATAGGATATTCCTCTACAACAATAGGAAAAGAACAAGATATACCGGGTAATGTAGAAAATACTAGAGCCAAGGAGATAAGAGATGGGAATTGAAATTGCATTTCAATTCCAGGAGGTCGTAGCCGTCAGGAAAGCAAGAATGCTTTCTATAAGAGCATGCGGCACTGCTTTAATTTAACAAAGACAAAAACCATGCAAAATAAGCAACTGAAGAATCAGTGAATGTGTTTATTGAATTAATGATGAATTATATGGCTAATAATTATGATTGCAATGTATCAAGTTCGTTAGAAGAAAACGTAATTGAAACAATACCGAAACTAGAAAAAAATAAACACAGACACATAGGACTGACTGGATAGATTCTTCACCACCGAGCAAACGAGTGTGCACATTAATTGAAACAAAATGAATGTATTTCTGGGATGTTTTATACTTTCCCTATCACGTCGTCTCATGTCGTTGTCTTTTTCTATCCGAACGCATTTTCCTTTACATTTTATTGTGGTATATCCAGTTTGTCTCTTCGTCTTGATGACGCGACAGACAGTTGAAAGGCTGACACCAACAATATCCGTGATTTCTCTGGAGGGCTTGCCAGTATGTTTGTGCAGCGGTACATTTTTGAACGTTTCCTTGGAAGAAGATCCACTGCAGACAATGAGCGTGGGTCAACTAATCATCAGTCGAGACAATAGTGTACGCAATCAAGGATGACGCAATAATTTTTCAAGGCCGAAAAATTCATCATACACTCCGAAAATAGATTCATATTACTGCAAACCACTGCAAATAACCTAATTAGAGAATAAATAGAAATGGATTCCACCAGGTTACTCCAGTGAGTCTAAAACTGACCGCATGGTGGAAAAAACAGTTGTTTTAATTAATTTGCACAAGTGCATAAGTCTGCACAAATCCTGATGAATGGTTTTGCTGTACACGCCTACTTTTGTTATGCTCACTTTCGAATTCATATTCGTTATTTCGCAAAAGAATACTTGAGCAGCTTCAAAAATGCCTTCTGTTGATATGCTCTAAATTTACAAGAGTCACATTAGACTATAATTGAAGTATTATTGCTATGTCTGGACAGGTAGTGACCAGTCCTCATAATCCCACCTCGACGGAGTTCAAAAGCGATTTGTTGACCTTGTAGTTGATTAATTATTTCTCACCCTGCAACCCATAATTTCACAAAGGAATTGTTGCTACCCTCAAATGAATCTTTGGCTATTTCTATGGCAATTGTTTAGACAAGTTACATTCTTCAGTTTCACCATCTGAGAACAGAGCTTATTGTTTATACCACTAGATCATCTCATCCATATTATAAAAAATGTGAAAAAGGAAATTACAAATGCAGTTGAAGTGTGGTTATAAGAAATGTAACCCTCTGGGCGCTTATTTATTTGAAGCTAAAAAAAAGAACGATAAAACAATGAAGAAAGAAAAGAACAAAAGTAAGAAGTGGCAATGCTAAAATTAAAAATAAAACAAGCAAGAAAGAAGGAAAACAGAAAACAGAAAGCCAATTAAAAGCGAAGAAAATTGATAAAAAATGGAAAAAAAGAAGGCAACAAATCTGAAAAATAAAACAGAAATCTGAAGATATGAAAAGACTGAAAGTCAAAAAGAAAAAAAAGCAAACTGATGAGTGTAATGTGGAAATAAGAACAATAAACAAATATACTGAACAGAGAGAAAAATAAAAAATAGAACAAACAGAAAGAGGAAAAACTAAAGAGGAAACAAGAAAAAAATGAGTGACAGATGAAGAAAGAAGACAAATAATAATAATAATAATAATAATAATAATAATAATAATAATAATAAAACAAAAAACCCAAACAAACAAAATAGAAAATAAAAACATTCATAGGTGTTACAAATTCGGTTCTTAACGGTTATAATGTTAAGTTTTGTTTAGACACTCGCCGCGACGCCTTTAAGAAATACTCAGAATACGAACTCCAGCGGTTTTAAAACTTGGAGTTCTTTATTTAAGCGTCTAGACTAGTTTGTTTGTGTCACTGGGGATGTTATTTACTCCACAAAAGTAGGCGAAAAGTATAATAAGAAAACTAAGGACAAAAATAACGAAAAACTGAACAATCAAGAAAGCAGGTGAAATCTATATCTATAAAAGTGAGGAAGGTGGACGTTGTGTAAGTATTAGTTTGTTTGATAGATAGATAGATAGATAGATAGATAGATAGATAGATAGATAGATAGATAGTTAGTTAGTTAGTTAGTTAGTTAGTTAGTTAGTTAGTTAGTTAGTTATTTTCGAGTTAGCGCCTGCATTTTACAATCTAGCTCGACGGGAGTTACACTCAGATCTTGATAAAAACTTTAGAACGCTATCGACACCTTGAAATTTTTCAGAGGGCCAATTTTAGGGGTAGAAAAAATATAATATTACCCCACAAAGTCAGCGATCGGTTTATGTATTGATTACAATTTAGACTTGATCACCCCACTTCATATTATGAATATCTATATATATGTTGCCCCCTTCCTCTTCCACTCTAAACCAATAGAGACATTCTATATTGTTAACTGTACCTATAAAAGTGACGCGAGTGGACGTTGTGTAAGTATTTGCTATGTAAATTCATCATATGTTTTTTATTGTTATTATTCTTTAAACTACCCGAGTGAAACCTGGTTAAACTGCTAGTATACAGTAAAAATGAAAAATAATAATAATAATGGAATTAAAAATAATATTCTTGATCAGTATCAAAGAACGTTATATATATATATATATATATATATATAGTAATAGAGAAAGTTAGCAAATTCAAAAGGAAATTGCAAGAAGATGAAGAAGTGCTCATAAACCATAATATAGCTAATGCAGCAGCAAATTACCTAAAAGCTGGAAGCAAAAATCAAAAGCAAATGCAATATACCAAATGCAGAAAGGATCGAAAGATAAGCCTCTTCACGGTCAATATTCTGACCACGCATAACAATCTGATATAAACAAACCATCAGCGATTACGTAGTTAAAAGCTGAAACCGAAGATTTTATTTTTGCCGCACAGGACCAATGCTTGCTAACTAGAGGTTACCAAGCACACATCCTAAAAATGCAGATGTTATGATAAATACCTAGAAACGACTGTCTATCGTGTATCAATTGGCACGGGGGTAGCGCCCGGTGATAATAAATATCGGTATGATAGAGTAGTCCAATATCTGCACTGGAAAATATGCAACTTTTACGGCAAAAACAAAACAAAAAAATTCATGACACTTGTATGAACATCACCCAGATCCGGTTACAAAGACAGGACAGTGTTTTGTGCAACTTTACAATACAAATAGACAGAACAATCAAATCTAATCGCCCAGACTTCGTGATAAAAGGCTTCAAAAACAGAATTTGATTTCTTATTAACATCGCAGACCATGCGGATTGTAATGTATCTTTGAAGATCTTCAAAAAAAGAACTATGAAATTACAAGGTTCTTGAGGTGAAAATTTTTAAAAAGTTGGTATTTGTGGACATCAATAATTTTAGTTACAGTTGAATCCCTCCGATTGATTGGAAAAGATCCCAATAGACTCACTGAAGGTTCCCGGTAACTTATGCCTTAAAGAAAAAAAATGTACTCACAAATACAGCTCATACATTATGAAGTGCTTTTTCTATGTAAAATGTCAAAGATAAGTAAAAAATGAAAAAAAAAAAAATTAAATTGAAGATCTAAGTTTTCAATTTGTTTATTTTTTGTCACGTTTTACTTTTTTATTATTTTTCTTTCAGTCAGTTAATTGCCATAAGTGATACACGGTTGGGTGATCATGTCTCGAAAGAGACATGACTGATTTAACAGAACATTTTCTCGCAATAAGTTGTTATTACTTTCTGCGGAAGATCGGTTGCCAACCAAAGCTACAGAACTCAATCTGTCCTGCTATTTAACCCATAGCTGGAAATAGAAGAGACGGATTCATGTTCGTCCTCTTTTATGTGCCTTGTCCTTTCAGGACGTAGGCGATCATGGCTCTTAGCTCACTTTCTCCTGTAACGTCTCGCAGCCCCCGTTCTGTCATCCACCTGCTCAGCCCCTTCAAATATGTTGTCCGCTGCTTTCCTCTTTCTCATTTTCCCTCTATCTGGCCTGTTAGTATCAGGTTTTCCAAGCCCTTCTTCCTCATTGCATGTCCCAGAAACTGCAGTTGCCTCTTCCTGATGCTCAATATTAATTTCCTTTTCGTTTCCATTCTTTCCAACACTTCGTCATTGCCCACATACTCGGTTCACGGTATTCGCATCATCCTTCTGTAGAACCACATTTCAGCTGCTTCAAGTTTTCTCTTCATCTTTCTTGATATTGTACAACATTCACTACCATATTGAAAAACTGACATCACAGAGCAATCCAGTATTCTTTTCTTTGTTTCTAGTGAAAGTTTCCTGTGTCTTAATACTTTACTCAGCTTCTGGAACGCGTCCATCGCCATGCCAAATCGCCTTCAGATCTCTGTGTCAAACGTTCCATTTTCAGTTAGAACACTTCCTAGATATTTAAATTTTCGTACCTGCTTGATTTTAACATCCCCCACCTGTATTTGGCACTTTGAGCTGCTTTTCTTGCTGATGACCATCCATTCTGTTTTCTTGCAGTTTATTTGTATTCCGTTCTTGTCACTCTCTTCAGCTATCTTCTGCAGAAGGTTCTGTTGTTTCCTTTCCGTGTCTGCAATCAACACTGTGTCGTCTGCATATCTTATGTTGTTCAGATTGTGGCTTCCGATGACGAATCCTGGTTATGAATTCATACATTTCCTTAAGTTTCAGATAAGTAAATGAAACAAATTTGACAGAAATTGGAACTCGGCTCTCAGATTTCTCATTCCGAGACGATATCTATGACCCAAGAACGTACATTCTTTGGCATATTCTTTTTTAAAACCCCTAAAAGAAAAAGGAAAGTAAAAATAACAGAGCTGGAAGAATTTTAAAAAAATAAATCATGGAAAATATTCACGAGAAGACAAGAGAAATATGGCAGGCAAAAGCCTAATAAATAACGAACCAACATCAAGCCAAAAGCATGTTTTTTCCTGATACACAATCATCTCCACGCGCATTCATTTGTGCTAAAATTGACGTGATTTATGCAAATGCTTTCAAATTAAGATTACGCTTCTTGATTATCGCAAATTGATGAATGCGCGTGTCGGCGCGGATGATTATCGTTTGGTGCTTCTGATTTTCCTTCGACAAATTACCGATTGATTAGACCGACGCCGCTGTCTTGTCAGCGCTATCAGATATTTTTAGAGATATTTTTGAAATATTAGATTTATTTTTTTTTATTTCTTTCTCTTTTTTTGTTTTGTTACGACACGGTAATTCCACCATAGATTTTATTACTTTTGTAATAATTTTCAGTTAGTAAAATATGAAATATTAAAGAGAAATAAATTCGTCATACTAGTGACGGAAATGTATTTCATAGAATTTATTTGTAAAATATGTTATTCACTTTCATTGTTGAGCATCAGGCTTTAGGGAAAAAAACACATCAAAGTAATGATTCCGAATGAGAATTCAATTCATTTTCCCAATATCTTATATTATTTATTATTCTACTCGTGGATAATGATGTCCATTTAACAATGTAGTTGTAACAAAAGAAAGTAATAGCTAGAGGCAGTCATAACCATTAACAGAAAACCCAACACACCATGCAATCATGCGACTGAAGACATTTCTTCAGGCGCTGATGTAGATTTGACCAGTTAATATCTATCCAAAGCGTTCAATAATTATTCAGTCATTCTGATTCATAAATTCTTTGCAAATTATCTTTGTCGTAAATAATCATAAAATCTGAAATAAAATTGCTCGGTAGAATAAAGAGTTGTGATGGTTTCCACTTGTAACGACGACGATAGCAAGATTATATTTCGTGCTGTGACCATAAGAATTTGCATTGTTAGAAGCAAAAATAGAAATTTCTGCATGATTTACACTGTGCTGAGTGTTGTCCTCATCTTTATTGTCATGTTTACGACATTTCGAACGTTGTAAATTCCGGTCTTCTACAAATGCTAAGAACGTCAAACCGAAACTTTTTATTTCAATCATTGCGGTATATCATTCTCCTTCCTTGTGCGATTGTGTTGTCCTCATCTTTATTGTCATGTTTACGACATTTCGAACGTTGTAAATTCCGGTCTTCTACAAATGCTAAGAACGTCAAACCGAAACTTTTTATTTCAATCATTGCGGTATATCATTCTCCTTCCTTGTGCGATGCTACTTCCCGATACCATGCAGTTATCTCCCTTTAACTTAAGTCTATAAGTTATTTGTTCACCACTGCTGTAACCAAGTATTGAACTCAAAACTATTTGGGTCAAGTTACTGGAACTAACCAACACCTATATTCACTGGGCCATGTATTCTGAAGAAAGCAGGAGCGTACAATGGCCGAAACGTTGTAAACATGGCAATAAAGATGATGGCCACAGACCGAACAGTGAAAATAATGTAAATACTCTCTCATCTCAGAAGTAGAAACAAATAGTGAGAAATTTCTAGTTTGAAGCATTAAGAAATATACACGTTCAGATTTAGGTATTATTCGTAGGTTTCTGTGAATCGGAGTATTGTGAAAATAAAGAAAAGATAACACGTTCAGAGCAAGAGTTCCAAAATTATAACCTAACGCACGCAGACATACTCACACACTTGCACATTAACAAATCTAGCATTCGCCCTTACATTGAATACCGTTGTCATAATTAGCTGGTCTGATTCTCATGCTGAACATCTCGAGTTTCATGACAAAATCCAAAGAAGGATCTGCGATGTAATGGATCCTGATTCGGCAATTCGATTTCAGTCACTTTCTCATAGACGTGACCTAGCTATCCGCTGTTTTTTCTAAAAAATATCTTCTTGGTAACTGCTCTGACGAGGTTTTTTTCTTGCTACACCGACCACATACATTTAAGAGTGCTAGATTTGCCTATAGTTCCCACCTATTTACTAGTGAAATAGTTAAATATAACCGCCATTTCTACCCCAACAGCTTCTTTTCCCCACCTGTAGAACATCTTTCAGTTTATTTGCTTCTCTGAAAATTAGAATTTAAAAAAAAATTAATTCAGCGGCAATCGCCATCTTTTATATTCTTCAATCCCGTTCATCTGTTGTCTTTCCGTCAATGCTACATACAAGTTTTTTCTACCATTTTCACTGTAATCTCCTGCTGATGAACGATATTTCGTAGTCTTTGGTGTTAAATGAAAAAAATGTTTGTATATGTACATATACATGTATTTATGTTCACCTTTTTTAAATGCATATAAAAGTGGTCTATCTTAAATATATTTAAAAGAGATTTTTAGTGTATATATATATATATATATATAAAGTGAGAGAAAAATACTTATTTTTACTGTTATATTCTATATATATATATAAGGCAATCTGTGAGTCTGTGTTTGACTCTAACCTAATGACACCTATATTTTTTAAGCTACGCCATTCAAACTTTCTAGGGATACATATCTACAGGGAGGCTAGGCCAACACATACTTTTTGAGTTTAAGTTTAGCAATTTTCCCTTTCGCACTTTTTGGCCAATGGATCAGATTGTTTACTTTTGTTTCGTAAAACATTTTAGATCTAAGATGGTTGCTGAATTACGTCACAGAAATCAAATCACACGTGTCAAACGCGACTAAAATATTTTTATGAAAAAAACGAGCCTTTATATTTAACTTTTTTCCTCTAAAATTAAATGTCTACATTTTTAAATATTCTTCCAAAATATCTGAAGTGAGAGCCTAATAGTTTTCATATTTCTGCATTTTAAAATATTCTTCGAAAATTTATGAACTGAGAGCGTAATAGTTCTCATATTTCTAATTTCAGTAAACAAAATAAATGATTTTTTTATGTTGAATTCATTTAGTCAACAAAAAATGTAAATATTTTCCCCCGTAATTTTGAAACAAAAACAAAGGCAATGTTGTTTACAATGTCACACAAAAAATCAAATCACGTTTACGCAAAACAAAAGAAAATAGATATTTTTAATGAAATTTTTAAACAATTTTTAAACAACAATTTTTAGATATAATCATTTTTTATATAACCAAGTTCTACTACTAAAATGTTCTGAGTTGCACGGGTAATGCCGGGCTATGATACTAGTAATAACTTATAGGACAGCAACCTAAAAGCTTCCAGGTTTCGGTGTTGAGGCAATATCATCAGCTTTAGCACCGAAACCTGAAGGCTTTTGTATTGTAGCCCCATATGTTTTAATTAGAACACTAATAATAACTAATAAGTTAAAGTTCGCAATATCAAGGATAGAGTATAAGAAAATATAAAAGTTACAATCAGTTTTTCTTTGTAATTTACCCTTGGAGATGATTTTATAAAAAACAGAAACTCCACCCACGTCTATTGAACAGGTGAAGAGGTTCATCCCTTGTTTCCTGTTTAGGATGTGGTTTCCGGCTTTTTCTTTTCCAATCTTTCCACTCTTTTCTTTTTTTCTTTTTTTCAATTGCAGTAGATAGACTAAACTATCGTCCGGTTCACACTCCACCCACGTTTATTGAACAGGTGAAGAGGCTCGTCCCTTGTTCCCTGCTAGGATGTGGTTTCCGGCTTTCTCTTTTCTAATCTTTTCACTCTTACGTAGCTCCCTGCACATCAGTGGCGTTATCGCCTTGCTCGGGGTGATATGATTAAAAAAAATGTGAGTAAAAAAAAAAAAAGACAACTACAGCATTTTCCTTGATGGATTTCATCTGAATAATAATAATCTAATTAGACAATTTCTAAGGATAAATATAAAATTATGTAGACACAATGTCCATATTATTCAATAAAACCTTTATTTTTAACGTATGCTATATTTATGGGCCAAAATACTCAATATCAGAGTTAGAGCCCATGGAAATATCAAAGTAGACATTGGAGTCAACACCTAGATGCGACAATAGGTTTCAGGCTAAACGCAATCGACATGGCCTAACAACTGTCGTGGGTAACTGAGAAGTTCTTGGCTTAATATACTATATATATAAATTTTTCTTTAAAAACGACCGGTAATGAAGATTTTATTTATTTTTATTTAATTTTCCCAGTCTTCTTCTTTTCTATTTTAACAGTTTTCTAGTTTAAATGTAGATTTGGGATTATGTCATCTGTTTTCAAAAAAAATATTTTTGTAGACCCCCAAATATTTTTTCTTTGTCCATCTGTATCATGTACCTCTGCTTTGCAAATAACCCCTTCTATTTTACAACAAAGTCCGTTAAATAGACATCTATTTTTGTCCCTACAGTTACATCTTCCATTAGTGATGTAATGTTGCACGTTATTATATACGTTTCAGGCATTTTGCTTTTTGGTAAAATTTTTTAAATTACTAGTACAGCTATAACTTAATTTGACTGAATCCTATTGAAAATTTAATTAATTCTGAGTTTTAGGGGAAATGTTTGTTAATTAATTTTAAAAAGATATTTGCCTTCTTTTGGAATATACTTCTAAGTTAAACATAGAAAACTTTTAAAATTTTACCAAAATAGACAGGCGTGGAAATTTAAAATGGAAAATTCCCTGATTTAACTTGGAGCATTGAAAAAAGAAAAGACAAGTCAAACCATACAACGGTGGAGAAGTTTTCAGATTGTGCCAAGAGGAAAAGTTAGCCATTATATTATTTCCAGAACAAATAAAGTTACTGAATGAAAGATCAAAAGTAATGTCCAGATGTAATCACACTTATAAATACATATTAGGTTAATACAAACTTGGATGAAAGTGTTTTAAGATCCTCCGAAGTTAAAAATAAAGAAAAATAATTGTTTGAAAATTGTTTCAAAATCACTCATTATAAGTCACCTGAAGATACCGAAAATTTAAAACCAAGGTTGTGTAAATAACTTATTTCCAAATTATATATATATATATATATATATATATATATATATATATATATATTGAACATGATAGAATAAACAAAGAACACTTTGTTTTTTACTTATTTATGCAATCGAAAACTTAACCCTGACGAGTGAATACATCATAAATGGGACCTCATGATACTTGATAAATTAAGTGACAATCTTCTCCACATTAATCATATTAACGCTCTACTGATATCACGATATCGAACACTTTCAGTCAGGTCATGCCATGCATGACCGACGCTTAGGCGATCAAATAAAGATACATGATTAACTGGGCAGAAGATTTTTCCAGCAGTATGTTGCCATTATTTACTACGGTAGACTGGCTGCTAACCAAGGCTATATAACTAAATCTGTCTTGCTTTTTAACCCCTAACTTGAGAGAAAAGAGATGAATTAATACCTTTCTCAACGTTATTTGTACGTAAGTGGTTGGCACGAATTCGTTCCGAGTTGATATTCACTGCTCTACAACGCACATCTAGCACTTTACGACTAAAAAACGCTTGCCTTCTTATCAGTAAACTTCTGCAAAACAGCAACAATGTCGCTAAATATTATCATAACTAAAAACTATGTATAAATAAAACTCTGCATACTGACCTGATTCGTTGTATCACAGTTCATCAGTGCGGTTGGATTAATTGCCCGCCTAAAACTCAGACCGAAACCGGACTGATTTATCAGCAGCCGGAGATTCACGCAGCAAGCCATCGGCGGACGTTCAAGAAAAACATTTCTAAGCAATGTAGATGCGCCATCAGCTAAAAGTGCTCAATTTCGAAAGTGGGCATTGCATAAAGCCATGAATAACTCCTGTTTATGAAAATTTCCCCTCTTTAAAATGCTCAATGACTAGAGAGAGCATTATATATACAAGTAAAAATTCCTAACATTACCGTTTTTTTTGGCAATAGTACTTCATATTCAGGATGAGAACTTCACAGTATTTCTTCTCCTGCACATATCACTCTTTCTCTCTCTCTCTCTCTCTCTCTCTCTCTCTCTCTCTCTCGCTCTCTCTCTTTACAGGCACCCAAACATTATATATATATATATATAAATTTAATGGATTTTTTAAATTTCATAACTTTAACTGTGTATTATCAATAAAATTGCGTTTAAATTTCTTTAATGACAAGTGTCCTTCTTTTTATCATTTCTGTCCTCATATAGGATTACCAAAGAAAAGCATCAAAACAGACATTAAAAATTAAAGCTCTTACTATTTAATGACTGAAAACGTTTCAAACCAGAATTGATTTCGAACGAAAGACTGACAATGACCTTTTTTTTTTAAAAAACAAGCAACTTGCTTGATTAACACGTAAATAATATATTTCTATTTTACAGTGACGTATTGAAAGCTGTTAGTTATAATCCCATTATTAGCTTCCCTTTATATATATTCTTTACAGGGCAGAACTGATAATTTCTTGAGGTCTACTGTATTTTCTAAGAGACATATCCTTATTATATATATATATATATATATATATATATATATATATATAGGGTTGTCTGGAATGTTCATACCGTGTTTTAGTCGTTCAGGTTCCAACAGGATAAACCACATAAAATTTATCGACAGACACAATATGTTTGCATTACTGATTAGAGCACACTTCAAAGGATCTCTTGAGAAAGAAAATCTAAAATTATTTAGTTCGTTTCAATATTGTATCCCTATGAAAACAGAATATTATAAGTATTATGGTGCCCTCTTACGATGAACGGAGACTTCCTCTTATTATATGTAATTACCTGCGTGACTTGTAAATAGCAGTCCACGCCCAGTTGACAGCCTTAGAGAGAGCATTAACCCAGTCGTGGCTCCGCCGAAAGGTTAAGTCACGACTTGGGAACATTAGACAGAAATTTCTGGCCGGGCTATATATCCCGGGGAACATACATGAAAAGGCTTTTTTCCACATTTCGCCTTAAGTAGAAAGCGACTGAATACTGTAGTTAACAGGAGCAGTTAATGAAGAGAAGTTAACAGCAGTGGACGGCAGCTATTAGTCAGGCAATAAGCAGCGTAATAATACCTTCAGACTTTCTTATTTCTAGTTACTTCCTTTGAATGTCTTATTATAATTACTCACTGTTTTGAACCCACCTTCTTGTTCCATGTCTTACTTCCATCACAAAGTAATCACTACAACTTTGCTGCGAAGTTTCGACACATTTCCACAACAATTTGGCGACGAAGATCCACAACAATAAGATTCATTTTAGACACATGGCGCTTTATTTTATTACCATAAATGCCAAAAGGCCGCGCAAGTAACAAAAAAGATATGTGCTGTGTATGGTGAACTAGCACAGCAACAGATAAAATCAATGCGCGAACAACTATAGAGAGGTGGTCCGCGAAGTTAATACATGGCGATTGTAGCCTTATTGATGGAGATCGCTCAAGTAGCATCCCCCTCTCAATACAGATGAAGACCAAATTAAAATATTGATTGAGAATAACCAGCACGGGAAATTGCAGAACCGCTAAAGATAGAATAATCCAACATGCACGATTAATTATTGAAACCCGAATGCTTAAATCACAGCGATGTTTGGGTAAAAAGATATGAGTAAAAGAGTATTTTGGTTCTCATTTCTATCTGGAATTTGTCGTATAAACGAAAGACAAATGCATCTTTCTTGAAGCAAATTGTCAAGGATGATGAGAAATATATCTTTTTCAAACAGATTTTGGGGCTAAGATACCTGAACCAACTTAAGCCTCCCTAAAAGCAAGTCTTCATCCTAAGAAAGTCATCCTGTACTATGAGCTTCTGCAAATGATAATAAATTGATTCTGAAACTGCTGTTCATAACTGGATGAATTAATGGCAACAATTCATAAAAAGCGCTCAGAATTGTTGAACAACATAGGTGTTGTTTACTATCAGAATAGTGTTAGATCTCACATTTATTTGGCGCCAGGCAAAAAATTGTTGTAATTTGGTTAGACATATTCACAATAACTTGGGCTTCTCGAGGTGGTGTAATGGTTAGCAGGGTTGTCTCGCTAGAAGCACTACAATTGAGTAGTGAGTTAGACCCTCACTGGGTGTCCCATACTTGCGGCCTTGTGCCACATTTAAACTGCGCTTAGAAAAATCACCATATTCACTATAACTTGTTACTTCGAATTTTTATTTATTTAGGTACTTTGAAAATTATTTCAATGGTAAAATTTTTAATTCTTTGGATGACGTAAAAGAATCTTAATGAGTTTTTTTTGTGATAAATCACCGAAATTCTGAGTAAACGGACACTTTAATTTAAAGAATAAAACGAGAATTGGTGCATAACGAAATGGTTCATATATAGCTTAACAAACATTGAATTAAATAATTCTGTTTCGTGTCTTAATTTTTTCTTAAAAATCGGCATGAACATTCTGGACAACCCAATGATATGAAAGATGAATTTTCTGAATTTTCCTAAAACGAAAATAACACTGACATCTCATAAAGGACTGACAAATGACTGAGCATAAACTGCAAGAAAACTAAATCTATGATCATCAGCAAAAGGAAAACCACTAAATTACAAGTCGGAGAAACAATAGAAACAAAAAAACAAGTAAAGAAATTAAAATACCTAGAAAATATTTTGACAGAGGATGGAAAGTGAGATATAGAGATCCAAAGACGCATTGGCATGGCCAAGGACACACTTCAAAAGCTATCCAGAGTGTTGTAAGACAGTAAAATCTCATTGGAAACAGAAGAGAGTGTTAGATTGCTAAGTGATATCTGTCCTTCTGTATGGCAGTGAATGTTCGACAATCTCATAATGAATGAAGGAAAGGCTAGAGGCAGCAGAAATGTGATTTTACAGAATGATGTTGAGGATAACATAGACAGAGCAACGATGAGGTGTTAGAGAGGATGCAAACGAGAAGAAAGCTCATACTTAACATCAGAAGGGAGCATATGAGATTCCTGAGACACATAATGACGAAGAAGGGCCTAGAAAAATTAATATTCACCGAACGGATAGAAGAAAAGAAAAACAAAGGAAAGCAGTGCGAGACATACTTGACAGGCCTGAGCAAAATGGATGGCGAAGCGGCGTTTGGGAGGATACCGAGAGAAAAAATATTGAGAGCGACAAGAGACGCAATCAACTGGACGTCCATGATCGCCTATGTCTTGATGAGACACGGCACATTAAGAAGACAACATTTGCGAAAATTAACTTCGACCACGTCTTCCAGAAGAATTTGGTCACTCCTACATCTCTTCTGGACGGTCTCTTTTTTTAAGTTGGTGGATACTGCCATAATCCTTGCCTTAAGGTTATCTTTAATGTTACAATGTGTTTTTCTTTTGGTTTCTCGTTCAACTGCTCCCCACACATAACAATTAAAGTGGATACAGACTGGGTAGCTAAGTGGCCAAATTTAAGGGGTAATATGGTTGCAGAAATTATCAGGCATTCACGACTGTGTTCTCTTGCTTGTGGAGCATGGTGTAGAGTCCTGGCTGCCAGTATCAGAGTTTTTCAGCAGTCCTCGGCTTGATCCAGGGCAGTACAAAGATATATATATATATATATATATATATATATATATATAGTGTAATAGTTGTTACAATGTTTTTAAATTCATAGTATCACTACACAAAAACTTTCTCATGTTTCGAAGCCAGCCCATTATGTTTTGGCTTCATCCTCAGGTGATTTTTTTAGAAATGAGAATTATCTAGTTGAAAAGACCGTTTATTTGTGTTGGATTTGTTATTATTGGGTGTTGGAGGGGTTGGTTTGTATTTTGAGTTCCGTTGACCTGTTTGGTTTTGGTATAAGCTGTTTTTAAAAAGTTTATACCGAAACTAAACATCCCTTTCCAAATATTTTGGAAGCTAAAGGATTCAAAACAGAAACTCAAAGTAAAATGGAAAATCCTAGAAAAAACTAGAACTTGCAATTCACTTAATAAAATCTGCCCTTTATGTCTAAGAGAAAAACTACACATTCTCCAGTACCCTAACAGCAACGATTTACTACACCGTAGAGACGAACTAGCAGTAATAAGAAAACATTGCAAATATTTCTCGCTGAAATTTAAGTAAACAAAAAAAAAACAACCAGAAACCCCCCAAAAGAAAACAAACCCTATACAATACCAACAAAAATAATGCAGTTGCAACAGAATAGTAGATAAATAAATAAAAAATATATGTTATATTTATAAAATATGTTGTATAAAGGATAGATTTTATAAAAAATATATAGGAACTTGATGTAGGACCAAGGGTTGAGTCCGAGGCGCTGTATGAAAATGAGTCATAACGTCACTATCAATAGTAACCATTATTAAAGTTTCTGGCGCGAATGCCAAGTAGTACAGCATGCCGTTTCCAAATTTTGAATAGTGTCAGGCTGCTCTTTTTTTCACATACGGTGCAAAACTGTCCGCAATATACTGTGCAGTCGACTAAATAAAAACAAACAAGGTCCATGCGTGAAATTAAAAATATAAAATGACGACAATTTATCCATCTCACTATATCTATATACAGATAGGTGTCTTCTAATACAGTTGATTTTATTTTTCTGGTTTTTTTTTCTTGCCATCGTACCCTCCGGCCTACTTCAAGTGCTTAGAATTTCGAATCAAATCCTTTATTACAATCACTGGGGTATATGAACTCCATTCTTTGCGTAAAGCCTCGATTGGAAGTCATAAGTTATCTCCCTCTAACCCCGCAAGTTACTTTTTCACCACTGCTGTAGCCTGATATTGAACTCACAACTCTAAGAGTCAAGTCCTTAAAGACACATGGCCCAGTGGATATAGACGTTGGTTAGTTTCTAACTTGACTCTTAGAGTTGTGA
Source organism: Ascarosepion bandense (assembly GCA_037127315.1). Taxonomy (NCBI): domain Eukaryota; kingdom Metazoa; phylum Mollusca; class Cephalopoda; order Sepiida; family Sepiidae; genus Ascarosepion; species Ascarosepion bandense. The sequence goes on from JBBBDQ010001092.1 coordinate 4,006,533, forward strand.
GTTCAATATCAGGCTACAGCAGTGGTGAACAAGTAACTTACAGGGTTAGAGTGCGATAACTCATGACTACCGAAAAGAGGTTCTATGAAAAAGGGATGGAGATGATATACACCAGTGATTGTAATAAAGGGTTCGGTTCGAAATTCATAGCACCTGAAGAAAGCCGGGGCGTATAACGGCCAAAACGTCGTACAAATGGCAACAAAGATAATAGTCCGAATAATGTAAATACTGAGAAAGTTGGCTGTATTTACTTTCCAGTCTCAATAGAATCCAAAAGCGTCTCCGCGTCCTCGTGGGTGATAAATTATTTTCCACCCTACAACCATTTTATCACAAGACTCTCACTGCCCCATCGTTATTTCTATGGAAACTAGATTGCTTAGTTCCATCAGTTCTAACTTTTACGGCTAAGATCCGCCATTCTAATAACATTGTAGCGAACCACCCTCATTACCTTCGCGTTTCATTTTTGAGATGTAACTTGCACTCAAAGAACTTCATCCGGTGAACCGCTGCTCTGTAGAACCAACTCCTAAGAGGGTGTTTTCCCGATCATTACAATCTTAACATGTTCAACCGTTAACTTTCCTATATATCTGCATAAACTGTGCCTATTACTCTGTATCTCCCTACATCGAGTGGCTCTTGGAACTTAGAAATAAAATTAGAAAATATCTTATTGAAAATATCTTATTACCACAGTTGTTCCCTTAAGGCTGATGCATACAGAGTGTTTCATTTCTTTAAGGAAATAACTGTCTAATTTGTCATTTAGGCAATCACCCTCGCCTTGTCGTCATTTTATATTGGTAAAAATATTTTATGAGACCATTAAAACGTAGAGGCTAATGGGCTATGAAATTGTAATGAAAATGTAACTCTGACGGTGCCAGAATATATAGCATTCTTAAAGGCATTTAAACTTTTTATGTTTAACGCATAAAAATTTTCTGAGAGGAAACCCGTTTTGTTTAAACTAGTTTTTCAGTATAGATTCTTTACGAAATAGGTTTTCACATTACCACACGCAGAATAATCTGTGTTACTGAGTATAAACGAACTTGAGAAAACTCCTAATAATTAGCGAGGACAATAAATGTGACTTCCCTCTCTCTTTTCGGCAAGTATTTTCATGGCAACTGCCATGAGCAGATTTTTCCATGGTTCTCTGACCACATGGACTTACTTGTGCAACAAGACTGGCATCAACGTCTTACCCTTTTATCATCAAAATAGTTAAATATAACCATCTCTTCTACTCTAACAGTTCCTTTACTCAAACTTTCCGCCTATGAAACTACCTTACATTCGCTTGCCTTCCTGGTAGCTATAATCTCAAAGGGTTCAGATGCAACATTAATTGCCATCTTTTATCTGCTTGATTCTCATCCACCTTTTATCTTTTCTTCAACATCCCTTATACCTTTTTTATTCTCTCGGTGTAACCCTCTGCGCGCCAGTGACATTTCTGCCTTGCTTGGGAGTTAAATGAGTATAAAAATAAATGAACAGGAATGAAGAAAACAGAATATAGATAAATGACAATGCAACTGAATGTGACTAGAAATCAAGAAGACGGAAGAGAGTTCCACAGGTGAGAAGTGTGAGAGAAGAAGCTATTAGCATAGAACTTGCGGTTCGTCCTTAAAATAGGTCAAAGCATATTTTATGTGAGGTGTTTAAAAAAACATAACTTATAAAAGAACAAACAAAACACGCTCATATAAAGAGATTAAAATTATGTTAGGAAATCTGTCATGTTTGTGTTTATACCGATTTTAGGTCCTGTTTCTTTCTAACCAGCTGCTGAGTGTTTATACTGATTTTGAGACATTTATGTCGATGAGATTTTACGTATGTTTCACCTATATTTTTAACATTTTTATTTTATGGTGGGTTATACCATATGATGATTATTTATATTAGATACTCTTGAAAGTATCGAGTCGAGTCGAGTTCGAAATCCAGTTGAATTCCTCGCATTCACGTTCACACAAATACTCTTGGGAAAGTTATTAATCCGACTCTTCCCTTCAGTTATGAGTTAAATAATATGACAGACTGGGTTCTATAGCCTTGGCTGGCGACCAGTCTACCGCAGAAAGCAATGGCAACCTACTGTGGGATAATCTTCTGCCCGGTCAGTCATGATTACCCAAAGCCTGTATCACGCACGGCACTTAACTGACTGATCAATATTCTGGGTATGCGTTGTGGTGTAGTGGATATCGGCTCGGAATGACACATCGGGGAGCCGAGTTCGAATTCCAGTTAAATTCTTCGCATTGACTTACGCACAAATACCCTTGAGAAAGGTATTAATCCGTCTCTTCCCTCCAGTTTTGGGTTAAATAATAGGACAGAGTGGGTTTCATAGCCTTGGCTAGCAACCAGTTTACCACAGAAAGCAATGGCAACCTACTGAGGGATAATCTCCCGACCAGTCAGTCATCTCTTTCGAGACATGATCGTCCAAAGCGTGTATCACATATGGAACTTAGCTGACTCAAAATTAGAGAAAAAGTTAACATGAATGCGACATGTGAACAACAAGGAAGTTTTAAGAAAAATGTGAATGATCTGAAAATGTTTCTGGTGCACTTACTAAGAAAAGAAGTCTTGAATAATCTAAAACCCACAGGGTGTATATGGCAGGCAATATGTTTATAGGAAACAGGTAGTGACCTACTCACTTGAATTGAAGAACAGCCACAGCAAGTTGCTATTTAGGTTAGGAAATTAGCGTCTTGATTGCCCACATCATGAAGCGTTATGACAAATAGAATATACTAATCAAGAAAATAACGATTACTTCTCATATTATAGAATTATTGATTAAACACTGTATTAAGTTTTTTACTCAGGTCACCCCAATGAAAGCAATAAAGCTACTAAAACTTAAGGGGATAGAAAGTGTTAGAAAACATAAGAAATCTTTTAAGAGAGAACAATACAAAAGATGAGAGTTGAAGCTTCAATTTAAATTTAAGAAAATATGCTTGAAAAAATAAATAGAAAATTAATAAAACTTTTCCTTTTTTGTTATATTTAAGGCAAAATATGTAAAGAAAGTAAGTTTGCTGTCCGATACACACACACACACACACACACACACATATATATATATATATATATATGATTCTCATATATATGATTCTCATATATATATATATATATGTGTGTGTTTGTGTATGTGTGAGAGGCTGAGCTAATTCTCCGAGACACATGTAATAATAAACCCTTTATATCTATCGAGTCTATCTTGAATATTTTAACAGCTTTGGTCGTGAAGCCATTTTCATTAAATAAAAAAAATTGTTCTACTTTATACTTCAGTAAAAGTATTGTGTCGCAAATATATATATGTATATATGTAAGATTGGGTCACTATGTCGATCCAGGATGTTTTTTCCACCTGAATCCATCCTGCATATATACAAGTCAACCATCCGTCCGTGCATGGAGTACTGCTGCCATTTATGGTCAGGTGCCCCTGCCGTTCTCCTCAGTGTTCTTGACAAGCTCCAAAGGAGAGTCTGTAATGTGATAGGTACTGATCTGGCGACTCGTCTGCAGCCACTTTCCCATCGTCGAAATGTGGCCTCCCTCTGTCTCTTCTATAAATACTTTCATGGCTTCTGCTCGTATGAGTTTAAGTCACTGGTGCCTCCTCAACAGGTGTTTACCCGTGCAACCAGACTGGCAACTGGGTCCCACCCATTCACAGTCAGGTTAGCCAAACGCAGACGACAATTCTACTCCTGCAGCTTCCTCTCTCGCACTTCCCGCCTGTGGAACTCACTCCCGTATTCTTGCTTTCCTGACGGCTACGACCTCCAGAAATTTAAAAGCAAAGTTAATACTCACCTACTAACCACTGGACTCTAGCTCTCTCCCCTCCCCTGTATAATCTTCACGTTCTCTCCGCCCATGTATCTGTCATTGCACCTGCTTTCTCAGCTTTCTATTGTTCCTTTCTAACTAGCTTGTACTCCTCACTCTTTTCTAATTAATCTTTCTACATTTATGTAATCCCCTGCACATCAGTGGCGTTTCTGCCTTGCTCGGGGTGAAATGATTAAATATATATATATATATATATATATATATATATATATATATATATATATATATATATATATATATTACGTATGAAAATTGTTTATAGCACATACATGTGTACATTCATGTGTACATTCATGTGAAACAATGACTGTTATGAAATATGCGAACAAGCATTTAAGATGGATTATATGAAAAACAGTTGAATGCTTAAATTTGTATTCTGTTTTCGTAAAAACGGAGGAAATGGAGGCCTTTATTTGATTACTGCTATTTACTTTATAATCAGATCACTTGATTTGCCGGTGTTGTGGTGCAATGAATATCGGCTCGGAACGAGAAATCGGAGAGCCGAGTTCAAATTCCAGTTGAATTCGTTGCATTCACTTACGCGAAAATATCCTTTGGAAAGGTATTAATCCGTCTCTTCTTCCTCCAGCTACGGGCCAAATAGCACAACAGATTAAGTTATATAGTCTTAGTTGGCAACCAGTCTACTGCAATGGCCACCTACTGCAGGAAAATCTGCCCATTCAGTTCTATCGCTTTCGAGACATGATCACCCAATCGGGTATCACGTATGGCACTTAACTGACTGATATCACTTTTATATTTTACTTTTGGTTCTCACATTATACAGTGGAAGTTTCAGGTTAAAATTTGGTAGATGCATTGCATATAGCAATAGATATTAAATAATAAATTCGATTACAAAATAGGGTTTTGAGATTTGTAATAAAATATTAACTGTGCCGATGGTTGACTAACAAAAGTTGACTTTATATTTAATATATTTAATTATAGGTGAAACAATTACAGTTTTAGAAAGTGATGTCCACTTGGGATCTGATTACATCAGGAAAATTGTTGTTGAAAGTCAGAAAAAGCTTTGGACCCAGGATAGAGCCTTGAGGGACACCTAAATTCTTATGATAGGATTTGAAAGACTGCCAGTTTCAAACAACATTTATTACGCGATTTGATAGGAATGATTTTATTAATTCAAACAAGCGTCTAGATATACCATAGCATTGTAGCTTGAGCAGAAGTTTAGCGTGCCACTATCTGTCAAATGCTTTGGAGATATCCCGGACAACAGCTCGAGATTTGCCGTTGTATATCGATAGCCTGGTATATGTATTCTGTAATGGCTGTTAGCTTGCCAAAGGTAAACCTGGCGAAGCGGAAACCGTACTGTCTGTCGCAGAATATGCAGTGGGCTTTAAGATATTGAACCATTTTAGCATTGATTATGCCCTCGAACACATTGCCAAAAATCGGTAGGAGGCTGGTAGGGCGATAACTGGAGGGGTTTTAGTCTTCTCGAGATTTCTTAAAAACAGGAACCACAGAAGGGTCTTCTAGCAGGCAGGAAAGCAAGAAGCAGAAAGACAGTATTTGTAGAGTTTCGAGAGGACAGAGAAGAGGTCAGGGGGCACATTTCTTTAAGACAATGACTAGATTCCCTCACCTCCGCTATATCTATAATAATCTAAAAGCCAACAAAGCAAGTTGTGCGGTATCATTCAAACCATAAGCAAAAAAGTGATAGAAAAAGATAAATGTGAAATTGTGATTATGTGATATTTTATAATATATTTTAGATCTTATATTGGAAGATTTCGTCTAATATATCGTAGACTTGATCAAGAAACCACGAATGACCTTTAGTGGATATTTTGAAAGAAAGAAATATCAATAGACCGTGTTTTGTTTAAAATTCATATTTTCCTGCCAGGAAAACTATCATCAAAAATATATATTAAGATGAATCAATCTTCAATTCAATAAATAGCGGAAGAAAGGTGTTTTGCTTAGAAGATATGAAAACTCTAATTTCATTTAATATGCACAATATTGATTTGGAGATTTATTCTACTTAACATTAAATTATTCTCATTAAATTTACATGCAAAATGGTACATGATTAAAGTTTGTTGGCTCACAAGGTTTAATTTACTTATTTTACTTTATATATATATATATATATATATATATATATATATGTGTGTGTGTGTGTGTGTGTGTGTGTGTGTGTGTGTGTGTGTGTGTGTGTGTGTGTCCGTTACCTATAGTCTCCGAAACGGCTGAAGAGATTTTCTTGAAAATTTACACAGTTGTACTATAAGCGTCTGCGAGTGTTTTTAGCTAAACTTTGTGTCGAGGTACCTCCGATAAATATCAAAAATCGATAATCGAAAACTCGGGTTATAGAAGTGGTGGTCCGATTTTAATCAAATTTGATACACTCATAGACAAAGATATAAGAAACAATATTCAGAAGTTTCAAGGTTGCAGTTCTTACAATAGTGCAGAAAGTCGATAATATATATATATATATATATATATATATATAATAGGCAAGGTGTTTGTGTGTGTGTGTGTCTGTTTATCTGCCCGTATTTCTGTATTTTTTCAGCCCTTTTATTTTAGTTTTTGCTTCAGGTTTTACTCTAAGTAGGTATAATTGTAGTTCTTAGATTCAGTCATGATACCATTTACTCAGAACTTATTTAGCCTTCAAAATTCAGTTTACGACGAAAAGATATTCTTTGATATCGATACCAGGAAATCAAAATTTGACTTACATCCATTCATTTTTCTTTCAGTCTACGGTGTAGCTTTAACTGGGAAACAACTTTTGCTTTTTAGTTTTTCGTGCCAACGTCGAAAGAGTCTGAGCTCCAGAACCATGGATTAGTTTTAAAGCTTTCATTACACCCGAGCAACGCTGGGCTAAACTGTTATATATATATATATATATATATTATATATATATATATATATATATATATAAAATAAACGAATAAAATAAGAAATGAAGTAAGACATACTAAAGTCCTAAAATACTTCTATTTTGGCTGCACATCAAACTGCAACATGATTGATTGATTTGTTTTTTTTCCAAACTTTTGCAACATTGAAAATCAGAAAATATATTAGATTAAAATCATTTTTTGAAGATAATTAAAATTTACTGCTAAATCTCCTACTAATTACCCTATAACTGAGTATCGGTGGATTCATGTATTTCTTAAACTAGAACTGAAACCGGCTCTCAGATTTCCAATTCCGAACTGTTATCTATTACACCACCCGGGTATTTAAACTTACAGAATCTGGTATTTTCATTTAGATGCTGACCACGCTCAATGTTGCTTAACTTAGGTAATTGTGCAAGAATCAGAAATTCTACGCAATATAGATTTAAGCTCTGACTCGAGATCAACTCCTCGATATTTACTTTCATTAAAACAAGTTTATTTGGAGAATAAACAGTAATCTTTTCATATTTCTTGGCAACTATGCTAGAATAACACTTTGTTAGAACGCGTTTTTAAATATTCAGGAGCTTATAAAAATCTAACACACAAAGTTTCATTTTTTGCTTCATTGCAAATACAATTACAATATGATCACGTTTCTCCACAATCTGACCGGTTTTATTCAGAAACCACCTCTCTAACGTCTGTTTTACTTACAGTATATACATATATCGCTGAGTATTTGTTTCAGATTATGAAAGGATATTATGTTGCTGTTAATAAAAGTCTGTAACATTTAAGGCAATTAGGCAATGTCGTATGGTTATAGTTAGCTAACTAATCTGGTTTACTGTTCATAATGATTGCTAGGTTCGATTCTAACGAGGTAAATATTGCCTTGAATAGAAGATATGACAGATATATCCGGTCGTAGGTAAGGTCAACAGATATATCCGGCTGTAGATCATGTCAACATTATGGCAAAAAAAAAAAAATCACACACATACAGTCGACAACAAGCTGGAAAGTCGATGGCTTGCAAGACTGATACATCGATAAAAGCCAACAAAAGACAAAGGTGATTGACAGATATATCCGGCTGTAGATGACGTCAACAAAGAGACAACCAAAAATGCATAGTAGTTTTAAGACTATATAGAGTCTAGAACTTCCGGCTGAAGAGACGGAGATACTCGCTGACTTCCGACAGCCCCTTCGTGTGCGCGATCTTTCTCCGGCTTTCTTCCTGCTCCACACAAACGTCACCAACGAGGAAAAAATAAGATTATGTTTTTATATATGTTCCTTGTTGCTTTTCAGCGTAATTTACTGCATAATTAATTCTGGCTTTCTTCTAAAATTAACCTAACGTTGTTTTTTAAGTTATCATCTTTTTTCAGGATGTAGGTGATTATGTGTCTTCTGAGAATTCGTTTTTGTTTGTTATGACTTTCTATACATGCTTGAAAAAGTTAGTGGCGTGATTATTGTTTTTTTTCTCTGGAATTTTGAGTTCAGAATGTTCCCCTTAATAGATTATTTCCACCTCTAAAATAAAAGTATAGACCACCAGCTATTTAAACAATAACTGCAGGAAAAGAGAAAATATTTATGCCCTTCAAAAGATTAATTTCCCAAAAGCGATCGCAACGGTCTAGGTCGGAAGTTGAACTCAGTTTGCTGTTTCCATTTTATGTACTGATAACTATTATATTCAGAACTCTTTTCAGCTGAAAGGTTTAGTGAATCCTCATTGGGCACCTGGTGCTCTATACTTCTGGTCTTGTTTCAAATTAAATATATTTTGAACCCATCTTTGTGGGGCATTAGTTAGCGAGCGAGTTTAGTTGTCCATGACCACTGCGTAGTGAGTTCGATCCTCAGAAATCGTTCACTAATTGTTGCGCAAAATTTCTTTTCAAAAAATTGCTTTGTACTTTCAGGACCTAGGCTATTATGGTTTTCCACGATTTAATTTTTTTATATCTATTGATTGCTCTGTCAAGATAATGGAGTGGTTTCCCGTTCTCTACTACACGGATTAGAAATCAGAGTTTACATTTCTTTTGTCTGTTTACTACCTAAGGTTAGAGAGTCCAGTCTTCAGTTCTATTTAACATGTAGATTTTAGTTGAAGAAGAGATTTTTTTCCAAAAATTAATTACCTGAAAGTGAACGCAACGGGTTAAACTGCAATTTGAAATTCGCTGTTGACCCTTTCCGCACGGACATGAGTTACACAAACATTTGAATATAACAAAAAAAAGCATCCAGAAATAAATACTTCTATCCAAGGCAGTTCAACAAAATTAGGAAAGTTATTTTATAACATACTAGCAGTATAGCCCGGCGTTGCTCGGGTGTAATGAATTCTTTAAAACTGATCAATGCTCCTGGAGCTCAGACTCTTTGGACGTTGGCACGAAAGACTAAAAAGCAATAGTTGTTTACAGTTAAAGCGAAACCTTACACTGAAAGAAAAATGAATGGATGTAAGTCAAATTTTGATTTCCTGGTATCGATATCAAATAAGTTTTTTCGTCGTAAACTAAATTTTGAAGGCTAAATAAGTCCTCTGAGTAAATGGTATCATGGCTGAGACTAAGAGCATTAGACCTATTTGGAGCCAAACCCGAAGCAAAAACTAAAATAAAAAGGCTGAAAAAATACAGACATACAGGCAGATAAACAGACACACACACAGACAACTTGCCTTTTTATATATATATATATATATATATATATATATATTATCGATTTTCTTCACTATTGTAAGAACTGCAACCTTGAAACTTTTGAATATCGTTTCTTATATCTTTGTCTATGAGTGTATCAAATTCGATTAAAATCGGACCACTCCTTCTATAACCCGATTTTTTCGATTATCGATTTTCGATATTTATCGAGGGTACCTCGACACAAAACCTAGCTAAGATCACTCGCAGATGCTTATAGTACAACTGTACATTTTAAAGAAAATCGGTTCAGCCGTTACGGAGTCTATAGGTAACAAACACTCACACACACAGACAAAATTGCATTTATAAATAAGTTTAGATTCTTACTATATTTGCTGTGCTTTGGTGGCATACGCTGGTTTGTGTTCCCAAATCTAGAGTTGTTATGAAGGGTATTCACGATATCACGAAACATAGCCATCCACAATAAAAATATCTTCTTAATCCTTTGACCACAAGAAAAGCTTTGAAGCCACTAAAATGCAAAATGTTATTGAATGTGAAGAAAACTGAAAAAATATTATTGAGAATAAAGGACAATAAAATAACGGATGGCGACTGATTTTGCATTCAATATTTTGAAGATTGTAGTTGACAGGAAAGCAACATCTCGAAAAGGTTTCCACAGGGCAAAATGCGAGTGGAAAAAACTGTCAGAATAGAACTTAAGGTTATATCTGACAATTTAAACAGTAATGAGACGTAGCCATCATTGGAATGTGGTTTTACTAAGTTTGTCTTCTTAGTATAGTATTGAAGAATCAGCTCATATATTATAATTTTTCCTGTTTGTCATAATACAACATTATATAAGCGTATGTATACATACTTCTGTTGTTTCATACAGTTATCTTGAAAGGGTAGTGTTGCTCCTATAATTTTCTAACATGAAACTTTCAATATTAAAATTAGTTTTAGTGAAAACTTTTTAGATGTGTTACGGGAGATTGTACAACCTTAAAATAATCTTCAAGTTAATATTTTAGTTTGACAAAATATATATGAGGCGAAGTGTATATTGGACTGTTTTATTAACTAAATAGCCAGCATTTTATGTTTAACATATTCATATACGACTGAAGCTTTAAAAATATTTCTGCTCAAATGAAGACAATTCTACTAAAGTGTCACACGCAAATTATGTAACCTGCAACGGGTTGTTAAACCGTAAAAAATCAATCTATGAATCAACTGGACAAAGATTGAGTGGACACACTTTACACTTGTACTAGGAGGCAAACCAACCGTAAAGTAGTGTTATATATGATATTTTTATTTTTGAATATATATGTCCAGTCCATAAACGGCGAAGATAATCCAACAAGATCAACTTAATATAAAATATTAAGTGTTATATGTATACAGTGTGATCAATGTATCTATGTTATCCAAAGCAATATGATATTGATAAAGAAAAACTCAACATGTTATTTAAATTGGTTATAAATTATAACTCATTTCAATGAGCTAAATTTGCTCATTTCATCAGACCACACAATATCTATTCCATTCGGTACAACAATTTTTACCGGAATAAGCATTTCTTTTAACTGAAGAGAAAAATAAGTAAAAAGATCAAGGACAGAGACATTGGCGTCATCTCAGTTGGGGGCATCCAGATAAGTCGCGAAGTTGTTGACCACCAAGTTATTACACGACCACACCCAATCCCATGGATACATATGTATGTGTAACCCCACAAATCAATACAATTATGTATACTCATTTACATCCACATACAAACATGGCCATACATCCATATATGTACATAAAAATGCGACTGTGTTTATATTTATATATACCTATAGACTTAAATTCCTCCATGCCCAACATATGAATCCTGCGTTCGTATACTCACATATATATTTTATAAAGACTTCATTTATATATATATATATATATATATATATATATATATATACTTATTTATTTTTTCACAGACGAACGTGAAAACAAGCTCTCCTACCATTCTGAAGATGAGATTTTGATCTCGAAATTTTAATGAATAATAAATAGGTAGTAACCTACAACTTCCTTGTCTTTCTTTATTTTACTAAAATGCATTGTGATAGCCTTCAAGAGTTAACCATACATCTATATGTATAACTGAACAATATATATATATATATATATATATATATATATATATATATAGTCATCCGCAGATAGATCTGTTTTGCTGTATCACAGCTCATCAGTACGGTTAGACATCCGATTGTTTCTTATTTTTGACTCAGTATTGAAACCCGACCGAATTGGCGTCAGTTGGCGATTCTACCTCTGAGCTATATATAACTGAATATGTTAGCTCTATCACTGATATTGAGCGCTTTCACATAAGTACCGCGTATATATATAATATATAAATAATATTACATATATAACAAATCGCATATATATACATATATATATATACATTCACACTTCACACTTCACATACAATGGCTTTCATTTATTTACGTTATAATATGCATATCCGATTGACACTTTAAAAATATATCTGCATAAATGGACACAATGATGGCGATGTGTTACATACTATTGCTTAGAATGAACTTAGGAAAACTGAGATACACTCAATTACCGATCGTTTATATAAGCTGGCACTCAGCCGAACACTCATGGCATCAGATAAAATAAAACCAGTTAGAGGGGTTTTTATTCCTGTAGGCAAAAAGATATAAATATTAGATAGAAAATATTTTGGTTAGATAAGCTATAGTTTATTTTTACTGTATAAAATATTTATCAATTTACTGATAATATTAATTCTCTTGATGGAAAACAGCAAGAACTTTATTTCGAAAGGCACTGCTGTCTAGCCACATTTTTTTGTTTCCATATTGTTTGTTTTATGCAGCTTCATTCATCGGCTTGAATTTAAAATATAAACAAGTCACTTCTAGAGTGCTAACTTTCTTAAAAATATGTAGTGTATTTTAAAGTGTATCTTTATATTACTCTCAATGTCTTTCAATGCATAATTTTTAGTTAGTTTTTGACACACAAGGCACAGAATTCTACCGTCGTAATTTATCATTACTTTCTGTGGTAGACTAGTTGTCAACCAAGACTATAGAATCAAATCTGTTCTACTATTTAACCCATAGCTGGAGGAAGAAGAGAAGGATTAATACCTTTTCCAAAGGCATTCGTTCGTAAGTAAATGCAACGAATTCAAGTAAAATTTGAATTGTCTTTCAATTTCTCGTTCTGAGCCGTTATTCACTAAGCACATATTCGGGATATATAAATAAGAGAGAGAGAGAGAGAGAGAGTAAAAGAAAGCGAGTGCTAAAAAGCAGTTATGCATTAGAGTAAGTATACAGATTTAGTACATCTTCTTGGAAATTACAATTGCTTAGTAACTATAAATAATATTCTTATCCTTGTCCGTCGATGTCGATTCCTCGTGGAAAAACATTTATATGATCATATATTCTGAGACGAAATTAAAAAAAATAACACATTTTGCTTATCAAATACGGGATGCGGTTAGTAACTATACCAGTATTTAAATATAGGTAGCCAGTGTCTCGATCTGGATAATGACAACTATATATATATATATATATATATATATATATATATATAAACGAAAATGGCACGTAGGTAAAATCTCAAAACACAGCCTATTTTCTTCCTCTTTAGTCCAGTAGTTGAATTTAATTTAAATTAATTTTATCCCAACTATAGTCAGACCATATTATTTTAAATGGAGAAGTTTTGGAAAAAAGTTTGTCAGGGCTGAATATTACATAATGTTATCTATTTTTTAAAAATTTTTGTTTTCACTTTTTTCTTTTTCCATTTTATGTATCCCTTTTATTTCACTCTCGTCAGCTAGCATTTCTTACGACGGCTGTCTGGCGTGCATTTTTCCCCATCTCTTCTTTAATTCTTTTCCTGTATATCCCGTTTTTTTCTTTTTCACCTCCCTTTCTCCCACTTTACTTCCTGTAGCACGGTTAATTTTGAATTTCTTAACACAGATGTAATGTAAAAATCCTTTTTAATAATCGAGTCTTGAATCCATTTCACCGTCTTTTTCTCCCCACCTTCTTCCTTACCTTCAAAGTATCAAAGTCTAGACAACAACTTTCTAACATAATCTACTCCTCCTCCCATTGTTCTTTCTTAATTCTTTTCTTCTTCTTTCTTCCATGTAAACTTCCGGTGTATGGATTTCTTTTGAGTGGACTACCGGTATATGAATTTTGTCGTGTATTTGCATAATAAATTTGTTGATGATGAAGCGAGGTTTCCTCGCTTGAAAGGCCATACAACACATGTACTTTTCAGAGTTATAACTGAAAAAAGAAATTACACACACACACACACACACACACACAGAAGGTGCGATGACTACATTGTCACCACTTTATAACACTTTATATATACATATAGGTGTGATAGGAAAATTATCGACATAATATATTTTAATATATATATATATATATATATATATATATATATATATATATATATATATCAGTTGTGTAAATTGGCACTATGTTATATTTTTGATATGTATTTTCAGGTTGGGTAAAATGCCACCATTTTATATTTTTAACATATATATGCAGGTTTAGTAAATTTTGACCATTATATATATATATATATACGCATCGCTCATTCACTACTGAATTAGAGCACTCTCGATATTGGGCGTGTATAATGACAATATACATGTTAAAATGTCTGCCTTCTGAACGCCCATAGCCCAGTTGTAGAATCGCCGACTGACGCCAATTCGGTCGGGTTTCAATCCTGGGTTAGAAGCAATCGGAGTCTGAACATACTGATGAGCTGTGATACAGCGAAACAGATCTGTCTGTGGATGAGTATATATATATATATATATATATATATATATATATATACTGCGATGAGAAAACTGTCAACATTTTATATATTTAATATGCATAGATATATTGTGTGACAGAAAGAAAAAGACCAAATGAATGGGAAACATACATTAATCTTACATGTAGCACTTTTATTAAATTTTCTTCACAGACAGATAGAAAAAATAAAATAAAAGAGGCAGTATACTGGTATATTCGGAATTATTTTTTACTAATCAGATACGTGTCACGTATAATAAAGCAATAAATTAAATGTATATGCGTGAAATATTTTCGATGATGAATTCTGTAATAGTTTATGTGTATGTTTGAGTAGAAAGTCTTGTCTGTTTAGATGTGTGTTAGACGGTAACGTTAGTTAATATATGAATATGTGTTTTACTACGTGTTACGTGTAATAAAGCAATAGATATTTTTTAAATATATGTGTGAAGTATACTTTTGACAATTAAGTGCGTAATAATATAGGTGCGTTCATATAGAAACACTTGTCTGTCTACTTGTATGTTGGACGGTAACGTTAGTTAATGTAAGTGTATATGTATGTGAGGAAACATCTATAGATATAATTTCCATATAGATCGTTGAAATGTAGCGAGATGTTTCAATGATTTTGTATTTGGTTGGTTATTTTATATTTACGTAAATGTGTATGGGTATATAAGGATTTCTGTTTTCAGTTCTGTGCTGTCCTCTCCATTATACCACCATGTCCTTCCCTAGTATCCTACTTTCCATTGCTGATTGTACACTCGTTGCCTTTTGGGGATAGACTATTCCCTTAGCTCTATGTTGGTCTTTGGCTCATATAAGACATCATGCGCCATTTGAATTCAGTTTTCTTCCTCTTAGGCTGGTTCCCAACCAAGGATTTAGTCTATCCTGCTATTTATCTTTACTACAAGGGGGAGAAGAGATGGATTCATACCGTTCCCAAGAGTCTTTATGTATAAGTAAATGTAACGAACAAGACTAGCTTTCGAAATCAACTCACCGATTTCTCACTGCGAGCCATTACGCTTTATACCATCTGCTCATGTATCTTTTCGATCCTGGGCATGACGGTAAACTGCAACCGACAGCAAGGCCTCTGATTCGGAGGTTTTGAGGAGCATGAAACCACCTCTTAAATGCTGTTGTTCTCAGGTCCACCCTGACCCGGAGTGGTAGCACCTGTTAAAGTCCCAGCTATGGTCAAATAGTTAACCCTCAAAACTGGGGTCAAAACACTATGGAAGTCTAAAAATACACTTTTATAAAAATATATACATAAAGATAAAGTTTTATAGCAAAATATACATGTGTGAATGAAGAATAGTACGAATATTACATTTTTGAAGAAACAACACATTTTTGAAGGAAAAATTATTCTCAGCAAAAGGTTTTTGAATAGAAAACTAGAAAACATTCTCAGTTTTCTAAAATAAAAAAAATCTTTAGAATCTGACTAAATCAACCTTTGCACCAAAACCGAACATAAAAAAATCCTTTAAAACGCCACCATTTTAGCATTAAATAACCCACAGAGGTGTTGATATACCGTTAAACAAAACTCAAACTCAGGTATCTTCTCCCCGTAATATTCATTCAAGCTCTAATGCATATTCATCTTAATTAATGTAAACAAGACAAATATAGGATTTTTTTTTATTGCCAGCGTTTCTTTAGTGATGGCTGTCCTGATCTAAATACGTTTAAGAATGCAGGTCGTTTCAATTCCTTTGTTATTGCATTATCATTCAGTTGTTTTTTTACAATTGTTTGATTATTCCCGAACTTCATTAATAAAAGCAAACCTTTCAATTATTTTCAAAAAACAAAATTCTATTAGTATGAATCTGATAAATACTTTCCTCATTTAGTGGTGGCCATTCGACCAATCCATCTGTTGGGTAGCTTGGACCAGAACTTGTTTCTAAATCCTTATGCCTCTCAAACGCAGATTGCCGGTGCTATAACGACAAACATCTGACTTCGTAAGAAAAATTCAGTGTTAAAAAATGGTTACCGATGATTCTAGAAAATGACTCATGAACTGGTAAAAAATTAACATGATATTCATTTGTTCGATTCTCAGACAAGGGAAGTTTTCTCATCGAAGTAACTAGAATGAAGAAATAAGTGTGCCTAATTCATATTATGTGAAAGACATAAAATATTCTGCGTCAAACAATAGTTTGTTTTCTTCTGCCTCGGGACACCAGTGTGATTGAACTACTGTCTGTGTGAATAGCACTTCTCCTTAGCATTCTGTTACACACACCAAGACGCGTTTTCCACGTGAAATGAAAACAGTTTTCGTTCAAACGAAAACCATCCAGTAAATTATCTAAAAGAAGCTGATTTGTGAAATGAAATAGAATAATGAGCAAGGTAGTAATATTAATTAATTAAATTAATATCATTCATGAAGATCACTTTTGTGCAATTTATCATGGCTATTTAAAGAGCTAGCACACATATAAAGACACGCATATATATAAACTAAAATAAATAAACTTATTATTAGGGAATCGAGCTGACTGTATAGGCTACACATTGAGGGTTATTATCTACTGCTTAAGTCGGTTTTTATTCAGTATAATAAAAAAGCAAACCAGTTAACAAATACCTATTCACGCATACACTAAAATAAAGGATAAACCAAACAACTAAACAATAAAAAGAAGATAAAAAAAATCAAATAACTATAAAACATAAAAATAGCCAACCAACCAAAAAGAAGGCTTCTCTCACAAAATCACATCATATTCTGTATAAAGAAGAAAAAAAAAGGATCTAAAAGCAAACAGCCCTGACAAGCGAGAACAATACGGTGTCCTCAAGAAAATTCGAAGTCAGCATGAAACTGCTATGTTAAAGAGACAAAGTCTTTATATATATATATATATATATATATATATATATATATGCGAATGTGAATCTCCGAAAGCTCTCAGATCAGTAGGGTTTCAGTCCCGGCTTGAGGCAAAAGGTTAATCTAGCCGCATTGAAGAGCTGTGATATAGCGACAGAGGCCTGTCTGTAGATGGTGTATGTATATATATATATATATATATATATATATATATATATATGTATATATATATGTATGTATGATGGAATAAAGAAAATGAATACATAGGAAACATAAAAATCCTGAGATTAAGAAGCCTAACACAGCACCCAAATTGCAATATAACAGACTTGGGAATGACCCGAACCTGAAGAAAAATATAAAGGCATCGTGAGAAGAAATTACGAAGGATAAGCAAAAAGCGGAAACCTTAAATGAGACGCACGAAGAAATGTTCTGGTGACATCGACAAACGACATCATGCCAAAGAAAAACAGACGTAGGGTCACCGATGAAATTTCTGCTAACATAAAGACAATTCTAATGTGTCATATGTTAACATCCACGATGAATATCTTAACATAATACAAAGGAGACAGCAAACAATGCCAAGACATGTAGCGGAATAAAGCAAACTACATAAAAACAGGAGAAAATGCAGACAGGCTAAAGAAAACAAACTCAACGACAAAAGTACAGAAATGGAAAGATTGAGTGTGATAAATAAAGAAGATACGCATAAAACAATTAGAGAACAAAGAGAACAGAAAACACGCACAACGACAGGATGCATAAAATCCAAAGAAAGGAGCTCTCATATTTAAGAAAGAAAAATACTTCAGCGTTTGGACGAATATATCAGGGATCTCTTTTTTTTTTCTTTTTTTTTTTAATCATTTCACCCCGAGCAAGGCGGAAACACCACTAATGTGCAGGGGGCTACATAAATGCAAAAAGATTAATTAGAAAAGAGTTGAGAGTACAAACTAGTTAGAAAGGAACAATAGAAAGCTGAGAAAGCAGGTGCGATGACAGATACATAGGTGGAGAGAAAGGGAAGGTTATACAGGGGTGGGGAGAAAGCTAGAATCCAGTGGTTAATAGATGAGTATTGACTTTGCATTTAAATTTCTGGCGGTTGTAGCCTTCAGGAAAACAAGAATACGGGAGCGAGTTCCACAGGCGAGAAGTGCGAGAGAAGAAGCTGCAGGAGTAGAATTGTCGTCTGCATTTGGCTAACCTGACTGTGAATGGGTGGGACCCAGTTGCCTCGTGATTCGAGTATTTACCGTAAATCTACAATGTCTGTACATTTCACTACCACTCTCTGTCATATTGCACCAAATTTTTTCTTTTATGCATGTCATATTTAATAAATTGCAAACATTGTCTGCTTTTTTAAAAATAAAATCCGTTCATACTAACGGATAATTTTTCGCGTATTATAATTGAAAGATGTAAGAATGAGCTATAACTTTGACAGATGATTTTATTATTCATTTCTCGATGTTCTCAAGTACTTTTAATCTCCTACCGAGATCATCTTCAGGAGTGTGAGTCGTGGTAACAAACATAACCGCAAAACTCTGTTGCTAAAAATTAAGTGTAATTTTTTTTAGCTTCAAATATAATGGTTGACAAATTGCTTAACGTTATACAGACAAAATGTTTGCTATTTAATCTGATATATATATATATAGTCATCCGCAGACAGATCTGTTTCGCTGTATCACAGCTCATCAGTACGTTTAGACATCCGTTGGCTTTTAACTCAGGATTGAACCCGACCGAATTGGCGTCAGTTGGCGATTCTACCTCTGAACTATGGGCGATCGGTAGAAGAATTTAGCATATGATGTTTCATACACCAGTAGCCAGACTGTTCTATTTCTTTACTGAATGAGCGATGCGTATATGCTGGAGTAGCTACTGTTTTTTCAAAATCTACCATTCTTCCAGAGCGCTCAATATATATATATATATATAAAATGAGAGAGAGAGAGAGAGACTTTGCTCAATCAGACATATGACTCATTTTAGAAAATTGTTTTACGAAACACCAATGATTTTTGCTAAGAATAACATAGATTGGATATTAATATTAAACCGAAAGATTTTCAAATCCAATACGAATCCGAGTACAGACTTAGTGATATAAACTTCTATACTTATCTATGCAGCTGTTTATTTATTTTACTAATAACTTAATTTTGAGAAGGTACAAGCTTAAGTTAGAGACATCTGCGTGTATGTATAGCAAACACAGATCGGTCTAATATGAAGAAAGATGCACTTATGTGCCCAAATGTGAGTCTATAATAAAATATGCAGAATATTTTCTCATTATTTTTACGCTTCAGCAGCTATTAACTGCGCCTGACTGATACGAATGTAAGAATTCGCACGAGGCATAACCGTGATCATGAATTATTTATAAGAAATGTATTAGACAGGGTAGAAAATGATATTGCTCCTTGGCAAAATAATTTTTCGTCTAGTCGTTTTTTTTTGTTTCATTTTCATGTTTATATGCGTGAAGGTAATTGTACGAGGCAGAAGGGATTCAAATTTTGGCTTGTGGGCCTGTTAGATTATCAGGTAGAATTGATACAGATGACTTTGGAGATCTTTTAAATAAAGCGAAAAAACACTGACATGAAAACTAATATACGGTGAGTTTAGATATAAAACCATTCTTCACAAATTATAAATTTACTAAAAACACTTAACTAAAGCATAAACAACATTATCAATTTCTACTTATAAAATTAAAAATTAGCCTATTCAGTCATATATTTATATATAGTGCTAAGTTGTGATAATGTTTAGCTCCAAAATTGTTGTTTTTTCAGTAGTTTTACGGATGAAGTGTATTTTGGCAAACAGTAATTTTATCGTAAATTGGTCGGTATCAGATACGGTATTATTACGGTAACAAATACATTAATAGAGTGCTGATAGGTTTATGGCAAATAATTGTCACTTTAACTGAGCAGATTCATGCTGACTTTGAAGTTTCGCGAGGACACCGTTATAATGTATTCATTATATCGTGGCTGAGGATATATTTCAATTTTTTATAAATTAACCGATGTATTTAGATTCTTTTTCACTTTTGTTGTTAGATATTCCACACTTTGATAATAGTCAATTAAGAAATGAGCTGTAACTTTGACAGATGATTTTATTATTCATTTCTCGATGTTCTTAAGTACTTTCAATCTCCTTCCAAGATTATCTTCAGGGTGTGAGTTGTAGTAACAAAAATAACCACAAAACTGTGTTGCTAAAAATTACTGTAAACTTTTTTTAGCTTCACATATAATGGTTGACAAATTGCTTAGCGTGGTACACACTTCGGCGATCATGTCTCTTTCGATCCATGACTGACTAAGCAGAAGAAGACAGACTGCTTGTAAACCAAGTCTATAGAACTTAATCTGTTCTGTTTTTTAAGCAATAGCTGGAGGGAGAAGAGACAGATTAATACCTTTACCAAGGGTATTTGCACGTAAGTTAATGCAACAAATTCAACTGGAATTTGAACTCAGCTCTCCGATTTCTCGTTCCGAACCAATATTCACTGCATCTTACTCATATTGCATTTCCCTATTCCTGACAGATTAGTAAATTTAACTCATTGCTTTACTATTGAAAAAGTTAAATGTAGGTACCTCCATTACATCACAAAAATCCAGCATAGTATGAATTAAAAACGTCTAAAACTTAAAAAAACTAACCTTTTTCATCAAAATGTTTATAATCTTATTAAGAGAAAAGATCAAAGTAATTTTTATTTATTTTATAAATTTGTTTTTATCCCTTTTAACATGTTTGAAATTTTGGTAGAAAATTTTGTTTTGATTTACGCTAGCGTTGCAGAAAATATTACGACTGTTTTACAATCGATCACGTAATTTTTATGTAACTCACTTTTTCGGTAACAAATACATTAATTTGGAAATTCTCGCAATAAATCAAATAAATGTCAAATTTTAATGAAACTTTCAGTATTCATTCACAAATAAATTAAATTATTTTTGAAATTATTTTTTTTTAAACTAGGGTTTTTTAAAACAGAGAATTGGCTTCTGTTTTTAATCGAAAAATGGCGGAAAATTTAAAATTTTAAAAACTTTTTTTTAAATGTAGAAAATATTTGATTCCGATCAATATAATTTTGGTTTAAAATATACCAGGGTATTTTGCTTAATAAAATTACTAAATTAAATCTCTTGGCTTTCAATTAAAACTAATTTTAAAGCTTGAAGTAAAATTATTTATTTTTAAAATTTCAATTTAAATTTAGGTATAGAAAAATGAGTGGAGGTACCTAGTTAAATGTAACCATCAGAACAGTTCAACTCACTTCCATTTTTTTTATTTCCTTGCAGTCTATAATCTTCAAAACTTTAAATGCTACACCCGTTGCCAACCGCCTGAATCCTGTTTTTATTGTCTATTTTCGTCACTAAATTCTTCTGATTGTCTATCACTGCCCTTGCGTCTTAGTGAAATTATCGATTGCTTGGAGTGGATAAATGAAAAGAAGAGAATAAAAATCTATCCATAGCATAAGTCAGTGTGCGTTGTCTCTTATCTATGAATAAATAAACAATTAACTATAAAGAAATTTGGCGTTTTATTTTTTTTGCGATTGTTAGTGAAATAGAAAAAAGTAGACCGATAGTGAGCAAAAGAAAAACGGAACAAAACAATTAAAACAATTAGCGCATGAATCAAAGACAGTAAGTTAGAAAAAAGTAGCTTGTGATTGTGGAAATAAATTAAACCTTCTTAAGACGATCAATACGGCATACGTACAGATTGATAAACTATTATAAAATGTGGCAAAGATGCAACGAGTCGGAAATACACCAAAGTTCTGGAGTTGGTTTTCCGTCAGATGAACAATGATAAGGACTGAAATGATAACTCTATCCTAAAACCAAATTTGTGCAGACAAAACAATAAATATAATTGATAAGGAGAAGTACAAGGGGGGGAATGGTGAAAAACAATTGGCGTACCACCAAAACGAAAAAGAAAAAATGACTTTGCTTAAATTTGGCAATCAGAATTCCAAGCAGATATATCATTAATATATTGCAACAACTGAATGATTAAAACATTGATTTGAAGGTCACAAGATAGAACGTATGACATCCAAGGACGTGTTTCAACTTTTACGCACATGCGCAGAAGATCAGAGCGTATAAACTGAAGAGAAACGACGCATAAGGGAAAATCTTTCTAGCTACCTGTCTATAAAGTTTATAAGCACATAGAAATATATTTTAATTTGGAAGTCAATCAATTACGCAACCTTAGTTTTAACCTTTCGGTATCTTCAGACATTTTATATCAATTGATTCCCCAACGTATTTTAAAACGCACAACAGGAATTTTCAGAACACCAAAATGGAAGTTTGAATTAAACAAATTTCAAAATGAGGGATGAGTTTTCAAGAATTGTAAATACTTTTATCCGGAGTTGTATGATTCTAAAATATATTTTCTGGTATGTTTACATCCGGGCATTTCGTACTTTTCATTTAGTAACCTTTCTCGTTCTGGAAATATTTATGAAAGGCCCGAAGTAATGTCGGGATGTAAACATATCAGAAAATATATGTTACTATCATTGAAACCCGGATGAAAATGTTTACATTTCTTCAAAACTCCTGCCTTATTTTAAAATTTCGGTTTTTTAAACTTCCATTTGTGCCTTCTGAAAATTTTTGTTGTGCGTTTGAAAAAAAAAATACAAAAGAAACGTTGGAGAATCAGTTGATATAAAACGCCCATACCAAAATTTTGAAACAAGGTTGTGTAATAGACTGACTTCCAAATGAATATATTTAAAAGCTCAACTTTATATATGTATTGGGCACATTTTAATACAACTGTATACTGGTCTAACATAATTCTAACCAATAAGTGGTTAATAATAATTCCCATATATATATATATATATATATATATATATATATATATCGTCATCCGCATACAGATCAGTACGATTAGACTCCGATTGCTTTTAACCCACAATTGAAACTCGACTGAATTGGCGTCAGTCGGCGATTCTACCTCTGGACTAAGGGCGTTCGGTAGAAGAAGGCGGACTTTTTAGCGTATACATTATCATCATACAGGCCCAATAGCCAGAGTGCTCTAATTCATTACTGAATGAGCGATGCGTACATACCAGAGTAGCTACTGATTTTCAAAGTCTACCATTCTTCCAGAATGCTCAATCAGGGTGTGAGAGCGTAAATAGTATATATATATATATATATATATATATATATATATATATATATATACAAATTGGAAAAAGTTGTTGTGTGATGTGTTTTTATCATCAATGTTGGTCTGACTACATATGCGCACGGATGAAGGATGCTGGGAATTTAACATTTTATTTTATTGTTTTATCTATACTCTAGCCGATTTCATTTCAACTACTTTTCTTTTTATTTCTATCACATTTGTTGTTAGATATCCCACACTGTGATAACAGAAAAGTAAATCTGCGCCTTGACTCTAGCAGCTTGTCACCATTTCTGGCAGAATTTCTATTAACACAGTATGGGTTATCTAACAACAAAAGGAAACGAAAACAAAAAATAAACTAAATGAACAATTATAAATATATATATATATATATATATATATATATATATATCGGTGATTGTCCATGCGCTGTTGTCTTAGAGAGTAGGAACTCTGACTGACATCAAATCGATCGAATTTTCGATCCAGGGTGGAAGCAAGTGGATGTGTCTATTCATCTTGATGAGTTGTGATACAGCAAAACAGGCTTGTATGTGGATGACTTATATACACGAACTAGGAATATATATATATGTGTAGTTTTACCAACATATTTAATTTTTCCAAAATACTGTTCTTGATATATCAAAAATTATGTATCGTTATCACCTACCGTCAAACTGGAATATATACACATATATATATATATATGTGTGTGTGTGTGTGTGTGTGTGTATATATATATATATATGTGTGTGTGTGTGTGTGTGTGTTTTAATTATGTTATTAATTAAATTAGTGTTTTTGCAACATTATCATCTAACGCAACGTTTTCTTGATTGATTTTTCATAATTTTTTTCAGTTGATGTGACTAATCCTTGATTACTGATTTATTTGATGATGAACATGTGACCAAGCTTAAACTCTTCACAAATGGCTAGTGAATACTTGATTTTGATGTTTAACCTTTCAAAAATGTCTATACGTTGCATTTGTTTCTTTGCATTGCTTCCCATTCTGAATAAAAGAAAACTGCAAAAATTCATTATGATTCACCTGATTCTTACCGTAAATAATTCTGTAGAAATTTGTATAAAAAAGATACAGAAAAAATTCAATGAAGTCAAAAACTGACGGTGAAAATGAAAGTAAAATAGAAGGATTGTCTTGCCACGCGAAGTAGAGGAATGAAGGCTGACATATTTGCTTCGTGGATGTTTAACTGAAAGCCTTTAACTGAAATCAGTGCTGCTAGATGATCTTTGGTGGGTATAACAACAAAATTAATGTCAGAATTCTCAAGAGAAAATCTATACTTCAATAAAGCGTATCCCGGATAAAAAAAAAAAAACTGGAGATAGCAAATTCAAGCAAGTACAGAAATTCAAATATCTGCGACGTGTATTGATACACACACACAAAAAAAAATTAAATTCAAAACAATCCGTTGCCGAGATAAGAATATCAAAAGAAACCCTTTAAAAACGAAACACGGTATTAAAAACAGGAACCTTCTCTGGTTAACTACTATGAAATATTGTTCCTCCTCCATGGCAGTGACTTACAGATAGAGTTCTTATAGATGAAAAGAATACTGAAAGTGACAGAGATGTAGTTCTGTAGAAGGATGCTGAAAATACTATATACGTCTTTGAGTCTTCTCTGACGTAATCTCTTTAGATAGCTTAGAGAGGAAATGAGCGCGCTGAAGGTATCTACGTTCGAAGACCACGGAATATTGTCTGGGTGGCCCTCGGTCCGTACACTAGGTTTTGAATTCAGAGATGCCATCTAAAGCTACTGAACCCAGACTTTCTTGTAATTATGGGATAACTGGAGTGAGAAGAGATGGAGTCATACCTTCCCTAATGATATAAGTAAGTAAGGGATCACAGAAACTTGACTGAAGTCCGAACTCGTAATTCGAATCGCTATCCATTGCTTTATCGTTCTCCAAATTATTCTTAAACGTAAGTAATGAGGAAGTCTTAAGGCAAATGGTAATGATAATATTAACCTTTTTCTTATAAAAAAACACTCGGCATTTATTACCGAGCAAGCAAATACTTCTTCTTCTTCTATGTGCCATATGCTTTCAGGACGTAGGGAATCATGGCCTTCCACGTCCCTCTATCCCTGGTGGCTCTTAGTATGTTTTCTCCTGTTACACCACGCAACCCCCGTTCCGTCATTCATCTACTCGGGCACTTCAAATATGTTATCCGCTGCCTTCCTTTCTCTCTTTTTTTGTTCTATCTCGCCTGTCAGTATCAGGTTCTCTAAGCCGTCCTTCCTCATTGCATGTCCCAGGAACTTCAGTTGTGTCTTCCTTATACTCACTATTAATTTTCATTTCGTTGCCATTCTTTCCAAAACCTCTTCATTGCTCACATGCTTGGTCCATACTATTTTCGTAAAAAAAAAAAAAAAAAAAAGAAAAACTTTCTCTTCAGATACTTTTACAATTTCTCAAGTCCGGTAAGTGTTATTGCTTTTTCTAGTATTGACTGGAGTTTTTTTCTTAACTTTTTGCTTAAAGTTGTGTGGAATATCAACAAGTTAGCATCACTCATATATAGAATCAGAAAATTAGGAAAGGTGTTGGGAATTTGGCACTCATATACAAGTGTAAAAGGGAGATCTAAAGCAAGACAGAGGCGGAGAGGAAAGGAGCCAAACGGTTTTTTTTTGGTGGTGCACTGGATATCGGCTCGGAACGAGAAATCGGAAAGCCGAGTTCGAAATCCAGTCGTATTCCTTGCATTCACTTAAGCGCAAATACCCTTGGGAAAGGTATTAATCCGTCTCTTTCCTCCAGTTATGGGTTAAATAACAGGACAGATTGGGTTCTGTAGCCTTGGTCGGCAACCAGTCTACCACAGAAAGCAACGGCAACCTACTGCAGGATAATCTCCCTCCTAGTAAGTCATGTCTTCATTGAGTGATACAAGTGTGGTAGAGGGAAACAGTGTTCACGTTATCTAAAGACCGTGTATAAATGAATGGCACAACAAAAATAGGGAAGGATAGTGAAAATACACTGTTGGAATCTAAATCAGATAGAAAGTTGTGTAGACCTATTATCGCCTGTAACCAGAACGTGGCATATAAAAGTGTAACGCACGGAATTTAGATTTATTAAATTCGATATAACGTGTTCAGCGATATCTTTCTGTTTATCAAAAGAGATATTTTATACATTTACTAGCAGTATAGCCCGGCATTGCTCGGGTGTAATGAAAGCTTTAAAATTAATCCATGGTCCTGGAGCTCAGTCTCAGCCTAAAGAATATTCGTGTGAAGTTTGGGGAGAATCGGATAAAAATTGTGGATTTGTATAAAGGACATACAGACAGATGAACAGACATACACACAAACATTTTGCCTTATATATATTATCGATTTTCGGCACTATTGTAAGAACTGCAACCTTGAAACTTCTGAATATCGTTTCTTATATCTTTGTCTATGAGTGTATCAAATTTGATTAAAATTGGGACCACTCCTTCTATAACCCGATTTTTTTTATTATCGATTTTCGATATTTATCGATGGTACCTCGACACAAAACCTAGCTAAGAACACTCGCAGACGCTTATAGTACAACTGTGTAAATTTTCAAGAAAATCGGTTCAGCCGTTTCGGAGTCTATAGGTAACGAATACACACACACACACACACACACACACACACACGCACACACACACAGACAAAGTTCCATTTATAAATAAGTTTAGATTTCGATTAGATTTAGATTATTATTTTAATATCAACTTTTGTATTTAATCTTTCCACTGCGATTTTACGGCTTACTTTAGAAAAAAAAATTAAAACATCAAACAAGATATTATTGGGAAAAAGTCCCCAAAATTTGTTTCACGTGACTCGGATCAGATGATGATAAACTGTATTAAAATTGCCTTCAAGGACGCCAGTTGCATTGCATTGAGAGATATTATCCTAGCCGTAAAGTGTAAATAAACCCATGAAACAGCTGTGCCTTAGATGTGCAAGTGTGGAAAAGAACCTCATAACTGATAAAAATATTAAAAAAACCTAGCCTCTGATATGTACACGAGAATATAGAATCCACGTTCGAAGAAGGCCCTAAAGCATCCACCCACTAGGCGACGGCGATTGACCGAGTCCGAAATAAAATGACGTTACGCATGAATGATCAAGTCTTGCGCCTTCGTTTGATATATTTGACAATAATTTACATTATTGGTAGGGTATAATAGTTGGCAATATTGATATTTAAAAGGCCTTGTTCTTCCATAGATAATTAGAGCTGTACAGATTTTCTACTGATTACATGCAAAGTTCTCTACTTAAAAAATTCCTATTAACTATTTATATTTATGTAACTCAGTCAATTAATGTCTACCTATTTAGCACTGTTCATATCTATCTATCTTTTTATTACAGTCTATTCATATATGTCTTTTACAGTCTTCACATCTAAACATATCAGTCTGTGTAATTCAAGGCATATCTATCTGCTTTGCTAGTAAGACATTGATTTATATTTTGATATCTTCCAACAATCAGAAAAATTACAAGATTAAAGCTGATATTGTCCTTTCTCTGTGTCATTGAAAACTTCACTGAGTGTCTCATATTTCTGCCCTGTTGCCAAAACTATGCTGTCCTTACTAAATAACACACACACATTGAGCAAGAGCAAGGAAGATTTTCTCTCTTTAATTGAGTTTAGCTCATTAAGGCCTACCTTAAAATCTCTCTAAAATCCATTGTTATAATAGGTTTCAAAAAGTTCGATATTTTAATTATACGCTTCAATCTAGACACCATTAATGCTCACCATCTCAAAAATGGCTTAATGTCATACGTTAAGAGAAAAAGGTTGATAGCCTACCATTTTATCTTTTCTTTCTCTCTCATGCTCAGCTTTTCTCGAACTCATTCAAAGATATTTTTCGTATCAGAAACTACTGATATTCTTCGCTAATAGTTTTCCTGTTCAGGGCTTGAAATATTCTGAGAATTATGATTTTTTTGTCGGTTGGATCTTTTCGTTTACATTTTACTTTCAATACATGCAAAAACTACAATTTGACAGGAAAATGTTTGATACACTGTCCTTTTTTTGTTGTTGTATTAATAAAACCAGCATTTACTCAATGAAATATTATTATTTTCACTTCCTTTTAATTAGATGAAGGATTGTCAGCCATTATTCCTTTTAGTTCAATATGTATTTCTATTATTTTCTATTGTTTTATTCTCAACTAATTAGACAAAAAATAAAAAATAAAATAAGAAATAATTAATGATAAAAAATGAATAGTGGTTCATAATGATTCACCTAATAAAATTTTTATTGTTATTTCTATTACAAGTGTACATAAAGTAATTGAAGAAAGAAACACAAGTAAATCATGAATAATGTTTGACAATAATTCAGCTAATAAATAATCAATATGTTATTACTATTGTTAATATTAGTGAAAATAAATCACCTGAAATTAATTTTCAAGATATGTGTTAACAATGAACAATGGTTTACAATGACTCATCTAAAAATAATTAAAGAAAATAATACCATGAAAAGTTTAAAAAGATATTAACATTGAAGATGAAAGCAATAAGAGGAAAATAGTTGATAATGTTTAATGAAAAAGAATCTCAATATAATATGTAACGCTTGAAAGGAATTTGAAAGAGGTTTAGATTCTAGTGCTCTGAGAAGCATCCTTGTAAAAGTCTGATTTATACAGTATACGCTCTTTGGAATAAGTGGTCGGATTGAATTTTTTTTTAATTACTAATAAAAAAGAAATGAGGATGATGTGCACATGTGTGTGTATGTGGAATGGCAAATCTTATAAGTGAAGGGCTAAAATTGTTGAACACCGGAATACATATTGTCAAGAAATTTTCTTTGAAAATTGCAAAATGCAACAAGAGGCTTGTAATGTTGCATCTGTGTAAGGGAAGTTGTAAAGGGAAATCAATTAATTCCATACAAAAGTAAAGCATTCTCTACAAAAATAATAAATTCCCCACAAAAATAATGAATTTCCTAAAAAACCGAACTGACAAACCTAATTCTTTACAAAAATAATGAATTCATTAGAAAATTATCAAATTCCTTACAAAAATAACGAATTACTTAAAAAAAATAATTCCCTACAAATATAATGAATTCTCAACAAAAATAACAAATTCCGATAAAAATAATCAATTCTTTACAAAAAGAATACATTTCCTACAAAAAATGAATTACGTATCATAATAATTTCCTACAAAAATACCGAAATCCTTACAAAAGATTATTCCCTCCCAAAATAATGAATTCCCCACAAAAATAAGGAATTTGTTATAAAAGTAACACCGTACAATATAATGAATTCTCTACAAAAATAACAAATTTCCTACAAAAATAATTTCCTTACAAAAATAATGAATTCCTTACAAAGATTATTTTCTGAAAAAATAAAAAAAAATCCTACAAAATAATGAATATCCTACAAAAACTATGAATTTCTTACAAAAGTAACGAATTTTTAAAAGTATTTCCCTACAAAATATAACGAATTCTTTATAAAAATAACGAATTTCCTACTAAAATAAGTAATTTCTTAAAAAATAATCCCTTACAAAAATCGAACTTCCTACAAAATAATTCTCTACAAAGAAAAATAACGAATTACTTGCAAAAATAATTACCTACAAAAATAACAAATTCTTGAGAAAAAAACTTTTTCCAAAAATAAATTTTCTCACAAAAATAATGAATTCCCTACAAAAAAATAACAAATTCTTTGCAAAAATAATTTCCTACGAAAATAAAATATAAAAAAAACGATTTGCTACAAAATAATGTCCAACAAAAATAACAAATTCCTTACAAAAATCATTTTTTACTAAAATAAAGAATTCCTTAAAAAATAATTGCCTTCAAAATCATCTAATTCTGTACAAAAATAATTAATTCACTGCAAAAATAAGCAATTCTCTACAAATCTGCGTGAACACATTGAAACTCATAGCTGACACCAGTAATATCTGCGATCTCTCTGTAATGTTTGCAAGTGTGCACGTACAGTGTTGCACGTTTCCTTGGAATAGCGTCAATCGCAGACAATGGCTGTAAAACAACTAATCGACAGGCGAGACACTAGTGTCTAGGCCCATAAAATTCTGATGCAATTACGGATGACGCGATTTCAAGGCCAAACAAATTTCATCATGCACCCCGAAAATAAATTTATATTGCTGCACACTATTGCAAATGACCTAATCTGAGGAACAAATAGGAATCAATTACACCCTGTAATTTCAGTGGGTCTAAAACTGACCGTATAGTGAAAGAAAGGAAACTAAAGCAGTTGTTTCAATTAATTTGCACAAGGGTGAAGGTTATACATTGTTTTTCTTCTGCCGTTCATGCCTTCTTTTCGTCCTGTGAGTATTAGAATTTTAAAAGTACTCTTTATTCATTATGTGCCCTGGTTATTTTCAACTGACTTTTCAAGTGTCTTTTCTGTTTCCATTTTCTATAAATCTTTGTCGTTATTCACCTCTTGTATTATCGACATCATTCTGTGGAATCACATTTCTGGTGTTTCAAGTCTTTCCTGCATCGGCGATGAGATTGTCCAGAATTCACCGCCATATAGTAAAACTGATATTACATAACAGTTCAGTACACTTCTCATTATTTCTATTGAAATTTTCTTGTTTCTTTATAAATTGCTTAGCATTTGGAAGTATTCTTTTTCTATTTCAGTGCGTATACGGAGCTCAATGAATAATATGTAAACTTTATTTATTCAATGATATGAACATAACTAAGATATTTTAAATAGCCTCTCGACATTTAAGTAATTTTAACAAAACATACTTCACTGATACTTCAGAATATTATTGATTGCTACGAATCTATCATTTGGTAATTATACTCAAAAGTGATATCGAAATATATTAATTAAATAACACATTTATTCATTGAAAATTTCCTCTAAAATAAAAATAGAATATCTTTATCATAAGGGGTAAACTTTTTGTGTATTCTATGGTACAAAAAGAATTTAGTACTGTCAATGACATATATAAGCCTCTTTCGAAACAGAAAATTTCTAAACATGAATTTTCTAGTTTCTTAATGAATAGAAAGTGAAAACTCGGTTATTAAAGCAGAAATATAATCATCTGAATATGAGGTTTTGTAAATGTTTCTAGCAAACAACATTTAGCAGAATAAATAAAAACAAAAAATAAATGCTAATCTAGTAACTCTCCTTTTCAAACCGATTCATTTCGACATCTTTTTATTTTGAAAAGATGTTCGTAATAAAAGCAAATTATTTTTATCGACTTATTAGAAATTCTATCGGTAGACATTTATGCATAAAGTAATATTTATAGGAAAAACAGTCCGCCCCCTTAAGGTAAAACTGCAAGATACCGTAATGTCGTAAAACAAGCGAAACAAAACAAAAAAAAAACAAGCATGGCTGACTATATATTAATGGAAAAGGGAGATAACTACTATGTGGGGTGAGGTTGACATAATAAACGGAAAACATAAGTACATATGCTTGGCCACAAAAATCTAAGTTGGTCAAGAATAGATATAAATAAAATATGGGGACCATACAGAGAGCTAGAGAAAAACAACAATAACAAATTGTAATATGAGCTCAGGCAAAAATTGTGAGTGAGGAAAGTTTTTGCAGTTCCAAAAATTAATTAACCAAGGCCACATTGCTCAATGGATAAAAGCTTTGGCTGAAGTAATCTAGTGGTCCATAGATTTGTGAATTCAATACCTAGCCAAAGCAGAGGGGAACAAAAAATTGGAGAGTAGAGATATTAAGGACATTAACTGAAGGATGTTGAATTAGACAAGTTTAACTCAGTGGACTGGTTCGGTTTGAAATACTTATGTATATCCACTCAAGAAGGTTGAGGAGTACAACATCCAAAACGTCTTGAGTATGACAATATATATGAGGACAACAGTCCAAATATTGTAAATAGTTACCATACGTTATCACAGAAATATAGACAGACAAAATAATATGCATTAGAAAAATCTGCAAACATTAGTAAATGTTACAGGGACTTAAAAACATTGGGTGAAAGAAAGGAAAAAGAAAAAAATGGGAAGGAATCGGATATATTAAAGTGAAAACCGGAGAGAAGAATGTATGAGATATTTTTATGACCTGAAAATAGGGTTAAGGAAAAACTAAGAAACACAAGTAGATTGATTGATTTTTTTAATGGCATATCAGCTCCTTATGGGCCATTTAATGCCGACAGAATCAGAAGAAAGACTGGAATAGAAAGACGAAGGCGAAGTAAAATCAAAGAACAGAATAACGGGTAAATGAAATAAAACGCAAAAAAGCTGAATAAAAATTAAGTAGATTGATTAAAAGGCAATGGTAGGTTAATAGTTAAACGAATAAA
This sequence comes from Ascarosepion bandense, assembly GCA_037127315.1. Taxonomy (NCBI): domain Eukaryota; kingdom Metazoa; phylum Mollusca; class Cephalopoda; order Sepiida; family Sepiidae; genus Ascarosepion; species Ascarosepion bandense. The sequence continues at coordinate 4,039,526 of JBBBDQ010001092.1, forward strand.
AGAAGGACGAAGAATATGGAATAATAAACACGATGAGACTTTATAAAACGCTTAATCGTAAAATGTTGAATTAAAGTACAAAGAAAAACAAATGTTAATGGTTAAACGAAGAAAAAGGAACTAATAAAATAAATAAAAAGTGTAGTAATATTGTTCTTTAAAAGAACTAGAGAATATAGAATGAATGGCCGTTGTTAAATGTAAAATAAATTACTGAACTGTACAACAGAGTTGACAAAATTTCAATAACAGAAAAATAGAGCAAAATTAACAAGCAAGCAAGCATCTGGCGACTCGACTGCAGTCACTTTCCCATCGTCGAAATGTGGCCTCCCTCTGTCTCTTCTATAAATACTTTCATGGCTTCTGCTCGGATGAGCTTAAGTCACTGATGCCTCCTCAACAGGTGTTTACCCGTGCAACCAGACTGGCAACTGGGTCCCACCCATTCACAGTCAGGTTAGCCAAATGCAGACGACAATTCTACTCCTGCAGCTTCCTCTCTCGCACTTCCCGCCTGTGGAACTCACTCCCGTATTCTTGCTTTCCTGACGGCTACAACCTCCAGAAATTTAAATGCAAAGTTAATACTCATCTACTAACCACTGGCCTCTAGTTCTCTCCCCTCCCCTGTATAACCTTCACTTTCTCTCCGCCTATGTATCTGTCATTGCACCTGCTTTCTCAGCTTTCTATTGTTCCTTCCTAACTAGCTTGTACTCCTCACTCTTTTCTAATTAATCTTTTTACATTTATGTAACCCCCTGCACATCAGTGGCATTTCTGCCTCGCTCGGGGTGAAATGATTTAAAAAGAAAGAAAAAAAAGCATATAATATATGCAATGGAAATTAACAATAATAAAGCAAAGCGACAGTAATATTTTTTATAAATATATCGCCCCAAGCAGGGCGGTTTATTACCACTGGTGTGCAGGGGTTTATATAGGAGGAAGTTATTGGAGAGTGACAGGTTACAAGAAGTGTCAGGAAGTGGGTAAGAGAAGGATGATAATACTGATAGAAGTGGAGTAGACGGAGAGAGGAGACGGTGAGAAAGGAAGAAAGAAAGAAAGAAAGAAAGAAAGAAAGAAAAAAGAAATAAAGAAAGGATCGTAGAAATTTCTTTTTAATATCATATCGCCCAAAGCAAGGCATTTTACTGCCACTGTTTTGCAGGGGGCTACATAAAAGGAAAGTTAAGAGAAAGAGTGACAGGTTGTAAAGAGTGTCAGGAAGTGGGTAAAAGGAGGATGAAAATACTGATGAGAGTTGATTGTATAGAGAAATATGAGGATGCAATTTAGATAGGAGATGATTATTGACTTTATATTTAAATTCTTGAAGATTGTAGCTGTCGGGAAAGTAAGTATGCGGAAGGGAATTCCACAGGCGGGAAGTACGAGAAAAGCAGCTGAGGGAGTAGAAATTGCGTTTACATTTTATTGGTTTCACAGTAAAATGGTGAGATCTAGTTGCAAATCTTGTGGTTCGAGTAAATTCATATATAGGGGGAACCAGTGGGATGAGTTAATCGGAGCAGAAGCTGTCAATGTATTTGTAGAAGAGATACAGGGAAGCCATATTGCTCTGGTGAGAAATTGACTGTATCTGAGCTGCCAGGTCGGGATCGATCATATTAAAGATTCGTCGTTGGATTTTGTCAAGGACCATTAAGTGGATAGCAGGAGCACCCGAGCAGATATAACAGCAGTATTCAATGCACGGGTTGATTTATATATGTGCAGGACGCTTTCAGGCAGGAAAAACTGCTTGGCCCTACACAGAGAACCGAATTTATTAGTAGCGGATTTAGCTATGGATTCTATATAGTCATTTCACTTGATGTCTATTGTGGTAGTTAACCCGAGGAGGTGCAGTGTTTTTTCTTTCAGTGGTTTTTCTTTCAGCCTGATCCATGCTAATGGTGGGTAGATGCGATTGTCTGTGATGGTTAATAGATAGTAGGCCAAAAAGTTCACAAACACGAGCAACTTTGGATGAAAAGCCCATAGCGTTCTGACTACAAGACAAGACATGCCAAGACTGGGTTATATGAAACCGAGAACTGACTTGTTTTATTGCCTAGAAGAAATCTCAGCATGTATTTGTGTGCTTCTACATCTAAAATGCATTTATGTGCTTCTGTCTTTTATATTGTGAATGGAAAGTATTTACCTGTCCTTCTCAATGGAGATGAGAGCCAACAAATAAACGTCAATTTCACAAAGTAGTGCAATAACATAATACATCTAAGAAGAAAGAAGACTATATGAGAAAAAAGTTAATGATAAAATCAAGAAAAAATACGGTATAGTTTAATATATATTGAAAGTCAATTCGAACTTTCGTAGTTATTCTAACACTTATCTGGAATAAGTGTTTAACTCTCTTTCCGTCTCTGGGGTGTCGTTATCAGTTGTCATTTTTCTCTTTTTACTTTTTCCGTTTGTACAAATCTGCGTCCGTGTAGGGTATTCCCTTTTTCGAGTGTCGAAATAAATTCTGGATTTCTAACCGTTTAATTATGTAGTGAGTTTTCTTTTCTGTATATCATATTGCTCTGAATAATATCCATTGAGCTCTATATTTTTATCTATTTATTAGATTGTATTAATTAGATGAATTTTGGGATTATCCTCTCCGTTTTTGCCATTATTTCTCATATATATATATATATATATATATATATTCATTCTAGTTTCAGATAATAACAAATAAAGAAGAACCTTTTAGAAATAAGAATTACGTATTTTTAAGCGTTTATAATCTTTGAAGAATCGTTTTATACGATCATATATCGCTATGCAGAAAATAGACTTTGACTATATTTTGGTCAGCAGTATATTGCTTAAATTCCTCAGTCGGTCCACCGAATTTAATACGAGCAAAAAGTCCGAACCCTTAAAATCTGCTAAAATGTACAACGTGATAAGCTTTTGTTCACTTTCTTTCCCGGATTTATAAAGATGACAAGTTGGTGAATCAAGAATCTTTAAAATGTGTTTCATAGCGTACACGAATCTTTTTCTATTGCGTAATATGCTCCTAAAAGGGATGTCCCGATGGAAACGAAAGTTACTGACAATTGTCTACGTTCAATTCTCAGATTTTTTTTTATATTTCTAACGTGATATTTTCATAAAGTGCGATTTTCACCCACACATTTCCTTTTCGCTTTTAAGTTTCATGATAGATTTATTCGAAAATAAACGGATTGCTCTGTGCGCGCAGGTGTTTGTGTTTTGCAAAATATAGATTTGCAGTTCAGCAATTTCCCTTGAGTTTGATATTAGTTTAACTCCATATCAACTACCATGGGTTATTTAATGTCAAAAAGGTAGGGGTTTAGGATTTTTATATTTTATTAATTTTTTCAAAATTTTCGTTTATAGTGAGAAGGTTGGTTTAATCAGATTTTGATGACTGTTTATTTATTTATTATTTTCCTTTAGAAAACTGAAGATGTCTTCTAGTTCTGTATTTTTTAAAATCAGTTTGTAGATCAGGTTTCATTGATATTTTTTGTAAAGTGAATTTTGCCGAGAGTCAGCAGTATTGCTGTTATATTATTAAAAAAAAATGCTGGATATATCTTTTCCTTCGACTTTATTCCAAAATGTATTGCTAATAATGTTTTCTTCTCTAAAAAATGTCCTGCTGGAATTTTATCTATAAAAGAATATTTTTATACTTTCATAGTGTTTTGACCCCAGTTTGATGACGGGAGTAATTATTTACCCATAGCAGAGAGCCTAATAATTGCTACAACCGGGGTCATTGTGGATCTATGAACAAAACCAATAAAGAAGTGGTTCCATGCTTCTCACTTTCACCCAATCAGAGACCTTGCTTCCGGATGTAGTTTATCGTCGTACCCAGGAACAATTTTCCTTGATATCAACTGGAATAAGACTCTTGGAACTGTGATTAATTTCTTAGCAATATTGCTTCCTCTTATCAAAGGTCAATAATTTTTCCGACATAATTAGGTGAGTGGATATCGAACCTTTGGCGAGATTAAATCACAAATAGAAATTTCGAAAACGTTAGTTTAAGTTGGATTTCTCATGTATCATAATTTTTTATGAGTCTCCACTTGAAAAGTCAGTAAAAGTATTTAGTGAAGATGAAAGACTAAATTTATTAATATCTTTGTAAAACAAAGTCACAATAAATCTTTGTACATTATCACACGAAAACTTATAGAGAAGCAGAAAGTTGAAGTAATGATATCTTGCACCACACTGTATTGTCATAGAAATGCACACATCTATATAAGTTGTCCTTTAACATATAATGAGTTAAGGAAACACCGTCTAAGGTGCTTATTGGGAGGCTATAGAAATTATACCATCAACAGTTAAAGATAAATGAACATGAGACATATCAGTGATGAAATCGGAGAGACAGTTGGCATTCCATTATGATTTATATATCGTGTCTAGTTGCATATCACCGGAACAAATGAAAGTCTGGCTAGAATTGATTGCGATGACAGACATACTACACTGGCGCAAACCGTTCCCACATTCAATGCAGAAAGCATGAGACGTATATCAAGTGGGTCAACTGTAGCTAGTGGTTCCGTAGCTTCCATTGAGCATGGGAGCAGATGAAGAATTAAGGTGCCATTGTTAAGGCAATGACATCGGACACTGAACCTGTCATCTGGGCTTAAGAAGACGCTAACTAAATCGCTGAAACAGGTATGACATATTTAGCAAACGTAAAAGACATCAAGCGGACAGATAGCCTCCACTTATATTCCTTTGTTCTTTTCCATTGAATCAAGGATGTCTAATACTGTTTGTTCACAAACTATTGCGCAGGCTATGAATGGAAATAAACAATCGCGCGATTACTATCAGTTTTAGTAAGGAAACCTAATCATCTGACGTGTCGTTTATTTGGTGACCTTGATCATTCATTAAGCTGTAGCCATGACAGACACACAAACCTTTATATATATATATATATATGTACGCATCGCTCATTCACTAATGAATTAGAGCACTCTGGCTATTAGGCGTGTATAATGATAATATACATGCTAAAATGTCTGCCTTCTTCTACCGAGCGCCCATCGCCCAGAGGTAGAATCACTGACTAAGGCCACTTCGGTCGGGTTTCAATTCTGGGTTAAAAAGCAATCGGAGTCTAACCGTACTGATGAGCTGTGATACAGCAAAACTGATCTGTCTGCGGATGACTATATAAGATTAGATGAATGAATTGTTGTCTAAATTACGCAAAAATAATCATAATAGTGAAATCTCAGGTATATTAACCAAAAGGTAGATCTTGAAATGCTAAAGAGTAAATTTATTCAATAAATTCGCCCATAACTTCAACTCCATGAGCTTTACTAGCCACTTGCTCAACTGCATCCCATAAAATAATAAACATGGGTGTTGCATATATAAGGGGGCGATAATGTTGTAAAAATTGGCTGACAGCCATGTATCCATTTTGTGCTATGATACAGAATCCTGTTGACAGACGTAGGGTTCAATAGTAACCACTATCTTGTCCCTGGACAGCACTAGCTCCTCAAGGAACTTGATATAGGCTTTCGTGTTGAATGTAGGACCTTATGAACAGCAGTTCTTTTCTTATCATTACCATCAGACTGGATTTTCCGAGATGCCGTAAATTCGTAATCACTATTAGATTCTTCCAACGTTTTTCAGATCCTCTTTAGTATCCTAAGATTAAAACCAAAACACACTGAAATTTTTGTATTACAGATTCCGAAGCGAATGTCAACCAATACATAATTCCATTTTCAAACTGCTGGCGGAGTGAATTGCGTCATGGTAGTTTTTCTCACATAAGGTGCCCAACTGACCACACTATACTGTAAAGTCGATAAAACAAAAAAGTGCATGCATGAAATTAGAAATAAAAAAGAAAAAATGTGACAATTTACCCATCGTACCCTGTGTGTGTGTGTGTGTGTGTGTGTGATAAAAATATAGTTTTATGATGTGTCACGTTCATGGGTAAAAGTGCTCAATTTGCCAATCTGGTATCAGATTTCTCCGACTTTTCTTTCAAAATGATCTTCCGACCGACTTTATTTCTTTTCTATGAAGAATTATCATAATCTGGAAAAAATCGAACAGTAAAATTAGACACCACAAAATGTCAGTTTTGTTTAAAAAATAGTGCCTTAAATAACTTTTGGCATCTAAATGCACTTTATATAACATAAAAACCTTTACCCATCAATTGCTGAAAAAGATTTAATGGAAGCGTTTAATTTTGCTAAAAGGTACATAAAACAACATCTGGACATATTGATATAATGCTACATTGCCGCAAATCAATACTTCTCGACAAAGGTAAATCATGGATTAAAAAAATCAAACAACAGCACATTTGATGTACCACAAAGATCGTATGATGGAGCAGAAATTTCAGAATTGATGGGCATATACATTTTAAATAAAATCAACAAAATAATCCATATAGACAATCACGGATTATATAGAGATGACAGATTAATGATAGCATCAGACAACAAAAGAGAAAATGATAAAATAATCAAAAAGCTATTCAAACTATTCAATAAACTAGATTTTGATATAACAGTAGAAACAAATGGAAAAGTAGTACAATATTTAGATATGCAATTTAATTTACAAACTGGCAATGTCTCGCCATACTTGAAAACAAATACTAAGTTAAAATACAAATACAAAATCCAACCATCCCAAAAATATAATTTGGCACATTCACAAAGAAATAGAACACAGGCTATCAAATAATTTGTCAAACAAAACAATATTCGATGGAAAGAAAAAAATACCTATGGAGATACACTAAGAAAATCTGGCCATAAAAGGATTTTACAATAAAATTCTCAACCAAACAGACGAACAAAAAACGATAATAGAAAAGAAAACATTATCTGGTTCAACAAATAGGACAAATATTTTTAAATTGATAGATAGACAGTTTCCAAAAAGATCAGAACTAAACAAAATTTTCAACAGAAACACAATCAAGCTAATTTATAGTTGTACTAGTAATTTAGATAGTTTCATAAAAAACAAAACGTCAGATACTGAGATAGCATTGTACAAAACAAGACCACTAATAATGTAACTGCAGGGACAAAAATAAATGTCCATTTCAAGGACTTTGCAATACAAAGGAAGTCATTTACAAGGGAAAGGTACATTACTTAAATGGAAAAAAAGCATATATTTGGGATCAATCAAAGGCACCTTTAAGACCAGCTGATTCAATCACAAGTCTACATTCAAAATAGAAAACTTAAAAAACTGTACAAAATTGGATAGCCACATGTAGAAATTAAAATAAAATATGGAAAAAAAACAGGAATAATGTGGAGTATAGCAAAAACAGCAAAGCCTTACAACGGTGGTAAAAATGTAGACTGTGCTTGGAAGAAAAGTTAGAGATTATGCTATTCCCAAACAAAAACTAACTATTGAATGAAAGAACGGAAATTATGATTAAGTGTAGCCATACTAAAAATACTTCTTAGGTTCATACACCCACAGATGAAAATGTTATAATTTCTTGTAATTTTAAAAATTGCGAGTTCAAAAATTTCCTGCCACGTGAGCATAAAAAAACACTGTTACGTAAGCGTTCTTAAAAAACAAAAAACAACGGTAAACGGTAAAATCAGTTATTGAAAATCGCCTGAAGACACCACTCACGGTAGAAACATAGGTCGAGAAATAACTCGTTTATAAATGAAAAAGTTCGAGGCTCTACAATATAATTGTATTGAACACTTTTTAATACAAATGCGCATCGGTCTAATTTTATGACCAAAAACTAAGTGATTAAACAATCAATCAATATACACACACATATATATATATATATATATATATGAAAGACAAATAATTTTGCATATCACGAATACTGATTCTGGTCGATTAGATCAGATTTTCCGAAGTTTGAGAATTTCCAGTCTGGTCTCTCTCCCTATATATATATATGTATGTATGTATAATTAAAATTTATAGCAACAATTGTTTATGCCTAAAAAGCTGTTTACGAGCATATAACTATAATGATTTTAATCTTTCATGTTATATATATATAATATGTATAAAAATAATACAAAAATAATACATTATATATATATATATATATATATATATATATATAAATTCTATTTAGCTGATGTCTACATTCTGGCTCTGTAAATCTAACGCATTTGATGTTACTTGGCGTTGTCATGCTAAGAAATGGAACACGCATTCTTTTCGATAACACGTGAGGCGATTGCTCAATTTTTCAAAGAGTGAATCAGCAATCCTTTTTATTTTCATTGGATAGGCGCAAATTGATAATTTAATGTGTGACATTACTTTTCAAGGAATCTCAGCTCATCACCAAATTCATTCACTAACCTACACAGGATTCTCTCTTTCGGACGCAAATAGAATCAACATTTCAGCTGTGGTTTGTTTTTTTTTACTTGTATCGCAAAGATAGTTTGTGAACATACCTTACAGAGCATTATTACTGGAATGAGCTTGGCTTTAATTAGATATACCAAGGCTGCTTTCCAGATTGAGCTAGCGAAATATCAAAATTGTATATTAATTTACATATTCAATGTTTAAAAAAAGACATGAATCTTGTGTAAATGCTAACATTACTTTAAAAATTTCAAGAAAGTGATTGCAACAGAATGCGATTTAATGTGCATTCAAAATAAAGCAGCAAATGACTTCAGAGTACTAAAACTTGACACGCAATTTAGGTATACTTCATAAATAGCATATTAACTTGAGTGATCATGTCTTGAAAGAGACATGAATGACTGGGCAGAAGATTATCCCGCTGTAGGTAGCCATAATTTTCTTCGTTAGACTAGTTGCCAACCAAGGCTATTGAACCAAACCTGTCCTGTTATTTTATCCACAGCTGAGGTAAGAGACAAATTAATACTTTTCTGAGGGTATTTGCGCGTAAGTGAATGCAACGAATACAGCTGGAATTCAAACTAGACTTTCCGATTTCTCATTTTGAGCTGATATGTACTGCACCACAGCGTGCAGATTATTCCTAAAATAGTATATAAAAATGCTATACAAGCGGAAGGCAAAAGTCAGGAATTAGATAAAATATATAATGTATGACTTGCTGGCCATTTGTATGTTTGCCTGCAGTAAGAAAATCGGGTCCATTATTTATCTGAAAAAAAAAAACTCATCCTCGTCGTAAATTTCTTCTTTTTACTTTTTAGTGTAGAATTAATAATAACGTAGTTCCTTTTGTTCTCTACGTAGGCAAGAACTTCACCAGAAAAAAAAAAAAATAAGGACGTAGACATGTCATATTATTCTACGTAATTTTCTTTTTGTTTACTCTGTTGAAAACCGCTCGTCTAGTTATCTACGAAACAAATCAGATTATGGCACAAAGTTACAAACTTGCTAACCATCTCACTAAGATAGGTCGGTTGAGCTAAAGTATAGAGTCCCTATGGAATATACATTCACTACATAATCACGTGGTTTTATTAGCAAGGAGGTTTTACAGAGTGACATTGCTAGTTACATGCCCAACCCGTTTTAAATTTAGCGTTTTCCTTCGAGATTGCTCAGCAATTAATGTTGGAGAGCCCAGTGTGTGCTGCTATTTAAGTCATACCTGGGGTGAGGAAAAGAAATGAATTCCTGTCTGGCATATTTGTTTTTTTTACCTGCTCCTTAGCGAATGGATGTACTTGAGTTACAATACAGTTGATATGCTTGTTATCTAAATCTATCTAAATCTAAACTTATTTAAAAATGGAACTTTGTGTGTGTGTCTGTGTATGTGTGTGTCTGTGTGTGTCCGTTACTTATAGACTCCAAAACGGCTGAACCGATTTTCTTGAAAATTTACACAGTTGTACTATAACCATCTGCGAGTGTTCTTAGCTAGGTTTTGTGTCGAGGTACCCCCGATAAATATCGAAAATCGATATTTAATCGAAAAAAATCGGGTTATGTGGTCTAATTTTAATAAAATTTGATACATTCATAGACAAAGACATAGGAAACGATATTCGGAAGTTTCAAGGTTGCAGTTCTTACAATAGTGCAGAAAATCGATAATATATATATATATATATATATAAAAGGCAAGATGTGTATGTGTGTGTGTGTGTCTGTTTATCTGCCTGTATATCTGTATTTTTTCAGCACTTTTATTTTAGTTTTTGCTTCGGGTTTGGCTCTAAGTAGGTATAATTGTAGTTCTTAATCTCAGCCAAGATACTATTTTTATTCAGAGGACTTATTTAGCCTTCAAAATTCAGTTTACCATGAAAAAATGTTTTTTGATATCGATACCAGGAAATCAAAATTTGACTTAGATCCATTCATTTTTCTTTCAGTCTACGGTTTCGCTTTAACTGGAAGCAACTATTGCTTTTTAGTCTTTCGTGCCAACGTCCAAAGAGTCTGAGCTCCAGGACCATGGATTATTTTTAAAGCTTTCATTACACCCGAGCAACGCCGGGCTATACTGCTAGTAGTAAAATAAAGAGATCATTCTCTATTACTATTATGTAACTTTAATATTCGCATATCAAAATCCATTTCAATAACCTCTACAAATTATAACAATAAAAATAGTACTGAAAATTATTCTAATATAAAACCATATTCAATATAGACCAAAGAGGGTATTTGGTGATGAAACTTTTTCGCTATTCTATGAAAATGTTATAAAAATAAAACTACGTTTTATACACCAGCATTTAAAGTCTAGGAAGCTTCATAGCTTTACATTTAATAAAACTTCATTTTGCCTATTTCACCGATGACTGAATTCATTTATTAAAGGCTCATTTGTAAAACAATAAAAAATGAAAAAGTATAAAATAAAATATAATTTTGATGTAGAACTGAAGGAAATAAGTTTGATTTAAAAAAAATTCCCAAGAGAAATAAAATCAGTAATATATATTTTGAAAAATAAAATATAAAAATGATGTAATCGAAATTATATTTTAAATTGGAAAACATGAACCGACATTGTAAAATATTCCTTTGTTTGACATGTATTCAATTTTATATATATATATATATTTTTTTTTTTCCGCTAAGAAACATTTTCAAAAATGTAATCGAATTTAGGAATAATTGTTTACATATTTTTAAAATTTATTCCTTAGGCGCTATTGTCAAAAATGCTTTTTATTTCATATGTTTTTCTTATTACTATTATTATAATTTCGCTTTTGACAAATACATTTACCAAGACTTTCAGCTAAGAGATAAGTTAAATGAAAGTTTTCCGACTTAGTTATTTAGCAACTTTCAGTGTCCCTACTGATCCTGCCTCTGGTCGCGCAGCCTTGTTTTGCAAAGCCATCGACGTATTTATTGATGAATCGCTACACAAAGTCATTTTCAGCCTCGAAGGACAAGCATGTAGCATTTCTATTATTATGTCATTTTTCATCATATTTCGATTTCTGCTTTTGTCTCACTACCAACCAAGTCTGCGGGGAGACCTAAGGCAGGTAGTGGCGTGTTGTTATGGCTCCATTTCATGTTTTTCTATCTTCCCTATCAACTCCAGCATTACATAGATAAAGTTTTCCTTAGTGTGTGGGCTGTACTTAATAAGACAATTTTTTGTATGTCTCTTAAGCTGGGGTTTCCAGGGATTCTTTCAATGTGTTGTTTTGTTCCATTTTTTATCATTCCAAGTGCACCTACTATCACTGGCACAACTCTTGTTTTCAATTTCCACATTTTTCCTATTTCAATTTCCAGGTCTTTATATTTTGACAGTTTTTCAAATTCCTTGATTGCTATGTTACAATCCGCTGGACAAGCCATATCAATTAATAGACAAGTTTTCTCCTTCTGGTTTTTAACAATAATGTCTGGCCTGTTTGCTTCAATTTTTCTGTCTGTGTAGATGGTGTAATCCCATAGAATGGTTACATCTTCTATTTCTGTAACCGGTGCTGGGTGATGTTCATACCAGTGTTTGCCTACAGCTTTTCCATAATGCTTGCATATTGTCCAATGTAAATATTGTCCAACTCTATCGTGGCGATTTTTATATTCATTTGGGGCAAGCACAGAACAGCCTGAGATTAGGTGGTCTATTGTTTCTTGGTGTTTATCACAAAACCTGCATTTTGGATCCATATTATTATGCATAATATTTGCCTGGAAGTTTCTCGTGAAAAGACTTTGGTCTTGTGCTGCAAGAATAAATCCTTCAGTTTCGGACTTTAATCCAGATGCACGTAACCATCGATGAGTATTAACTTTGTCAACATTGGATTTATTGGCACGTACTGGATATTGGCCATGCAGAGGTTTGTCTTGCCAGCGCTGTTTCAACTGTCCAAGAGCTTTATCTTTGGCTTTCATTTTCATATTCTTTGCCGCAATAGTCGGCTCTTGGCTTCCGTTCTGCTTTTCTACAGAATCTACTAACTGTAAATCTTGTTTGAATTTACTGCCTTCTTTTATTATTGAGTATTTTTTCTTTCTTTCTTCATGTTGCCTTACTAATTGTATCATCCAATCCTTTGTTGTTTCTATGTATGTTAGTAAGCCAATAGTTGTTGTCTTGTATGTCAGTTCCAGCTGAATAAGACCTCTTCCACCTTCTTTACGGGGTATGTACAGACGGTCTACATCAGCCTTTGGATGATGCATCTTATGCTTAGAAAGAAGCTTTCTTGTTTTAGCATCCATTCGCCTGATGTCGTTTAGAGTCCAGTTTAAGATGTTAAAGCTATATTGGACAACTGGGATTGCAAGGCTATTAATGGCCATAACTCTGTTCTGTGAATTCAATTCAGTTTTTAATATCATTCGTAGCCTTCTATAGTACTCTTTACGTACTATTTCTTTCATCTTTTTATGGTGAATGTTTACGTTCTCATTTACACCTAGGTATTTATAAGCTTCTTCCGGTTTCAATTCTTTTATTGTTACAGCAGGGTCTAGGCTAATTGAGGATGTTTCTTGTATTGATCCACGTAAAACTGTAGCTTTAGCACATTTATTCAAATTAAATTTCATTCCAATGTCTTCGCTGAAACATTTTACAGTTTGCAGGAGACCTTCCAGTTCATTATCATTCTTAGCATATAACTTCAAGTCATCCATATAAAATAGATGGCTTATTTTCTTTTGTCCTATTTTATAACCACATTCTGTCTTATTAAGTTGACTGGTTAGTGCTATTAATGATATGCAGAATAGTAAGGGAGATAAAGAATCACCTTGAAATATACCTCTTTTGATGTTTATTTCATCAGACTTATTGGTTCCATTTATATGATTGAGGTAAAGGGTTGTCTTCCATATCGACATGCACTGTTTGATGAAATTGATGATGACGGGCGATATCTTGTATATATTTAAAGTCTTTAAAATCCAGTCATGTGGCACACTATCGAATGCCTTTCGATAGTCTATCCAGGCTGTACTAAGATTTTTCTTTGTACTGTAGCAGTTTTCCAGGATCATTTTGTTAATCAGCAATTGGTCTTTACAACCATAACAGCCACGTTTGCACCCTTTTTGTTCAAGCGGTATCATGTCATTTCTTTCTAAGAATAAATATGTCTGTTTTGTTAAAATAGATGTTAATAGTTTATATGTTGTCGGAAGACATGTAATTGGTCTGTAGTTTTTCGGGTTGTTTGTGTCACCATTCTTAGGTAGAAGAAATGTAATTCCTTTAGTCATCCATGCAGGAATTTTGGTGGGATCGTCAACCATTCCTTGAAGTTCTTTGGCTAATTTTTTATGTGTTGCATTTAAATAATATAGCCAGAAGTTAGGAATTTTATCTATTCCTGGGAATTTCCAATTGTGTGCTTTTTTTAGTGCAAATTTAACATCATCTTCTGTAATTCCAGACCATGTCTGTTCGGGTTTATTTTTCATTCGTTCCGTTTCTTGCGTAATCCAATTTACTTCCTTGTTAAGTTCTTTAGGGCAAGCCCATACCTTTTCCCAGAACTGTGTGACTTCTTCCATTCTGGGGGGTACTGTCACTTCAATTCTTTTTTTACCTATTTCCCTGTAAAATCTCTTTGTATCAGTCAGAAAAATCTTGTTCTGTCTATAAAATCTGGCTCTTTTTTCATATCGTCTTATCCTTTGAGCCTTCAGTTGGATTTTTTGTTTTATTTTTTCTTTATTTGGTAAGATGTCATTTTCATTCTTGATGTTATATTTTTTTACAGCTCTTCTGCTTTTCCTGGTTCTTACATTTATTCTATTATTATTATTATTATTATTATTATTATTATTATTATTATTATTATTATTCACGCATCTCGTTATCACGCTGGTAGCAGCCGATGAGTTACATCAGTGAATAAGTGATATCTATCATAGTCAATAATCCAGTATTATTTTTATGATCTGTGCGATTTCTAATAGTGTGAAGGTCTAGATAGTCCCATCTCTAGAGATTTCCTGTCCATTCTCTCTCTTTTTTTCGGATTAACTTCCACATTTCTTTCCAATATACACTACCGGCTATAATTATTAGGCAACCCCAGTGTTATAAAGATATGATGAATTTCATATTATTTTTTTAGTATTTATTGCTAAGTGAATAATTGTAAATGAAAATAGAATGGTTATTTTGTTAATATATATATATATATATATATATATATATATATATATATATATTTGTATAAATAAAAAAATTGCCACATGGCCGTAAAAAGGGTTGAAGGTGAGATTGGTCCACACTGTCTATCCTATACCTAGCTAAACACTTCCACAACCCTAGTACTCATTAACAATCTGTACATTAACCACAAAAACCCATCCATCACCTCCCAATCCTTTACACACCACAATATCACGTATTTACAAAGGGCACCTAAAAAAGGGGGGAGCAAACCCATGACATAACAATTGCGATTATGTACAATACTAAAATATATTTAAAAGATTTAATGATAATAAAATGAGGGGATGGGGATGAAATCCTAAAAAAAGAACTAAAATACAACAGAATTTTCAAACTAAAATAAGCAAATGTTAGTAAGGCCAGCCCATCCCACAAAATCAAGAGTGGCTTTTGTATTCCGCCAAACGGCGAAATCCAGTAGCACACTCGGTGAGTGAGTGGGGGAGAATAAAATAATTAATGTAATGGGGAAATTAAAACTTGACCCTGTCAAAATAAAATGGGACCAAAAACAACCTGGGGATGTTGGGAATCTTGACTTCGATCATAACAAAAGAGAAGGCCGGAAACAGGCTAGGAACACATTCATTCACATTAACTAGGTACAAAACTTAACCAGGGAGGGGTTCACAGGAAACCGCCCCTTTGTATCATAATGGACTTAAAAAAGAAAATCAAGACGGGCTCCATTCATCCGAACCAGACTTACTACATATACCAACATTTTGCTACAATCTGTCGATATCAAGTCAATTAACCGAGGAAGAGACCGCAAGGCACTTCCACATTCGAGCAAGATATTCCGATTGATTTCGAGGCCCACGACGGCGCTCAGCCCGTGAAATGGGAGGAGTGATAGTAAGGCAAGGGAAAGCTTCCCTGGCACTCCCCTTCAAAAGCGAATCCTCTGTCAAGATGCGGCGTAGGAAAGCCAACCTCGAGGTGTGTCGGTGACTCACCACGTTTGGCATTCCCAGGCTCGCTTGAGACGGACGTCCAGCGCACACCTCTTTGTTGACCAGATGCTTGCGTCCTCCCCACAAGAAGTCGAACAACAAGCACTCGATCACCTCCTTCCGGTCCTTACAAAGGGAAATGATGTATGTAACACACACCATAGCCTTCCCCTTTACGGATAACCGCAGCCGAAGCCAAGTCGCAAGTTACGCTCCGACTTTTACTTTTTCTCCAGCTAAAGCTCAGGCCCGAACAACACTCCAAGGATGCGTACCGGACAGTCAGTCCAACTGAAGGGCCCCGGGAGAGCAACGCCCTTCTAGGCATCTAACCACAAGCCGGATGACTTGTCGTGGTTAATTCTGAACCGTGTCACATTTTTGTACCGCTCAATCGCCTTCTGTACTACCTCAATGTCGTCCCAGGACGACACGAAAATGGATATGTCATTACGTACGTAGAAACCCTGGCTCGAGCATCACCAGGAACGGCAATTCCGCGTAGGGCCGGACTGCACGCTCTGTCCTTTAGGCGAAGGAAGGGCTCCAACATCAAAGCGTAAAGTAAGGGCGACAGCGGGCAACCTTGACAAACCGCCCGAACTAGCGCAAAAGCGCCCAACCGCTTTCCGTTTACCTGTACCAGTGTACTGGGGGAGAGATACAATAGGCTGATCCACTTGCAGATGTCAGTTTTGAATCCAGCGGCATGCAGGATAGCTGCCAAATACCGATGGTCAACCTTATCAAATGCCTTGGACTGATTCAAGTTGATCAACGCACCTTATTCTTCGTCTTCCTAACTCTCTACGATCGTGCGGTTCAAGGGAAGATTGTTCTGAATTGTTCGGCTCAACAGAGAACAAGTCTGCTCGGGTCCCAACAGAATCTTGTCTGCAAGCGCTCCATCAGGATCTCGGCCAAAATCTTTAATTCTGTGTTTAGAATCAGTTATGGGCCTATAATCATCTAAACCCCAAACACTCTTGATCTTTTTCAACAGCGTGATCACATCTCTGGTAATCCGTTCGGGCACGGCACCCTCTTCAATGCCGAGTGGACTTCACCCTCCGTGATCTCTCCCTCGCAGCTAGTTGCTTCAGTCATCCCAAACCGAGGAAAGTTAGCTAAATAGCTACGAAACTCTTCACGGAGACCAGGCTCTTTGGTAAACCTTCTCTCGAAATGCTGCTGAAACGCCTCACACATATCGTCGGTCGACCGAAGAGTACGCCCGTCCGCGTTCTTGACCTCTATATCGATCGCCACCTCGACGAATTTCTTCTTTGCGCAATTCTGCGCCTATGTTCACAGCTTCGTTAGACATCTTGTTTAACCTATTTCTAATTAACTGACCCTGGTACCGCTTGCTAGCCAAACGCTCTAAGGCCTGTTTACCTAACGCTATCTCTAAGGGTTCCCCCCCAGCCTCCGTCAGGAACAGACCAGCTTTAAGTGTACTTCAACTTGTTAGCTTCAGCTACGGAGAGTCGATGGTTATAATCAGCTGTGAAAGAGCAAAACTATCCCTAAGACTCTCCCACCACCTATTCCCAATGACAGCCCTAGTAAACTCCCGTATATGGACACGTTGAACTTCCAGTCTTTAGCCAATCTAGGCCTACCGTCTAACGCCACCCGGGCACCAAAGTTTGTGGCCTGAGTAGCTTAACCAGTGGAACGTGGGACAATCTAACAAATCTAGATCAACCCTTCTGACTAACATTCTATCCAGATAGCAAACTACCTGGGTAGACGGTGAACTATTAGCCCATATTTCTCCCTAGGGTGATAGGCCCGGTATCTATCGACGAGACCGAATTCTTCAATCAGATCAAACAGGCTTGATCACTCATCCCTCCGCTAACTCGCCGCCCTCTATCCAACTTGGGGTCTAGGTCGGCATTCCAGTACCCCAGTAAAACTAGTTGCGAAGAATCCACTAGGAAAGGCCCCAAATGACGGAAAAACGAGACGCGCTCTTCCCGGTTATTTTGCGCATAAACCGTAATGATTCGAAACGAACTTATTTTCACGGTAATATTGGACAGGATCAACCGGCTCCCCGCGCCGACATGGACAAGCTCTAACCTTGTACTCAGGGTACGTTTAACCAACAAGGAAACACCTCTGGCCTGCTGGTACCCGTATGCTGATAGACAACAAAATCGCTGGACAGCACACGAGCATTAACATCCCAAAGTGTGTCTCATGGATCGTAGCCACATCCATATCTACTCCGAAGAACAAGAGATCACGAAGCAGGCTGGCCACCTTACTCCGATCTCTCAGGCTCCTCGCATCCAAACTGGTTTGTTTGATAAACATTTTCAAATGCTACTCCTTAGAAACATACTGGACGGATTGTCCCAGACTACCTGATCTAATATCGGACGTAATTCGTCCTTCTGTGACAATAATGCCGACGTCCATAGGGAACGTTAGTTTTATTGCCCAATATAAAGAAGGATGGAGGATGACGGAGATTATCTCAGCACAAGTGTAGCTAGCCTTTGCAAATACTTAGACCCTATTTGGGTCATTCTGATATCAAGTAAGGCCTCTACGACTCCCTGGAGGAAATCCCATACTTTAAGATTCACCGTGGTGTTCCTAATAAGGCCATTACATCGGGGGCCTTAGGGAAATTTTTGTGGTCCTCAACATACATACTGTCCACTGAGGACAATTTGAACAATGACCTTAGGAGGTACTTCTTCTAAGCGGAAATGTCCCTCTCTAAGTCCGGTCTGTCTATCTTGCAGATGTAAGAGTGTTTGAAAGGTTTCTTCCTTTTCTTTTTTTCCGGGTTTGGGGAGGATTTATTCGGATTCGGGGAGGGATGATCAACTGTAGAGGAGGATGTTGCTGGCTGGGAGGAGGGTGTGGGAGATGTGTGGCGGAAGAAGAAGGTATATGTCTCACTGGGGAGAAAAAACAAAAACAGTTCTAACAGGCGATGCAGGGGCGGATTGGGTCTTAAGGGCAACCACGACCCGTTTTCGCCTTGCCACATTCGACTAACTTCTTTTTCCCCTTTTTAGTGGCACAGTCTTCCACTTCTTTCCGTCCCTTTTTTTATTGATGATAAACATGGGGGAGGCATTTCCTCACAGTCCATTTCTTGTTGATGTCGTTGTTTCTGCTGTTTTGCCTCTTTCTGAGGCTTCTACTTGGTAGGCGATGGAAGTTTCTCCAGTATAGGAGGAGGTGAAGTCACTTTCTCCCCCCTCCTAACCACTTCCATCCACTACTTGGACCATCTTTCACATTGGCCTGTTTTGTTTCGGCCACTGGTGTTTTTGCTTTTCTCCTTTAGCTGGAAGCAGATTAACAGCAAATGGTATCCGGTTACAAACGAAGTACCTTGGTACTCGAAAAACAAGAATGATAATTCATAGACTGCCGGTAGAAATTTTCTGCGATCATGTGGGGGCATTTTTTGCCAGATATGGACATGTAGAGGAAGTTGCGCGAGTCACAAGTAAGGCCGGTTTGTCCACGGAGAACGTTTGTGCGTAAGTCGTGGTTGATCGTCAGATCTTCCTAAAAGTCCCGGACATCTTGTTGTGTCGGGGCAGAAAATTGTTTGTTGTAGGGGAAGGGAGGAGAAAAGCTGAACAAGTGATTTTGAACTTTCTTCCCCGCTTGACACAAAAATTTTTCAATACAACAGTTCAAAAAATCAAATCAAAACGGACGACAATAACGGATACAAGCAATGGTGAACAAAAACGAATTAACACAGCTAAAACGTATATAACTTCAGTAGCAAATTGACGGTGAAACACAGTTATTTTGGAAATGCTGCACAATAACATGTACATCAAATGAATTTATAATTATTTACTAATTTCGTATATTGCAATTTAGGGTGATTCGGACGAGTTCATCTTTGCTTCCTTGCCTTGTAAAAGTTTGCAAAGTAATAATAGCATTTTATTTTATTTTAGAATTATCCACTTGGCAATAAATACTAAAAATAGTATGAAATTTCTTTTAAAAAACTGTGGTGGCCTAGTAATTATGCCTGGTAGTGTACTATTTCAATGAAACCCATCATCTAACATTTATGACTATCGGATGAGGTTGTCTGACCTGGTTTGAGTGATCCGATTGAACTTCAATGTTCTACAGGATGTATCCATTTCAATCTCTGTGGTATTGCATTGTTTGTTGAAAACACAAGCACTTGGACAGTTTCCATTGGATTGCCTTTCCAAATTAATCATGCATACTATTATTTTTTTCTGACTTAATTTGCCACATTTACTAATTATTTGTTCATGACAAACTTTTACCTTTTCACAACAGATTCCTCGAAGTTAGCTCTAGATGTTTAATAATAATAATTATATGCAGGTAACATTACGGTCATCGGCGCGGAAATTATGTGCAGGTAACATTACGGTCATCGGCGCGGAAATTATGTGCAGGTAACATTACGGTCATCGGCGCGGAAATTATGTGCAGGTAACATTACGGTCATCGGCGCGGAAATTATGTGCAGGTAACATTACGGTCATCGGCGCGGAAATTATGTGCAGGTAACATTACGGTCATCGGCGCGGAAACTGAAATCGGCGAACCACGTTCAAATTCAATTAGTTGCGTTCACTTTAACACAAATGACCTAGGGAACAGCATTAATCCCTCTCTTCTAACAGAAAAATGGTACAATAGACTCTCTAACCTTAGATGTCATCCAGTGCAGGTGATATATAACACTGAGTTTTAAAAAAACTGAACTAAACCACAGAAAATTCCTCTATATCGACCATAAATTCATTGCAATCAGTTAATAAAAGAAAAAACTATGGAGAACCACGATCTCCTATATTCCGAAGATATGTGAGATTTAAAATGATGCACCTTTGCAACTATGATCAAAATGGTGTTATGAAAATTTGAAAAAAAAAATTAAAAACAAGATGTACAAATCACAAATATTGGAAAATACAATGAATAGAGAAATAATAACAGTTGCGATGATAATAATAATAATGATTCTAATGGCATCTTCACCTTCCGCAATAACAATAAAATATAGAATAATAGAATAGAAACAAGGGCGATAAAATGAGGACAATGAAAATAAATAAGAGTAAAAACAAAGAAGACTAAAATGTGAGGATGACAGGAAAAAAGAAAAATATTTAAGAACTGAATAATCAGAAAAATGACAAGATCAAGACAATGTGCAAAGTGATTGCTATTTGCAAGAAAGCAAGCTTGTCCCTGGTAATTTTATAGAGAATTGAACCGGACACACCTAAAGAGAGTAAACATAACCCGCAATTCCTTGCGAGGTGGCGTGCTGCCCATCGCCTTTGAAAGTCGAGAAATTTGAAGCTGGGAAGAGATCAAATTACTGGCATTTATTCAAGCTGTTGACGGGAACAGGTGACACAGGAGGTCAGATTTGGCGGCTGTAAATATCCGCTTTGGCGAGAGGCCGTTCTGACGGGGAAGTCATTGAAAGAGATCGATGGAACCACTAAATACCATTGTCTCGGGTGTCTCTACCATTGTAGAAGAACTGACAGATACTATAGAAAAAGCAACCTATACAAAGTTGGCCGCCATTTTGTTTTGAATAAAGGTATTAGAAACAGTTCGGTTGATAAAAGAAATGAATAATTAAAAAAAAAGTGAAAGAGACAGTAATACATTAGTGAGAGAAAAATTAAAAATTGGAATGAACTAATAAAGAAAGTGGTGTAAAAAGGCAATGAAATAAAATAGAAAATTAAAGCAAATGACAAAAATGGAAAGAAAAAAAATAATATTGGAAAGATATACTTCTCTATGTGCCCTGTCCCTTTAGGACGTAGGCGATCATGGCTTTCTAAGTCTCCATATCCCTGGTGGCTTTTAGCACGCCTTCTGTTACACCATGCAACCCTCGTTCCATCATCCACCTGATTACGTCCTTCAAATGTTATCCGTTGCTTTCCCCTGTTTCATTTACTATCTATCTGGCTTGTTAGTATCAGGTTCTTCAAGCCCGCCTTTCTCATCGAATGTCCCAGGAACTTCAGTTGTCTCTTCCTGATGCTCAGTATTAATTTCCTTTTTGTTTCTATCATTTCTATGACCTCATCATCGCTCACATGCTCAATCCATGATATTTGCAGCATCCTTGTGAAGAACCACATTTCAGTTTCTTCAAGCTTTTCCTTCATTTTTGTTAAGATTATCCAGCATTCATTGATATACTGAAGAACAGACATTACATACAATTCAGTACTCTCTTCGTTGTTTTTAGCGAAACTTTCCTGATTCTTAATACTCTACTAAACTTCTGGAATGCGTACTTCGCCATGCCAATTCGCCTCTATTTCGCACTTTCCATCTTCTGTCAGAACACTTCCCAGGAATTTAAATTTTTGTACCTACTTGATTTTAGTATCCCCCTTCTGTATTTGCCATTTTAGGCTGCTCTTTTCGCTGATGACCATGCATTCGGTTTTCAGCAGTTTATTTGTAGTCCCTTTTTTCACTTTTTTTTAGCTACCTTCTGTAGAAGATATTGTAGTTTCCCTACCGTGTCTGCTATCAGCACTGTACCAGCTGCGTACGTTATGTTGTTCTGATTGTGGCCTCCGATGATGAATCCTACCATGACATCTAGGGTTCTCAGAATAGTCTCGTTGTACTAGTTGAATATATCTCGTGAAAAGACACATCCTTGTTCTATGTCCCTTTCTATCTTTGTATATCTGCTGAATTCGTCTTCTGTTATAACATTTCCCCAGAATGAAAATATTGACAGATGAACAAGAGTAGAAAATGACATTTCTCTCTTAAAAAATCAAATCCCACCTCAAAGGAACACGATTCCAAGACGACGACGAAATCCAAGAGAATGCAACAGTTTGCTATTATAAAAAAAGAAGTTAGAGGAACACTTCCATTAATGGAAACCGCACTGGATACTATCTTCAGAAGGGCACTACTTTCAAGGAGATTAAATGCTTAATTGAAATGTGTTGTAGTTTTCTTTTTGTACCAATAGTCCCGAAAGATTTTAACCAGACTTCGTACATATTACAGAAAAATATCTTTAGACGTTCTTGCAGAATCCAGAAATATGCATTAATCTTTTCAAAGTCCCACAAGCAAAGATTACTGTAATCTTAATTATAATAGTGAATTCCTACTTAGATAGAAATTAGTGCTAATATAACGTTTGTTTCTTTAAAAAACAAGCGCTCATAGCTTAGTTGCAAAGACAATATTAGTAATAACAACATATTATACCGTAACAAACTACGCAGAAATTTTAAACAGTATAAATTATCTTTAAGGAACATTGTATAATATATATATATATATATATATATATATATATATATATATATATATATATATCCTAGTAAGCAAAAACAAACGCCATAATTCTTCGAGCGATTTTTCTGATTGACCACGGCAGACAGGGAGGAAAGAAAATTAGCATATTTTCTGATACTCGTAGGAGCTCTTTTTGTGCTAACAATTTTTGGTAGGTTTTCTTTATCAGCAGACCACGCACAAAGCAAAAACTCTTTTTCGAGGTAATTTTCTCTTTCGGTACAAGTTGATTGCTCCAGTTGATTGGTTAAGTAAAATTTTCCTCTTCTGTTTGCAGTCTAAGATCTTCAATTTCAATTCCAACCGATATCTTTAAAAGATACTTTTGGCTGTACAGTCAAAATAGTCATATAAGTCTATATTTTTTAACAATTTGTTCATGATCAAAAGTCCTGTAATCTATTAAAGTCTGTGGGATACTGCATGTACTGCAGCCTAAAACGTTTTTGACTTGTTTAAAGCTAGTGTTTCTTTTTGCTAGGCTAGCTGCCAACCAAAGCTGCGTTGATATTTAACCATATCTGAGAAACATCTGATATATTCATACCTTTCTCAAGCTTTGTGAATTAAACGAATTTGACTGGAATTTGAATTCAGCTAACTTTAAATTCTGATCTGCTATCCATTACACCACCCGCGCATCTATTTCTCTGTTGCCCATGTAAAAATGGATTGCATTTTGCCTAACATGTTTTCACATATCCACCTTATTCATCCGAAACAGCAACCAGAATTACTATATGTTACAGTATTTATAAACGTCTGTTAAAGAAGAAAACTTCTATTCACAGGAAGTTACTAAGCAAAAAAATAAATAAATAAATAAAAGAAGGTAAACCTAAACTAAGAAAATGAATGTGTAAAATGTGTATTTTGTTTATTTAAAACTCAACACACCTTTACATTAAGGCACACCGTGTATAACATTTCTTTTTTAGATTCAATTATGACGTGTTACATTAGTAAGGAACTAGCATAACACTTACAGTTTCGAGTTGTCCTTATTCTCTTCATATTCCACTGGTGAAGCGGAAGCTTCTTTTCTAGAACAGCTAACTTGTGGAACAGTCTTCCGGTAAGGTGATTTCCGATCATTGCGATTATCATCTCTTTAAGTCTACGCTTAACCTGCATCTTTCTTACATAACGTCATAAAATGCACTCTCTTTTCTGCTCTTAAAACAGCCTAATATAGTAACTTGCTACTTTGAATGGCTTTATATTGGAGAAACAGTAATATAGGAAATACCAAATGGTTCACCTAAGACTGTTTAAATATGCCGTTCATAAATACAGGAATTAACTCTAACGTTTGTAGGTTTAATTCCGAGGGTCAGAAACTAGCATCATTCAGAACTTCAACTTCCCAACATTTTAAAGGAGTTTATACCAATTAAATACAACGTATTTTCTAAACTCATTCATTTTTATTGCTTAAAGGCGTGTCCGTTCTTATTCATGTTTACATATTGATTTTTTTATCGATTTGGAATAGATGTGATTTTTACTAAGACGAAACCACTTTTGGGTGCCCCCTTACACTAAATGGCATCATGTTCATGAGTTCGATAGAATGGTTAAAAAATATGACCTTTTAAATATAGCCATTAAAATTCCATTTTTTATCTTATAATGAATGATTTGTTGATGCCAAAATCGTGTTCGAGTAATTTCGGTAATTAGAAAGTTTAAATATCAAAGGTAACGTAATCGGTGATTTTGGCTCAGCATACTGTTGTCCAGGATGTGTGTTATGGTGCCTCGGAATGATAAATCGGGGAGCCAGTTTCGAATTCTAGCATTCATGGCATCACTTACGCACAAATACCCTTGGGAAAGGTATTAATCCGTCTCTTCCCTCCAGTTATGGGTTAAATAATAGAACCGATCGGGTTCTATAGCCTTGGCTGGCAACCAGTCCACCGCAAAAAGCAATGGCAAGCTACTGCGGGGTAATTTTCTGCCCAGTCAGTTATGTCTCTTTCGAGACATGATCGCCCAAGCGTTTATCACATATGGCATTTAACTGACTGAATAGAAGATACTCAGTAGTAAGTACATATATATATATATATATACTGCCGTCATTTTAGATGACATGCGCCCAATCGTTCCAACATAAACAACAGAAAAAGTCTGTTTTAATTTAGGTATATTTCTGTTTGGCACCATCAATAGCAAGCAAACTATATTTCAAGGTTTGTAAAGTCAGCACTTTAAATAGATGACGCGAAGAAATATTTATGGTCCTTAAGTGTTAAGTGTTGCAGCAAATTTCAGGAATGTAAACAGTACCAGAAATTATGTTATAATACAGAATTTTACCCCTACATTGTGTAGGAAACAGTTTGAAGCATTTTTTATAATTATATCAGTATGATAATTTCGAAGGAGAAAGTGCATGTTTTTGGTTCTTCAAATTCTTTTCAAACCTTTGTTTAGAAATTATTTTTTTTACGTTTAATAAGATTTGTGCTGTACAAAGCTAAAATAAGTTAAACCAGGAAAATGCAAGCTACTATCATCTCATTAATATTATATTATTCGTCTTGGTTGTATATACAACTGTAACACTTTGAAAAAATGACCAGCCACGATAATCGTTACTCAAGAGAAGACATGGAAGGACAGTTCTACCAGAGTGACACACTGCCTTAATATCTACCCACATTTTTCTTCATTTTCTAATTTCGTATATTCATTTCCCGTAAATGGCTATTTCTTAGTGCGTTTTCATGCAGTGGATATCGGCTCAGAACGAGAAATTGGAGAAACGAGTTCGAATTCTAGTTGAATTCGTTGCATTCAATTACGCGAAAATCCCCTTAGAAAAGGTAATTAATCCGTCCTTTCCCTTTAGCTATTAGTCGAAGAGCAGGTCAGACTGGGTTCTATAGCCTTGGCTGGCAACCAGTCTACCGCAGGAAGTAATGACAACCTTCTGCAGGAAAATATTCTGCCAGTCAGTCATGTCTCTTTCGACACATGATCACCCTAACGTCTATCACATATTTCACTTAACTGATTGATATTGGTGAGTAAGTTATCTGAGTTTACAACACCGATTGTATTCAGCGGATCGTTGTTGTATATTTTGTTATACTTGCTGTCTTGTTCCCAAATATTAAACTTCTTTTATGTGCCCCACTTCTGCTTGATATGGCTCTCTACAACATCCTATCTCCATTTCTTAAAGCCCCAAACTAGTCTATTCTGTCATGCATTCACACAAACCCGACAAATAAGTGGCTAGCTGCATTTCACTCTTTCTTGCTCTAAATATGACCCTGTGAGTGGTAAATTTTCCCGGTCTTTCTTCTTCATTATGTGCACAAAGAATTTCAGCTGTCATTTCCTGATTTTAAATAGACATATTCTTTCTTTTATATATATATATATATATATATATATAAAAGACAAAACTTATCCGCACTTTCCTCATAACATATCTTTAGATAAGAGTGCGAATAATGTTTTCTTCTTCGCTACGTGTAAATAGCCTTACTGGGTGTGTCATATAGCCTTGATTGGTAACCGGGTTAGGAGAAACACAACGCTAAATTGAAAATCAGAGCAGGATCGTTTTAGAATGTTTTCTAAAAAACATAGTTGGTTTGACATAATAGTTTGGCTGATCACTTCTAAAAATTGACTTGCTATGCTAGTTATGCTCATATATATAAGTTTTTCGATATGGTGTTTAGGTTTACCCGATTGTGACATAACCTAGAAATCGGCGTCACATTCTAACAAGTATACTCAAAACACAAGATATTGATAACTGACAGCTAAATTATGCCTCAACAATCAACCCCCCTGAAGATGATCTTGGGTAAGAGTGGAAGTACTTGGGAAAAAATAAATAAAACTATCGAACATATCTACATTGCAATACTTGCTGTTTTAAATCATCCTAACAAGAAACTTTTCGTGACTACAAGAGAATTAAAATAAAAATAAACAAACATCTGTCTAAATTAGTTAATCAAACATAACTGAATGAAGATATGGTGTCTATACCCACGCACACTTACATGAATTGTATGTATAATTTATTTGTTAAAAGGTGATATATATATATATATATATATATATATATATATATATATATATATGTGTGTGTGTGTGTGTGTGTGTATATGTGTTCCTCAGCATTAAATGTAAATCTGGGCTCCATGCTCGTTGTAAATATCACTGTGAGCATAATATATGTATATATATGTATATAGTGTAATTAATCTCCCTCTTATATATATATATATATATATATGTGTGTGTGTGTGTGTGTGTGTGTGTGTGTAATTAATCTCCCTCTCTTATATATATCGAGTTTCGATCCCGGCCAGAAGCATTACGATTGAGCTCTCTGGAGAAGAAAACTTTAAAAACAGGTTTTGCTATATGCGTGACTCTTCAGAAATAAATTGAGTTCTTTCGGTGACTGGCGTGTGTATACACTGCTTATATACAACACGTTAAAATTTCCCTTCTCTGACTCCATGCATCGATGGTTTAGAGAGTAGCGACTCCGACTGACACCAAATCGGTCGAGTTTCGATCTTGGCCAGAAGCAAGTGGATATGTCTTCCACACTGATGAGCTGTGATACAGCGAATCAGACTCGTCTGTGGATGACTAATATATATATATATATATATATATATATAGTGTAATCAATCTCTCTCTCTTATATATATTTATATGTATACAATTTTGTATATAAAAATATACATTAAAAAATTAAAAGATGCAGAAAATTGACAAACAGTGAGGTCTTTGATGTTCGTGTATTTCTGTATAAATGTTTACTTACATAAGTACAAGTACGTATTTTTCTATGTTCAGAATCCAGGATGAGTATAAAAGGATGCTTACATGCATGCATGCATCACATACCTATACGAATGAGATAGATATCCTTTGAAACATATTCACACGGACAAGTTTACTGACATAATCACCGGTGTTTATGTAAAGGAGGTTTTCCTTAGGGACGTATACCTTCTTCAGTTTCACGAACCTCAATAACATGCACTCTTCAGAGGCTCACATGCCAAAAGGTGCGAGTTTTACATAGCGAAACTTTTCTGATGTTTGCCTCGGGAAGAACATATTCAAAGAAGGGATAGGTATGAAGGTGGTCCAAGTCATTAGAGATAAACAGATAGGTTTAAAGAATGAACGAAAGAAACTGAGATAGATAGATTGATAGATGTGAACAGACTGGGAAAGGCAAAATAAGAGAACAGTTTGAAATAAGTAGATAGAATAATGTAACGTAGAGCGATGTATGTCTTAGATAGATCCTAGAGCAAGAAAGAAAGAAAAAAAGAAAGAAAAGAAAAAGTCTGAGCAAGAAAGAAGTAAATAAACGCCCTTAGATGAACGGATAGTTTGATCATTTGTCTATATTTCTAAGATGAAGTAGATAGATTGATAGATGTGAACAGACTGGGAAAGGCAAAATAAGAGAACAGTTTGAAATAAGTAGATAGAATAATGTAACGTAGAGCGATGTATGTCTTAGATAGATCCTAGAGCAAGAAAGAAAGAAAAAAGAAAGAAAAGAAAAAGTCTGAGCAAGAAAGCCCTTAGATGCATAGATAGTTTGATCATTTGTCTATATTTCTAAGATGAGGTAGTATTTACATTATTCGAACGATTGTCCTCATCTTCGTTGCCATTAGTACGAGGTTTCGGCCGACGTATGTTCCAGCCTTCTTCAGGAATTTTGGACAGAGCCCTTTATTACAATCACTGGTGTATATCCTATCCATCCCTTGCGTAGAACATCTCGTAGTCAGATATTATCTCCCTCTAAGTTACTTGTTCGCTACTGCTGTAGCCTGGTATTGAACTAACAACACTTTGGGTCATGTCGCAGGAACTAATCAACGTCTACATCCACTGATCCATGTGTCCTTAAAGACACATGGTTACCATAAGTGGCTCTGCGCAAGGGATGGAGAGGATATACCACACTGATTGGAATAAAGGATTCTGTTCGAAATTTCTAGCACCTAAAGAATGCTGGAGCGTATAAAGGCTGAAACAAAAGGTGAGGAGAATAGTCCGAATAATGTAAATACTGTATAGTTAGATCATGTTTATTAAAAATAACTAACTATTCATGTATTTATAACATAAAGGGCGGCATTCTAAATAGATTGTTTTAAAATTTTCGTTTTGTGTGAAAAAATCCGTATTATCTTTCTCTATAAATTCCCAGACTACATTCTCTACCCTATATATATATATATATATATATATATATATATATATATATATATATATATATATATATAAACAGTTATTTTGATTTGGTTTGATTTGTTCCTGCTTAAAGGCCTATCATCATCTAAATGGTCATTTAAGGCCGGAGACATATTTTTGTTTAAATCAACTTTTTTCATTCAAAAATATTTTGTTGTTAACATTTTTCATTCAAAAAAATTTTGTTGGAAAGTTTTTCATTAAAAAAAAAAAAACATTTTGTTGGTAACGTTTTTCATTAAAAAAAAACATTTTGTTGGTAACGTTTTTCATTCAAAAAACGTTTTGTTGGTAAATACATTCATAGCATTTTGACCCCGGTTTGGGGGCCAACTATATACCCATAGCTGGGACCCTAACAGGTGCTACCACTCCGGGTCAGGGTGGACCTGGGAACAACAGCAATTAAGAGGTGGTACTATGCTCCTCATAACCTCCCAATCAGAGGCCTTGCTACAGGATTCAGTATACGTTCATACCCAGGACTGAATTATTTTAAGTTTTGCGGTTTTTTTTACTTCATATCTCAGTTATTTTGTTTGTTTGATTATACATTTATTCATATTTACGAGGGGGTTCAGTTCTTAGGAGATGAATCTGGTATTTACTTTTCAAGTCAGACTTGAGCATGAGGATTCGACTGTGTACTTTTCAACACTTCTTCATCGATATCTATCAATCTATCTCAGTTTGTTCATAAATATATTTATGTTTATTTTGTATTTCTCTCTGTATCTACTTCCGTTTGTTCCTCTCTTTATCCCTATTTGTTTAGATTTATCTCAGTTTTTTTACATTTCATTATATGTTAGACTATTCGCACCCCTGAATTAATAGATTTTAATTTAAGTGAAATTAAATTAAAATCTATTAAACGGTCAAATTTTAATATGCTCCTGATGATTACATACTGCATGAAACTCTGAGTCGTGCCATCGACATAGAACATTATGTATATTTATTAATATATATAAAATAGCTCTGCTTATACTACATTGAGTACTGTTTTATTAACAAGTTAATAATAATATACATGTGTGTACTATCATATGTATATTTATTAATTCACACACACACAAACATGCTTATATATTTCAATTTATTCATGGAATAAACTATAGATATCCAAATAAAACGCATTGTCATTTTTCCTTTTAGATACATGCTTCTCTATCCGTGGATGAGAAGTATATAATAATTGAAATACCCGACGAAAACCTTTTCCTCTAGGTATTTGGCACCAAGTAGACTCCATCCGATTTCCTCTGACATTTATTTCTAAATATCAACAGGACATGAACCTCACAGGTTCTGAAGACATGGGCAAGCCGAAAGAATAAATAGAAATATGCTACTAACAGTGTTTAATGATTTCTTTATGCGGTTACATCGCCGTGTGTGGCTTTCGAAAAGTGATAAGAAATGTGTGGCTTGGGTTTGTTGTCCGAGATTATCACCCGAGACTCCCCCAAGATTACGAAAATGACAAATGCATGTGAACTCCCGTCGGAAGGAAACTTATCACTTTAAAAGGCAAATGACAATGCCCAACAATCGGTTCGAAGATGGAAAAAGTTTCTTAAGATATCAAGATTACTATCGAGTAATTTATTTTTATTACAGAGGGGGATGCGCTGACAATGAAGCGGCAGTCGGCGCTGAAATTGAAATCGATGAGCCGGACAATGTCAGGTTCGGTTTATTCTCTTCCGTTCATTTCACGCTAATGAACTTGTAAAAAGCATCAATAAATCTTTCTTCAAGTTAGGGTTTCAATAGTAGAGTCAGTTATGGGCCATACATGCTACAAGATTTAGCGATCATTTCTCAAATGACATTGGGCAAAAGAACCTCCTGCAGCAGGTTGGCAGTTCTTTCTGCGGTAGATTGGTTGCAAACCAAGGCCTTAGAACAAAATCTGTTCTGCTATTTAACCCATAGCAGGAGGGTACTTGCACGTATGTGAATGTAACTAATTCGACTCGGCTCTCTGATTTCTCGTTCCGAGCAGATATCCTATGAGTAGTATGCATTAATGTTAATATTCTTGTATATATTTACATTGTATCAAGAGCATTGACATGACATCTTGACTCTCGCAGAAAATGATAAGTCAGACCGTGGTAATCAGAGAATCAATAACTAGCTTGTTGAATGTCACTCAGTTAAGTGCCATACATGATACACGCTTGGACGATCATGTCTCGAAATAGACATGAATGACTGAGCAAAAGATTATCTTGTAGTTAGTTGCCATTACTTTCTGCGGTAGACTGGTTGTCAGCCTAGGCTATAGAACTCAATCTGTCCTGTTATTTAATCCATAACCGGAGAGAAAAACGGATTTATACCTTTAGAAAAGGGTAATTGCGCGTAAGTCAATGCAAGGAATATTAACTGGAATTCAAACTAGGCTTCCCGATTTTTTGTTTTGACACGATATCCACTGCACCACAACGAATCGAGGTATAACGAGTGCTAAGAATGTCCTAGGAAGTTAAATATAATGAACCACTCAATTGTCACAAATTTGGATTTGGAGACTATGACGGGTCGTAAATTTCCTCGGTTTTCTCAGTTACCGAAACTATGTAGATTTCTGTCTTTACACTCATCGGCCGAAATAGAAATGCCGATAAACTAACGTTACATTTGTAAAATAAAATAAAATATAATATAAACTCGAACAATAGATAATTGCGTTCAGAGGAAATACTTGATGCAAAAGAGACAAAAAATATGGAACGGAATACAACAAACTACACAGGGAAATAAAGAGAAAATGCAAGCAGATTAACGAAAGACGGCTGAACGACAAATATGCCGAATAAGAGAGAGTGAGCAGGAAAATAATGATGATATGCATAAAGAAAATAGAGAACTAGGAAGATTATAAAAATTGATAGATATCTATATTATTTAATTAAACATGCTTCAATGAAGATATGCTGCCTAAACTCACACACACACACCCACACATATATATATATATATCGCACTTCCATTCCGACCTTATCTGCTTCCCCTCCTTTTTTCTTTCTCCGGTTTTTCTTACTCCTTCCTCTGGCCGGGTCACCCATTCTCTTTTTTTCTTTTTTCTTTTCTCTTCTTTTCCTTTTCTAGGTTTAACTTTCTCCCTTCCTCGCACGTATCAACCGTCGACCCTCCCATATCCTTTCTGCGGGACTATTTTTCAAATGAACGACAACGTTTTCGTGTATAAATGTTACAAATGTCCGTCCTAATATGGACATGTGGGCGTCTACGGAAAATCAAATAAAAGTGAAGAAATCTTTGGGTTTTTTTTGGGGGGGGGTTGATATTTCGATTACCCATTGTTGTACCATTTGGATCTGAAAAGCCGCGCTAAGAACACCAAAGCGGTGAAATATGTATCATCCAAAATAATAATCAGAAATCCGTTATAAAATATGACTCTGTTAAATAAATAAATTTAACATTGAGTTCTCTCGAGTTCGTCTCTTTTGGAATTTACCCGGATTACATACCAAGTGTACTAAATTATATATATATATATATATATATATATATATATATATATATCTCCCAGATGAGATCAAGTCCCAAGTAGGCATCTACGCAGATGACACTACAATATACTCCCGCTCCAGTAAGAAATCTGGCATGGCGGACAGACACAATCTCGCTGCTGACCTTGAACGGGATCTACACTCTGGTGAATTGGGGCAAGAAGTGGATTGTCAACCAAGCTGTTGTCTGTCAACCATCACAGGCAACCTCACCTGCCTCCCATAAGCATGGAGCAAGTGATTGTCCCTGAGTGCAATACACTGCGCCTCCTCGGCCTTACCCTCTCTTCTGATCTCAAATGAAACCGCTACATCGAATCCATAGCTAAATCCACTACTAAGAAGGTTGAGTCACTGTGTTCGACTCTGCATGGAGTACTGCTGCCATTTATGGTTAGGTGCCCCTGCCGCTCACCTCAGTGTTCTCGACAGGCTCCAAAGGAGAGTTAGTAACGTGATAGGTGCTGACTTGGCGGCTCGACTACATCCACTTCCCCACCAACGAGATGTGGCCTCCCTTTGTCTGTTCTATAATTACTTTCATGACTTCTGCTCAGATGAACTTAAGTCATTGGTGCCTCCTCAACAGGTGTGTACTCGTGCAACCAGAATGGCAACTGGGTCCCACCCATTCACAGTTAGGTTAGCCAAATGTAGACGACAATTCTACTCATCCAGCTTCTTCTCTCGCACTTCCCGCCTGTGGAATTCGCTCCCATATTCTTGCTTTACCTGACGGCTACAACCTCCAGAAATTAAAATGCAATGTCAATACTCATCTACTAACCACTTGACTCTAGCCCTTCCCCCACCCCGTATATCCTTCCCTTTCTCTCCCGCCTTGCAACTGTCATCACACCTGCATTTTTATCTTTCTATATCTTCTTCCTAATTGTTTTGTAATCCTCTTCTCCCTCCACTAATTAATTTTCTTTCAGTTATGTAGCCCCCCGCACATCAGTGGCATTTACGCCTTGCCCGGGGTGAAATGATTAATATATATATATATATATATATATATATATATATGTGTGTGTGTGTGTGTGTGTGTGTGTGTGTGTGTGTGTATTAAAATGAGTGATATGAAATATCCGAAAAATATGTTAAGCCAGTGGAAATTTTAATGTACTGTTTAACTATATATAAGTAGTAAGAACTAATAGAATGACATTCCACAGTTCGGAGTATTTACTTTTTAATAGTGCTCTATACGTAGTAGAACAATATATGTTGAAATATTTTTAGCATTTAAAATTAACAAAATTACTCCACAAGAGTTGTTGTGTTTCAGTGCTACTTATATATATATATATATATTAAATAATCCTGACAAGTAAGAACATCGTAACAGTACCCTCAGGAAACTTTGAAGCCGGCATGAAACAGCTCAGTTAAAGAGACAAACCTCTTGTACTAATTCACACAAAATCTCCATCTCGAGATTGTGTACTTTACGATGAAAAAAAACACTGAAAAAACAACTCTGGTGCTGAACATTATCACACACACACACACACACACACACACATATATATATATATGTGTGTGTGTGTGTGTGTGTGTGTGTGCGCGCGCTTCTCATCGGGTGATCAGTTCAACTTATCATCAGCAGCTTCGAAACGCGAAAATGTTTGTGTAGTGATACTATGAATTTATAAACCATTGCAACAACCATTACAATATATATATATATATATATATATATATATATATATATATATATATATATATTGTGTACTTGTGAGTTTTTAAAATCTGGTTCTCCGCTGATTATTTTTTATTAATTTCCCTTTGATTCTGCCAATGTTCCTATGTAGAGGGTTAAAGGTTAATATCAATTGCCTTCTAAACGCGCCTGGCTTTTGTTAGCCTCTATCAAAGCAGGTGATCCCGGAAATATAACATTCAAGCTGGTGACAATTTATTAAACTCCGTTAGACAATCTAACGTGACAACAAAAACAATGCAAAAAATGCCAACAATAAATAAAAAAAACAATGAGAAAATAATAGACCATATGAATTGTAAAAAAAATCAACTTCAGAGAATTAAAGTATTAGCCATAAATAACAAGCAGAAAAGCAGATTGAAATAAAATAAAGATAATCTATGTCAAAATGTGACGCTTGAAAATGCGATATTTGAAATAAACGAAGAAAAACAGACAAGACACACAAAACTGACAGGCGATAACGAAAAACTGCCACGAAACGCAGCGCATATTTCTTTATTTTAATATTTTTTCAATTAAAAGATTATTGACAATGGCTCAGAAAAATTGAAAAAAAAAAACAGTAGATATTGGATTATTTATATTAAATCTCAACCCGACTGTCAGAAACAAATTCAGAGAGACGAAAAATCGGTAAAATATAATTAATAACTAATTTCAGGTGGTTTTAAATCGCACTTGCATACATGAAAAATTGCTCATATATATATTGATTGTTTAATACTTAGTTTTTGATCCTAATAGGGTTAGACCAGTACACACTTTTTATTAAAAAGTGTTCGATACTATTATATTGTATAACTTTTGAATATTTTCCATTTTTAAATGAGTTATTTCGCTACCCAGGTTTCTACCATGAGTGGTGCCTTCAGGCAATTTTTAATAACTGATTTTACCTTTTACCATTTTTCTTTTAAGGACGCTCTTGTAACGGTGTTTTATTTGAACGTTCACGTGGCAGGGAATTTTTGAACGCGCATTGTTTAAATTAAAACAAATTATGACATTTTCGTCCATGGTTGTATGAACCTAAGATGTATTTCTTACTGTGGATACATTTAGTCATAATTTCTGTTCTTTCATTTAACAGTTCGTCTTTATTTGGATATATCATAATTTTTAATTTCCCTTTTTGGCACAGTCTTCATATTTGTCCACCGTTGTAAGTCTTGGCTGTTTTTACAATGCTCGACGTTTAAACAATGCGCGTTCAAAAATTCCCTGCCACGTGAACGTTCAAATGAAACATTGTTAAAATAGCGTTCTTAAAAAGTAAAACAGTAAAAGTTAAAATCAGTTATTGAAAATCGCCTGAAGACACTACTCATGCTAGACAGCTGGGTAGCGAAATAACTCGTGTAAAAATGAAATATATATATATATATATATATATATGATACACAAGTGTACTTCTGCTCTCAAAATGACGGCAAATTATTTGAGAGGATTATATATATATATATATATATATATATATATATATATAAACAACCAAAATTATATGCAAACAACAGGTACCACGATGAGGACAAAAATGGTACTGACATATGACACGACGAATTTGCACAATAATAGCTGACGAAACCCTTCATAAAATACGCCTAGAGGAACTACGAAAAACACTACAAATAAGAGGATATCCCACTCCACTAATAAGCAATGGTTTTCAACTTGCAGAAGAAAAACCATTAGAATCTCTTCAGGATGCCAAGAAACAAAACAGCAAAACAAAAGAAAAAAACATGAAAAAGAAGAAAACATTCTAGCATACCTCTATGCACACATAAAAACAACCCCAAATTATTTACCAATATAAAATGACATAATTACTCAATAAAAATGATAAAATAAAATAAATCTTAACGACAACTAAATAATTAAAAGGAAACATCAACCCAAAAATTAAAAAAAAAACATACGAATCCTATCAAAATTCGAGCAACACATCACGGTGGTGGGGGTTACAAAATGCAAAAAAAAAAAAAAGATGTGGGCTATGCAACATAATAAATGAAAACCCCTCATCTACATTCGAAATAAAAACAAATTTGAGCTGTAATTCTGAAAAGGTAATCTATGCTCTAAAGTGAGAAGAATGCGCAAAAACACACGTGAGGGTGACACAAAGTCTAAGTAAGAGTATCTCTGAACAGATTTAACATTAAACTAGCTAATAACAAAAAGTTGTACGTCTCTCAACACGCTCATGATGTAGGAAGAAATATTAAAAAATACATGCCTTTCCTTCAACAAAACAACATGAAAAGCCTAAGACAGAGACACACTAAATTCAAACGCGATCAAAAAAATTCCAAACCGTTGTAAAAAATAGTATTCCAAAAACAACAAAAGGAAATATATGACCCATAGAGTAGAAATTAGTCAAAATCACTGAAAACAATTTTGAAATATAAAGACGAAATCAAATTTCGCATGTCAGTAAAAAAATGTATGTACGAACGAAGGTGATGGAAAAGACTTTGAGTATGAAAAAAAAAATAATCAAACACGTACGCATATGATCCTTTTGACTTGCTCATCAATTTTATATGCACGATACTTTTGGCCATCAGAACGTCGAACGGATCTCGATATATAAAGTCACGAGTTTATTTGACTGAAGAGAGTCAACTTTAGACTCCAAACACCTGTACCGACACAAATACCATCACGGCTTCTCGCAGTTTTTCCATTATATATATATATATATATATATATATATATATCCGAGTGAATGAGGGACGAAGAAAAATTTACAACGCTCAAAACATTAATTTAAAAAACAGTGCTTGATATACAATATAGAGCTGTGAATAATTATTATAAATTATAGTCTGGATAATAGTTTGTACATGTTGTAAACTATAATTTATAACACACACACAAACATATATATATATATATATATATATATATATAAACATCCAACAATTGCTCAAATAAGCGAACCGTCACGCGGCAAAAACAAAAAAAAAACATACCAACACATTAAGAAAAATGTTAAATTAATGAAAAAGCTCAATACAACAAAAAATCCTAACTTAATATCAAGCAATTACCCACTCACGCATATACTAACAAAAACAAGCATTAAAATAAATTAAACACCTGCACAATAAAAAAAGTAAAAGAAAAGGAAAAAGAAAAATCAACCAAAACCACTCCCACAAAAGTCACAGCATGCTCTATATAAACAAGAAAAAACTTGCCGTTCACAAAATTTCGAAGTTGGTATAAATCTGCTGATTTAAGGTAACAAATTATCTCTGCTTAATTGGATTAAAATCTCAATTTAGGACTGGGCATACGATGACAACTACATCTTCCTAAGTATTCTACTGCTTTATCAATATGAGCGGAGGCATTATTTTTGCATAAGGATGCATGCAGGGGAAGTGATGTTCATGAAGAATTAACGAGATGATATTCAATAATATTCCAAAACGTAATGGTTTTTATGAAATTTAAGAATAAATCTTTCAAAACATCCTACTGTAAATGACCTTTGAATCAAGCAAGAAGGCCAAGAAAAAAGTTTTGGTGGTTGCACTTGTTTTATTTATAAGTTACAAAGAGAACCTGTCATCAGTATAAACCTTAAATCAACTCAGATTCATTAACAACTTTTACAAAAGGGAAATGCTTCATCTCTTGAAATTTAGAGTGGCAACCTGCCGTCTGAATTATTCAATCATTTTTGTAACGGATGACAATCTGGATAAATAAAGAAACAATGAAACAAGATGAAGGAATCTCTGTTTACACTGCAACTTTTATTTTCTTTTATTTTTAACCCTACATGTTTGCTTTCTGTTATGTGTATCAGTGGTTCTTTTTATTGAAAGTTTGCGATAACCCAGAAGAAACGCTGCAATTCAATTGTTGTTAGGATTGAATAATAATAAATATAAATGACTTAGACTTTGATAATCGTCAATTATCTATTTTAAATAATAAGCATTAAAACATTATTTAGACATTGTAAATGAATATTTAATACTAGCAGTATAGTCCGGCGTTGGTTGGGTGTAATGAAAGCTTTAAAACTAATCCATGATCCTAGAGCTCAGACTCAGCCTAAAGAATATTTGTGTGAAGTTTGGTGAGAATCGGATAAAAATTGTGGATTTGTATAAAGGACATACAGACAGATAAACAGACACACACACACAAACATCTTGCCTTATATATATATATATATATATATATATATATATATATATATATATATATATTATCGATTTTCTGCACTATTGTAAGAACTGCAACCTTGAAACTTTTGAATATTGTTTCGTATGTCTTTGTCTATGAATGTATCAAATTTGATTAAAATCTGAACACTCTTTCTATAACCCGCTTTTTTCGATTATCGATTTTCGATATTTATCGGGGGTATCTCGACACAAAACCTAGGTAAGAACACTCGCAGCCGCTTGTAGTACAACTGTGTAAATTTTCAAGAAAATCGGTTCAGCTGTTTCGGAGTCTATAGGTAACGGACACACACACAAAAAGCTCCATTTATGAATAAGTTTAGATGTAGATACGTAAATGTTTGATGAGAAAACTTTTGTTCCTTAATATTGGAATTTCTAATATATACAGAATGTGCTAGATAAATTGTTGCCATTTTATAATTTTGATTTCGCGGATACGCGTTGTATGTTTTATTTTGTAGATTGCACAGTATAGTAGGGTCAGTTGGGCACTATTTATAAGAAACGTTCACCACAACGCAAATCAATCTGTCAGAAATTTGGAAACGGTATGTTGTATTGCTTGGAATTTCCTCCCAGTTTTGTGAATCGTATTATTGCTACAAATATTTTCATTGTTCTAATGAACTTTTCTCTTTCGTGTCTCGACTGCATGAACTTCTAGATTGGCAGTTAGGTATCAGCGTTTTACTCTTGAACTATCGATATGCAACCATATGTTAAATTCTAATAGTTTCCGTTCTCGCTCTTGTCGCTCGTGAAATTCTTCTGACATCTTGCTACTCTGCCACGTATAATGTTTAAAATTGAAATGTAATGCCAATCACAATTTTCTGCCTTCCTGTATTCTGTTATTTTATCTAACTTTAATCTCAAAGTTCTCATTATTTTTCACGCATAGTAATTCTTTGCATCTTAGCGTCTTCTAGATTGGCGTGAAACACACACACACACACACACACATCAGGAAACAAAAATGAGATATTTTTACAAATCCATTGGTAATACGGTATTTTGCGGTCACAGCCGCTTTCAAAATCAAGTTCATACAATGATGAATTTGTCCAGACACAGTTACGTGGGATAGAAAAAGAAAAGAATAAATATTAGAAATAGAAAAGATAGAGAAGGAAAAGTAGACGAACAGAATAAGGGGAAGGGGGTTAACTTAAAGTATTTGATTTTAACTCTGAGCAACGTCTTTGGCCTAGATCTACAAAAATCTTTGTAGGTGAAAGAGTTGAACTTTAACCCAGGGCTGATCGTTGACCGTTTTAGAGGTATAATATTGGTATTGGAATTTAAAGCTTGGGGGGTGAATTTACGCTTGACAAATGATTGTTAGTTTTTCCATTTAACTTTAATCGTAATGGTAATAGTCTAATATTATTCTAGTAATCATATATATATATATATATATATATATATTAGAAGTACATTATTTAAATTATTCGGACTATTGTCCTCATCTTTGTTGCCATTTATAAAATGTTTCGGCCGTTGTTCGCTCAGACCTTCAGGTGCTTGGAATTTTGAACTGAACCCTTTACTACAATAATAATAAAAAAAAAATATTTTTTCATTCGTGAAACGAAACATATCACGTGACTCTTTTCCATATTTTACTTTGTCTCAAATGCAAAAACACATACAAAATCATTAAAATAAATATTCTCTCATGTTAATCTAGTTCTAATCCTTCTGATGTAAATGAAAATTGCGCGTTGGCATTATATCCCTTTGATGTAGCTTGTTGTAGTCGGTATTTTACTCTGAGATCTAAATTCACTGAGTGATACAATCGCTTAAGATGATTTCACTGTCTAAAGTGAAAGGACACACCAAAGATCACGTTAATAGGTTACGTAACCCAAGAGATATTTCCTCGTTTATTTTGGCTTAAAATTCAAAGATATCTTATTTTCTTCATTGTTATTATTTCGGCATGGGAATAGATTAAACGTCTTCTGGAATGATTCCAAGAAAAGTCCAAATTAATCAAGCTAGACACAAAACAGGCTAAATGATCTTAGAAATGTTAGTAAGTTAAGTGCTATATATGATACCGACATGGGCGATCATGTTTCAAACGAGACAAGACTGACTGGACAGAAGAATTTTCTTGCCAACCAAGGATATAGAATTCAATCTCTTCTGCTCTTTAACCCATAGCTGGAGGAAAAGTGACGGATTAAAACCTTTCCCAATGTACTATGTACATCATTTTAAAAACTCACTCTGATCGTTGGGATAAGAAAATAACTCCTTTATTTGTTGCTGGTGACCTCAAACTCAAGTTGCTTTTGAATGACAATGTATGTAGCAACAGGTCTCTGCACTATGCAACACAAGAAAGAGAAATCAGACATGACGGTCAGACAATTAATGCGACCACTCAACCCTTACATCTGACCCCCTAACTCCCCAGACTGCAACCCCCTTGATTATTATGTGCTGTGCGAAGTTGAATGAGAGACAAACAAAAAACTCTTTGTGACATTAAAGACGAACTAAAGGCAAGGATTATGGCAGGATTCACCAATTTAAACAAGAAACCGTCCAGAAGATATTCAAGAGAATCTCCAGTCGTCTGGAGGTTGCGGTTGAAGACAATGAAAATTTTATTGAATAAACTTACTCTTTAGAATTTGAAGGTATTTTTTTGTGCAATTTTGGTAAGTATACGTATCTGTTAAAATGAGATGTCAGTTTTACTTTCGTTGTGATGTCTTTGTAGATTGCATTTTATCCACTGCTCTCTGTGATTTTGTTAAAAGGAAATGTCATTTTGATTTTGGTAGCATATAGACGACAATTTTTCCATCGCATCTCATATATATATATATATATTTATATATTTTAATTCAGATACTTCAACCCAAGGGAAAAAAGCAGGAAGGTAAATTCCAAAAAACCCGATCCTAATTAATATTAAAAATTTATTTTAATATTAAAAAATGATACAGGAAGAGAGCTCCATGTAATAAAATATTACAGAGCAAATATATATTAAAAAAGGATTAATTCAAAGATGTTGAATGGCCATTTCGATATGAAGATCCCCACGGGGGACGACACATCACCTCAGCAACAGAAAAAACCTTTCAGAAACGGGAGAAACTAATTTTTCTCATATCGAAATGGCCATTCAACATCTTTGAATTAATCCTTTTTTAATATATATTTATATATATATATCTATATTACATTTTAAAAAAATCATTTAAAAAAACATCTTCGGAAGGGTT
The DNA here is from genome assembly GCA_037127315.1 of Ascarosepion bandense. Lineage (NCBI taxonomy): Eukaryota > Metazoa > Mollusca > Cephalopoda > Sepiida > Sepiidae > Ascarosepion > Ascarosepion bandense. The sequence continues at coordinate 4,081,536 of JBBBDQ010001092.1, forward strand.
TTCGTCATATCGCACAGCTTATCTGTTTCTATATTTTTTATTTTTTAATAGATTTTTTCTTGTTTTATTTTCGGCAGCCATTTCTTAGTTACCACTTTCTTTCACCTCGTCTTCCTCTTACCTTATTCTTTGTCATCATATTTATCTTTTTATCTATTGTCTTCTTATTCTCTATCATATTTTTCACCTTTTGTTTCTTATAAAATCTAGTCTTAAGTTTATTTATCCGCCGTGTCTGGTTTTTGAAATTCCTCTGCAAACGTTTTCGAAGCAGACTGCAAAAGAAACGTTTATTTTTTAACACCTTGTTTAAATTTCTACGTTCATTGATGGCTCTATTACCACTTGAGACCGTATCATTCACATCATGACCATTTGCTTGAATATACTGCTTATATAACGTGGAACTTGTACCACTTTCCCTTAAAACAGTTTACGTATGGGTCATATTGCCGGAGAAATAAATCATATTACTAACTTATTCGTGGCTTGCATTTCTATATCTCAAATATAAAAAAAATGATAAAGGAATTTTATTCATCAGCATCACATTATTCAAATGTCGACAGAAAGTATTCAGGGGTTAGAAAATATGGAGTTAGATTTGCTGAATCTTATTATGTAGGCAAAAAGAAATGCTATATTATTTATTACTCATCGTTTTTTAAATATTCTTTTTATTATTGTATCATTATATATGACACTAGTGGCTTTGCTATCATTTCAAAGTGTCTAGATAACTGAAAAGGTGAATCTTGTCTGAGGTTGTTATTTATAGTCCGGTCCGATTCATCGTCCTTAATTTATTTTGTGACCTTTGCGGGTATATTTTTCTATTATTAAGGTTTTTCGATCTGTCTAATTTATATTCTTGGCCATTACTTCGTCTATCCAGTAATTTTATTTGATTAACCATATTCATTTAACCGTATATATATATATATATATATATATATATATATATATATATATATATATATAAACTAGTTGTTTGAACATTATTTTTTTTATGCTACTCGTATTTAAGTAGATATTCTTTTTATAATCAAATAGTATTATATATTTATTTCTTCCGGACTGATTATTAGAAATAAATATACAATACTGTTTGAGTATATTTACTTCAGTACGATTATCGATGTTCAAATAAATAATTTTTAATTGTCGGTTGTTTATAACCAATTTCGTTAATCTTCGTTAATTTCCGTAACATATATATATATATATATATATCTATATATTTAGAAAGAAAAACTCAACACGTCATTTCAAGTAGTTATAAACTATAATTCATTTCTATGAGCTAAATAGCTCATTTCATCAGACCTTACAATATAACTTCCATTTGGTGCCTTTTTATATTACTTCCATTTGTAGAATGTTTAGATATTCCTCATTTTAACAAAAGCACTGGAAAAACAGCAGTTTGCAAAACACGGTGTCTTGTGAAGATTGTTCCGTAGGAATTTTGTTCCTTAAGTTGCTATAGTTTCCAAAGCAGTTTTATTTGTGTTACCTCTCATCTCTTGACACTCTACTTATTACCCCGTAGTTAGTAGGAGAGCAATCGGTTAGGTGTTTCCCACCAACCTCAACACATTCTTGCCGTACATTACAAGAAAATGATAGGTGAAATGGTTAATTTGAAATATTTTTTTAATAATCATTTCACCCCAGGCAAGACAAAAATGCCACTGTTGCTCAGGAGTTAGAGTGAGTGAATAAAAAGGTAAAGGAGATTTCGAAAAAAAAAACAAAAAAAAAACGATGGATAAAAATGAATAGATAGAATAAAGCAATTAGCGTTGCACTTAAACTATTGGAGATGGTAGCTATAAGGGAAGTAAGCAGATAGAACTGATTTCTACAAACGGGAAGTGCGAGGAAAGAAACTTTTAGAGTAGAAGAGTCGATTACATTTAATTATTTAAATGCTTATAATTATATTTTTCGATTTTTTAAAATATTTACTGTATCTTTTGCATGAAAACGTTTATTTTGAAATTTCAGCATTTGTCGATCTGAAATTCAGCTTTTGAAAATTTGAAATTCAGTGTTTTTAATCTGAAGTTCATATTTAATTTGAAGTTAAACTTGTTTAACTTGAGTTTCTCCATTTTTAAAATCTGAAATTCAACTTTTAACGTGATGGAAACTCATCTTTATTCAATAATCTTAGATAAAAGTAAGGTTGAATAGGCTGAAAAGCTTGCAGAAGTAATACTTCATTAAACGATGGGAGAGTCAACCAGACAGAACGACGACGACGACGACGACAACGTCCTGTTAACTTATTTAAACAACTCTTCACCACTCGAACATAAACGAACTAACGACACAGATGAATACAGATTTTTATAGATATTGACACACAAATATTGGCTGAATAAATATTTGCATGTAAACAGTAATAAAGAGATGAAGAGAGTCCGCAAAGGTCCCGTGGGGTAATAATGATTTACACAAAGAAAAACACGCATCGCTAGATGCAGACATAGAGACACAGGTATTCTGAAAATTGATTGAAAATATTTAGGTGCGCACACACATATACACAGTTGGTGACTGTGTTAAGCCTGCTATAAAATCTAGTAAGGACGTAAAGACTATGCATTTTATAGTAATTTCAACGGAATTAATGGATTTCATTTATAATACAAGCTTAGTGCTTAATTCTACAGAGTTCTCAGAGGGGGGACAAGCGGCAAATGTATACAGCTAGAAAATTCTCCATCTTTATTTGGTTGATCTTACTGGTCCTCGAAATAGCAAGATCTGAATATTATGAATCTCTGTATCTGAAGTATGCTCATAACTCGCTTGCAAAACCGTTGTCTTGCATCGTCGATATTGATTCATTGCAGTCAAACTTAACTGAAGCCTTTTTTTTATAATCACTTATACCGAAGGAAGGCAGGACCGACATTGGTGTGCAGGAGGGTTACAATGAGAGAAAAATCAGGCTTCAAGAGATGTAGAAGAAAATATAAGAGAGGGATAGAAATGAAATATATAGAAAACGGCTATTGACGTTGCATTTAAACTTTGAGATTTTAGCTACCAGGGAACCAAGCAAATGGTAGAGAGTTCCACAAAGGGGATGTGCCAGAAAATAAATTGTTAGATTAAAAGAGACGGTTACATTTAACAATTTCAATGATAAAAGGGTGTGTCCTCGTTGCTAATCCAGTAGCACGAGAAATTCATATGGTCGGGACACCAGTAAAATGAAGATAACTGGAGGAGCTGCCATGAAAATAATTGTAGAAAACAAAGTGAAGTCACATCACGTAGGTGAGATAGTGACTAGAGGCGAGATGCCAGGTCGAGATCAATTATATTGCAGATTCTCTTTTTGATTTCGTTAAGAACCTCAAGATAAATAGTAAGAGTACCCAACCAGATATGGCAACAATATTCACGCTTGGAATGAAATTCCTTGTGCCACTATTTGCAAAGTTACTTCGTCCTGGTTAACTCACAACTTTGTGTTGAACATTCAGGCAAATATTTCGAACACCTACGGCGATAACTAAAATTTATTTCTAAATGTTGTGGGATCGCTCCTTTGTGCCTAATAATCGACTCAACTGAGTGTACATATAATCCTGCCTATGGCGAGAGTTTTCTTGAGTTGTAAGTCGTAAGTTGATGAGTTGTTTAGTTGGAGTTGAATCTAATCTGGAATCACAGCTGTATTTGCATTTGCTCTGAGCTCCACTCAGCTAGAAACAATTACCCGGACATACATTTAACTTCAAGAATGCATATATTGTTTCTAATAATAGTATTCCTGAACTGACTAACCCGTGTTCCAGTTTGTATATTTTTGTTCAATATAACTTACATTTTCTATCTCCATATCTGTTTTTGTTATTTATTATTTTGTGCGGTTCCTCACCCGGAATCCACAACACTAAATTGACTGCTTTTTCCCCAAGACATCCTGAATAAAAGATATACTAATAAATAACAACAGAGATTCGCGTTGTGGTACAGTGGATATCGGTTCGGAACGAGAAACCGGAGAGCCGAGTTCGAATTCCAGTTGAATTCCTTGTATTCATTTACGCGCAAATACCCTTGGGAAAGGTATTAATCCGTCTCTTCCTTCCAGTTATGGGTTAAATAGCAGGACAGATTGGGTTCTATAGCCTTGGTCGGCAACCAGTCTACCGCAGAAAGCAATGGCAACCTACTGCGGGATAATCTTCTGCCCAGTCAGTCATGTCTCTTTCGAGACATGATCGCCCAAGCGTGTATCACGTATGGCACTTTAACTGAATTGATTTGAATGACAATCACACTATTTGAAAAGCCAACGAGACTTTTACTGAAGGTGTTGTGCCATTAATCAGATTTCGAACCTGAGTCCTCTTCAACGAGGTATGTTTTAGAACGCTTAGTTATAAAGGTTTTCACTGCAAAGTAAGATTCAGTTAGCTAATTCAGAGATAGACATCTCTTGTCAGAATTTCTCGAAACCTATATCTTCTAAATTTATGTCTATATGTGAAACGGAAAATAAAATAAAATAATCTGCAACGATTTAATAGATTTGTATAAAGTGACAGTATTTTATTACTATATACGTTATGTTTATTTTTATTACTATATACGTTATGTTTACTGCATCTACGTATTTAAGTAGACGTCCCCGGTTTGTTTAGGTCTACCGTTTTGGCAATCTGAAGGTTTCTTTAAAGACATTAAAGTTTTTTTGGGGAGCGTTCAAAGTTTATAATGGTTGACATACTAGACGAGCAATCTATTAATAAATGCTTTTAACATTCGATTCGTAGTGAATTCTGACATGTGTAATAATTGGAAGCTCACGAAACAAAAAGCTAAGTCAAGCAAATCTGATTTGCTAATCAATTCTACAAATAAGCGTTCCTTAATCTCAGGTAATCCACTCTTCTCATCAGAAAAAAAAAGAGCATGACACTATGCTATTCTCGTGCTATTATGCTGCCACAATACGAATTCTTTTTCGTACGCCTCCCGAGCATGGTCAGGATGAGTGTATTCTGGCACTTTATTTTTCAACTTACCGAGTGCGCGACAATTCGTCAATTTCCACATGGTGGTCCATGTTTTATTATTTTGGGCAAATGTAACTCTGAAGTCAGGCTCCTCGATAGAAATAGAGCGCACCGGTTTACGTTTCCGGCAGGAAAGTGCACACCTCCGAGCATCCTAATTGTGGCGATCCCGAGAAGAAGATCAAATCGAAACAATCGTTTATCTACGAATGGGGCTTTAACAGTCACTGGACGAGCCTGCCCGATGTCCAACTTGATTTTGCCTTCCAACGACTCTTCAAGTTTCTCCCATCAACTGTTAGTACTTCCGCTTCATTCTGACACCAAAGAGCGCATACAACTTTGCTTACCAGTGTCTGTGTGCACCAATAGTCTACCAGAACAGCACAATTATGTCCCTCGACAAATACTTCTATAGCAGGCAGCTGTTGGTTTCTTAATTGATCGAGAAGAAGATTGGCGCTGAGGGCCTCTTCCCTTCGGCGTTTCCCTGATATGCACACTTCGATAAAATCTTGCATTTAAAACACCGCGTCTTACGGTGGATCCTTCGCGATAGATTATTCGTTCCCTTAAAACGTTCCTGCATACAGTCCCTGGATATATGGTTAAAACCGGATCAAATAACAACCCCCACCACTTGAATTAGTGCGACGAACTGCCTTGCCTGTAAGGCAGACGCGGCGACCAATTCCCCGTGCTCCTTGTCATCAGTCATAATAGCCTGAGCCCAGTTAGTGCCCAATCTAAAAGACGTCGGTAGTAGCTGTCTAACATGTTGTGGTAGACCAGAAACGAATGCGCACACTACCCAACGTTTGGGCAGCGATCCTCCAACCAGCCGAGCCAGGCGATGTAACTCGGCCAAAAATTCATCCACAGTTTCTCCTGTCGAAGCCGTCGCACCACAAATAGGACAAACGCATTGAACGCACCTGATGCGGTCTTTGGTCTAGTTTGATCTGTTCAGAGTCTGCCCTTTGCTTCTTAATCAATACACTACGAGAGCACGGCCTTGCCATCTTAGTGGAAAGATTTGCTCGACTTTGTCCATAGCTCAGAGCTCGCAGACTGTCAACGTATTTGATTTATTCTACTATAGGCGTGTCAATGGCGGCAGCGCTAAACTCTGGAATCAGTCGGATAACAAAGACCTTATCCACCATCATACGTAAAAAAAATGCCGAAAAAGCTTATGTAAAAGTTGGAATCACACGAAACAAAAAGCTGATTCAAGCAAAACTGATTAGGCAAATCAATTCCACAAATCACCGTTCCTCAATCTCAAGTAAGGTATTCTCCTCGCAAAAGATAACCGTCTCTGAATGAGCGTACCGTGCTTGTATGCATCTGATTAACCATAGCTTAGCCAATGAGTGTCCAGAACCAACCAATAAAAATGTCTAAAACCAACACCACCACTTTCGCCTATACGAAATTCTGCTGATTCATTTTCAGTCCGAAGCTCGCAAATTCGCTGTCTCCATACTCCATTGTAAAACATACACGCAACGCTAGCTCTTGTGGGTAGCTCATGTAGCTACATGACAGAAAAGTATATCACTTTTCTAGACTTTAATGTAGTTTACACGGCAGTAATTTAACCACTCTATGTGTTGCCGTTATGTTTATTTTTAGATATAAGAGCACAAAAGAGTTTTGCAATCGATGTTAACATATCTACAGACATTATCATTGATGTTACTGTTTACCCAATTGAAAGGCAAAGAGCCACCCAAGATAGTGGGCTACGGAATAGGGTTCATGATTATGAAAATAGCTAAGATTGATAATGGTTAGTCTTATAATTGAAAAGATTGATAAAATAGTGGCTAAAAATTATTGTATAATCTTCATATATATTGACTACTAATCTGAAGATGCTATTCCGAAATCGTTAATATATATTGGACAGATAGTTGAAAGAAGAGTAAGATTCAGACGACGTTTTCATGAATCTCATGAGCTTCAGAAGACTAACTGAACAATGGCCCACAAGGACTTATAATTGCTAGGAATTTTAGAAATTACATAGCTTTTTTTTTGCAACCTCCTCGCAAATTGTCAAATATTTTTATGGTATCTAACGCGATCACTCTTTTGATGAAAGTGTTATCGTTTTGGTTTTGATTGCTTTGGTGTGAATATATAACGGAATGAATGGTTAGTGCATGGTTTCAGCTTCATATACTTTCCTAACTCTCACAACAGACCTCAAGTAAAATGGCTATATAGAATCCATAGCTAAATCAGCTGCTAAAAAAGTGTAGAGCCAGGAAGTTTTTTCCGACTGAAATAATCCTGCACATATATAAATCTACCGTCCGCCCGTGCATTGAACACTGCTGCCATATCTGGTCGGGTGCTCCTGCTATACATCTAGGTGTCCTTTACAAAATCCAACGGAGAATCTGTAATGTGATATATTCCGACTTGGCAGCTCGGATACAGTCATTTTCTCACCGGCTAATGTGGCTTTCCTGTGTCTCTTCTACAAATACTTTCAAGGCTTCTACTTCAAAGAACTTAGCTCACTGGTGCCCCCTATATATAAATTTACTCGAGCCACAAGTTTAACAACTAGGTCCGCCCTTTCACTGTGAAACCAATAAACTGTAAACGCAAGTTCTACTCCAGCGGCATTTTTCTCGCACTTCCCGCCTGTGAAATTCCCTTCCATTTTTGACACCTATATTCTCCAGGAATTTAAATGTAAAGTCTAATCATCTCCTATCTAACTAACCTGCATCATTTTTCTCTCTCTCTCTCTCTCTTTCGTGCTCCTTTCTCCGTCCACTCCACTTTCATCAGTATCCTCATCCTTCTCTTACTCACTTCCTTACATTCCCTATAACCTGTCACTCTCTAACAACTTTCCTCGTATGTAACTCCCTGCAAAACAGTGGCAGTAAAATGCCTTGCTTGGGGCGATATGATATTAAAAGAAATTCCTACGATCCTTTCTTTTTTTCTTTCTTTTTTCTTTTTATCTCTCTTTCTTTATCCTCTCTTTCATGCTCCTTTCTCCGTCCACTCCACTCTCATCAGTATTATCATCATTCTCTTACCCACTTCTTGACACCACCTATAATCTGTCACTCTTTCTCATAATTTTCCTTTTATGTAACCCCCTGCAAAACAGTCGCATTGGGGCGATACGATTATAAAAAATAACTGCACCAGATCTTTTTCTTGTATACGTTTTTTTTACAATATCCACGTTTCAAAATGTCCCTGAAATTAAGCGCTGGTGCCTCAAAGAATGAAAAACCAGTTTGTAAAATGATTAAAATCAAAATTAATTATCATAATCAAAGAGCAGACCCTGAATTTTTATTTATCATGATAGTTTGTTGTTCTCACAAGGAATCTAATGTGGAATCCACATATAATATGCATTAATAAATATGATAAAAAACGATAGGCACATTGTAGAGCCAAAGTAAGCATCTGGCTCTTTCTGTTACACTGCATCTTTAAATGAACATAATTAGACTAAAAATCGTTGTTGCTCTCATATGTGGTCGCCAGCTGTCCAGTCCTCACACATCTGTCTTGATCTAGTACAGAAGCGTCGACGATACCTTCAGAGTGATAAATCATTTTCCCTCATACATTGTTCCCATACATAAAACATTACAAATTTCTCGCTGACCTATCGTGATTTTCATGGCATTTGTTCGGATGAGATACATTCTTTGGTTCCACTCACCAGACATGAAATTGCAATTGGGACCCCCCATATCATGTACTCAAATATAAATCATCAATATTAGTAATAAGTAAGTTTCACTCAGAAAAATTTTCAAAAACAACTACGTTCTGGAACAAGCCCTTGGCAAAGTGATTTCCCGATTTCTACAATCTTGACCTCTTCAAAACTACTTTTAATTGTTATATTTCTTAGAGAAGCTTTTGTGCACTCATACAATACCACAAGTTTAGGGTTAAGCGTTTATCCCGAGTTGCTCTTAAGCTTTTGTATTGGCTGATTATTAATATAAAATATAAAGCAATGGGATATTAATTTAGCAAGAACACTTTTTATTTATTGGTTTGTTTAAGAAAATTCTTTCAGGTTTTATTATTTGATAGAATTAAAATGTACGAGTATTTTAGGTTTTCAAAGAGCCTAATTAAATCAAAAATGTGTTGCTGTCATATTTGGTCCTCACATATCTGTCTTGATCGAGTACAGAAGCGTCGACGAGAACATGAGAGTGATGAATTATTTTTCCTCGTACATCTCCTTTCGAAGGCATAAAACATCACAAGCTTCTCGCTAATCTATCTCGATTTTCAAGACATTTGTTCGGAGGAGATACATTCTTTTGTCTCACCAGACATGACATTTGCAAATGGGATCCACCATACTACGTATACATGTAAGAATCATACCATTTCCTTTGTAATTTTTTTAGTAAGATTCACTTAGACAACTTCTATTTTGTGGAACAGAATCCCGGCAAGATGTTTTCTCGATTCGCGATCACTATAATCTCGACCTGTTCTAGTTTATATTTAACAATTATATTTATGCTATGGTGTCCTATCTAGAGGTAATGAACTCTTCTTCCGTCAATACAATCATACAATATCAGAGGCTTAGTGGTAGACGTTTATCTTGAGGAGCTCTTGGGATATTGTATTGGTTGGATATTAATATAAAAAAACAATGGATATTAATTTAGGAAGAATGCTTATTTATTGGGTTGTTCGAGAAATTATTTAAGATTTTATTATTAAATAGCATTAATATGATTTTGTGTACGGGTATTTTAAGTAGGTTTCCAAAGGTGCGGTTTTCAATCAAAGACCAAAGGCCAGCCCTTCCTCTCCTGCAGTTAACCAAACCAGGACAAGCCAATTAATAGCTTTCCAAGGCATTTTTCAAACAGAAACTTGGGTATTTTTATGAAACCGCCTCAGTTGGAATTCAACCTTGACACGCCAACTATATATTTTTCCCGTCGATAACTGCTCCGCTCCACGGACATCTATCTCAACAAGCATGGCAGCATAGTAACTAGTTTTCTGTCACCAAAATTGTACCTCGTCTAATTGCAGAAATAATCTTACTCAGCACTTAACCTCAATATTTCCCTTCTACTGTCTGTGTCACCCACTGACATTTGGCGTGTGAGGCCCCGTAATAAAAAAAGCCTTTCTTCCGAATTACACCATAGGGCGATGGTGCTTAAATATAATAGAATAACAGAGAAATTAATTGGTTTTATATAATCTTTCTGATAACATACTTAGCTGTGCTTTGTGCGTATTTATTACGGCCTGAGTATATATGAGGTTTAAACTAACGGATGTGGCTAAACAAAGAACGTGCAGTCACCCTAAAGGTAAACAATTTGTGCCATTGATGTATATTAAGTGAGTGAAGCGTAGAATGAGAAAGATAATTTCAGAAGAAAAGGTAGAATTTGAGATAGAGGGTAATACAGGAATGGATAGAGAGAGTACGGAAGAATAAAGGCATTCAGAGAGAAGGTAGAGAATGAGATAAGCAGAACAGAGAGCGAGAGAGAGAGAGAGAGAGAGAAAATGGGATAAAACCATAACAAAAATTAGAGAGAGAGAGACTAGGTGATAAAAGCAGAATGAGAGAAATATTGAAAAAGAGGGAAAAGAGCAGTGGTAGCAATCGATAGAGAGAGCACGTGTGTTAGATTGGGAGAAAGACCCTAAAAAAGAGACAAGGACTAATAAAGAAAACGCTTGAAAAAGTAGAAAGAGAAAAGGAGAAATGTTTAAGTGCGTAAAAGGTTAGTGGTGAGATTCTTACCAAAAGAGATAGAAAGAAGAAAAATGAAATAGAAAAGAGCTATATGTGTGTGTGTGTGTGTGTGTGAGAGAGAGAGAGAGAGAGAGGCTGGTAATTAAACAGATTTTGAGAGCCGCAGAGAATAATAGATAAGAAACTAGAGAGAGAGTGAGAGAAAGGAAAAGAGGCAAAAACAACAGGAGCATTTCAAGTTAATCATGCAACTACCTAATCATTATTTACTATCGCTCTAAAACACACATTAAAGGAACTGCAATTATTTATACAATAAGAGAAAAAAGAAGGTAACAGGCGTAATGACTAAACTAAAACAGACCAGATAAACTGACTTTTCATTCTATAGAATTCTTACTTTATTTAGCACTATTTATTATCTATAACAAAGACTGGTTATCAAAAGTTATAGCTAAGTATAATGGACATCTCTTTTCGTTAATGCGTTCAAGTAGTTCTTGAGTCTTTTGATAAGACTAGATTTCTTGCATCATGAATATTCATAATCCGCAAATGAGAATGCAATATGGCCGAACAAAGTAGAAGATAGTGTCTTCCTGCTTTTGTCAGACTAAGCTTTTAATGAACTTCTATAATTGACAAAGATGCCGATTAGATTCCTGAATGCCCAAGCCGAACGATTGCGAAAGTTGTTCAAATGATCAATTGGATTGATAACAAATGATTAGTTCCAAATTACTCCAAACCTTCAACTGGGATATAATGTTAGAACATTGGTTGCATGACGATCACATATTACAAGGGGGTATCAACTCCAATCAGTCGGGTCGAATTAATATTGCATTTTCTTTTCATTTCAGTTAGAAGCTTGTAGTTTCCCAGCCGATTATTGGTCGATTTTTAGCGGTACAAAATTCCCAGATGGGACTGGTAACCAAACAATTTACGTTTAAAAGCGTAACACAATAATGGCCATTTTTATTATTTACACAGTTTAGACTTGTTCTCATCATTATTGTCCTGTTTACGACGTTTTGGCCGTTGTACGCCACGTCCTTCTTCAGGTGCCATGAATTTTGAACCACAACATTTATCAATGGGGTATATCATTCTCATCCCATGTGCGATACAACATTCGGATGCCATGTAATTATCGTCCTTTAACTCAACTGGCTAAGTTATTTGTTGACCATTGTTGTAGCCAGTTATTAAACTAATTAGGTCAAATCCCTTGAACTAATCAACGCCTATCTTTACTGGGCTATGTGTCCCTCAGGACATCAGTGTATATTTTCTCTTTTGTTAGTTCGTCCGACCGTTACGCCAAACTCTCTACACGAGCTTTTCCTCCCCTCGAGCTTTTCCTCCCCTCTAGCTTTTTACTCTCCTCAGCCTTTCTCTTACCTTGGCCAAACGGAAGGGTAGTAAAGAGTTGGAGAGTAGAAAGAGAAGAGCCTATACCATTACCGTATCAAGAGCAGCTTAAGCCGGTGGTCGTAGCAGGAATTGTATCATATAAAGTAAAAATAGGTAGGTTTGTTATCGTATCCCGCGACCTAATAACAAACGTTATGGTCTCTATACCCTTGGCCATTATTCAGTTGATCTTTTCTGTTTACAATGGAAACAGGAGCCATGATTTTTCAGTAATAAAAAAAATTATTTTTGAAAATCTCTCACAAAATAGCGTACAGTATTTTGGTTACGGTCTTAATATAATATAAAATTACAGTAAAGTAGCTTCCATAGACATTACTTTTATAGATATTTTAATAAAGTTACTTTCTGTGTTATCGTTATTTTATTATCCACTACCTTTTTGTTGGAAGACGTTACTATCATTTGTAGTATGACAAAGTAAATTTTTTCCAGGAAATCATAATTATGCTTCCGTGGAAATTCCACAGGCTCCGCTAGTTATTATTATTTTATCGGTATCACTCCATGCAAGACAGTAAAGTCATTAAGAAACAAGGAGTTTCAAGGTGTGGAATAATTAAGAACAGGAACCCTAATTATGAGCAGGAATAGAAAATAGTATTCAGGTGGACAGTAGATAGCGATTGACATTGGGAGTAAACTTTTGCAGATTAAAGCTGGCTGGAAAGAATGGAACCGGAAAGAAGTTTCACAAGCAAAAATTACAAGAAAAGAAAATGTTAGTATAGAATTTGGGGTTAGATCGAGTAAGCTCAACTGTAAATTGATGATATATAGACACCAGGCGAGTACTGTGCTTAAAACAAACAACCTCTAGGTAACATATCCAAAAGCTCATTCAAATAAATAGCAAGAAAGTTTTTATAGAAAAGATACAGAGAGGAAAGCTTACAGCGGTTGGAAAGAAACTGAAGCCGAGCAGCCCAATCAAAAACAATAATATTGCTGATTTTTCTTTGGATTTTATCAAAGAAATCAAAGTAAATATCAGAAACACGTGTGGCAGCAATATTCTAACCAGAGACGATTGGTAGATTTATAGATATGTATGATATGATTCTGGAGAGAAAGATTGTCACGCACTACAGATAAGTTGTTTGAAAATGAATAACGTATTTGACATAGTTAAACAAAACTATATTTTCTCAGTTATTATATTTACATTATTCTCTTTCGGTATAATGCTCTCATTATTACAGTGTTTCTGCTTCTGTTCTACAGAAAGATGCTGAGGATATCATGGACCAAGCACGTGAACAACGACAAGGTGTTGGAGAGGATGCAAACGAGAAGAAAACTTGTACTTAGCATCAGAAAGAGACAGTTGAGGTTTATGAGACAAGTAGTGAGGAAGGAGGGCTTAGTGAATCTAATAGTCACGGGACGGATAGGAGGGAAAGACAGACACGGGAAAGTAGTGTGAGACATATTTGATTGGCAAACAGGTGGTGGAGGGAGTTTGGGAGAAATACCAATAGAAAAAATATTAAAAGCGACAAGGGACATAAGCAAGGGGAAGTCCATGATCGCCTAAGTTCTGAAGGGACACCGCCCATAAAGAAGAAAAAAGATCAAAAAATGTCCAAAAGTAAATACCTTAAATAAAAGTTATCTTCTCATAGTAATCGAATACATTTATTTATTTTCATGAAAGTGTTGTAAACGCTGTCCTGATTCATTGGATTAATTTTGGTACTATTTGCGTGTTTTCTGTTTTTATTAAATCTCTCTCTCTCTCTTGAAGACGATTATTTAAATAGACAATTTAAAACGGTAATTTCTCAGTGGTTGAACTTCTCGAATGAAGGATTTGAAATATAGTGATTTAATAAGCATAGCTTAGATTTGACACAAAGTGCAAGTATAGCCTGTCCAGTGAGAATCGAACTCACTATTCAGTCGTTATAGATCTCGCATAACAAGTGTTACACAACACCGATGTGATCAGCGATTTACTAAGTCTGGCTCATGTAAATAGCCGTAGGAGCCAGGTACATACTGCTGCGCACAGTGGATCGACAGTATATCAATAGAGAGTTCCACTTGAGGTTTGAGTTCGGTTTAATTCAAATAGACACTCAAGGCACAGGGTATCCCAGGGGGATTACTTGTTCATAGTGAACGTGTAACTTCTTGAATTTTATCAAGTTATTAATTTTATTTACTTGTTGGCATGCGCAAATACAGCCATGACGAGATTTAGAACATAAATTACAAAACAAAAAAATGAATATATCTAACATTTATCTTCAATAATTATGGTTTTCATTAATGAGGATATTACAGGAAAAAAACGAGACGCCTTAGTTACAAACTCACAGGCATCTATGTTTTTGTTTATCTGGGAGATGTTCTAACGGAAAACAGAATGTACGACACAGAGATCTGAAGGCGAATTGGCATGGCGAAGGAAGCATTCCAGAAGTTGAGTAAAGTATTAAAAAAGAGGAGAATTTTTCTAGAAAGAAAGAAGGAAAAGAGTACCGGATTGCTATGTAATGTCAGTTCTTCAATATAGCAGTGAATGCTGGACAATATCATCGAAGATGAAGGAAAAACTGGAAGCAATTGAAATGTGGTTCTACAGAAGGATGCCGCAGATATCATGGATCGAGCATGTGAGCAATTATGAGGTTATGGAAAGGATAGAAACGGAAAGGAAATTAATAGTGAGCATCAGGAAGAGACAGCTAAAGTTCCTGGGACATGAAATGAGGAGGAAGGGCTTGTAGAACCTGATACTAATAGGCCAGATAGAGGGAAAATGAGACAGAGAAAGCAGCGGATCACATATTTGAAGGGCCTGATCAGGTGGATGACGGAACGAGTGTTGCGTGGTGTACCGGGAGAAATAGTGGTAAGAGCCACCAGGGATAAGGAGATGTGGAGAGCCATGATCGCCTACGTTCTGAATGGAAAAGGGAACAAAAAAGAAGAAGAATTGCATGTTAAATGAGTAGGGGAAGCACAGAATATTGAAAGAAATGATGCCATAGTAGATGACAAGCTTTGAAAGGAACTGAAATATGGCCAAAATTTAATAAAGTTTATTGAAGAAACTCCGCTTTTGAAATGAAATTCTCTAATTCTAAAAAAGATCCTCTCTAACATGCGCGCATATATTTCATCTGAGGATGATATTTTTGTCGACAAATATTATCCTTAGATATTAGATAATTTAATTTTGAAATTCAGAATATACATAAAACAATTCTTAAACCTCAATTCGGATCCTGCAAATCATAAAAAAATTAGATTATTTAAAATAAATGATCCTATTTTTTTCATCTAGGGAAACCGATTTGAATAACTTGCACGTTACGGAATATTCTTTATATGGAATTATTTTCAGAAAATACTTTTCATTATAATGTATGTAAGTAATTTTACTGAATATATATTATTGTATTATACTGAATTTTGACCAGGAATCTATTGTTAATTTTAAAAGAACATATTGAATATCCATCTGTTAGATTGACAATATATATATATATATATATATATATATATATATATATATATATATATATATATATATATATGTGTGTGTGTGTTTGTGTGTGTTTGTGTGTGTGTGTGTGTATAACTTCAAATATAACTAAAAATATATCAGTAAAAAGACAATATGAATCAAGAAGCCATTCGTTTGCAATGTAAGGCAAATGTAACGATTTTATTTTGCAAAACGTATTTATATAGAATATCAAAATTGTCGTCAATCTTTCAAAATTTACAATTTTATGAATATTCAAAAATATACTGCATGCTTATTGAAGGTCAAGGTAAACTATGGATGGTGTTTGTTAACTGATGTTATTTAATGTGAACATTGACTAACTTTCGTTTATTTGAGACTAAATTCCATCACTTATATTTGCCTTTATAAATTCTATCAAAGGATGAAACCCGTCAGTTTTCCTTTTGTTTATATTTGTATATGAGGTAAACAGAAAAATGCTGAAATATTCCCATCTATTGACTGGTGACCGCAATAGTTCGGCAAGTGAATATAAATGAATACAAAAAATAAAATGAACATATGCACCACGTCCGTCACACTGACACACATACACACACACACACACACACACACACTCTCTCTCTCTCTATATATATATATATGTGTGTGTGTGTGTGGGTGTGTGTATTAGAGAGAGAGAGAGAGAAAGAGAGAGAGAGAATAAGTACAAGTGAAAGGCAACAGCTTTGTCACTTAACTGATTGTTGTTAGCCTCACCCTCTGATTCCTGCGTTTCATAAACAGACCCTCCGGAAGTTACTCCGTTTGCTCATATACATATATATATATATATATATATATATATATGTGTGTGTGTGTGTGTGTGTGTGTGTGTGTGTGTGTGTGAATACACACTATTGTGAAGAGAATATTTTAACATATTTCCTTGCAGCTTGCTAGTTATCGTAAGCTTGGATGTTGGTGGTTCCATCGCCATTTTGGTTTTGATGTCGCTAATGTCTCAATTTTACGTATTCTTGACACGGCCACTTCCCTTGTCTATGGTTTCTTTATATTGTAGACAGTTCACAAGGACGTGATATGTTGGGCATATTTTCTTATTTATTTGTGAACGAACCATGTCTAATTTAAAGCACAAGTCAACAAAGACAACCATTTTGACTGTCTTGGAATCTAAATCTAGTTTAGAAATCTATCTTACGCATTTGACACATTTACATTCTGGTCTTGAGGTCTGCCCGGCGTTCCGTCTTTCCACATGATAGTCGAAATGTATTATTAATGAGGTATTGGCAGGGTATAAAGTATGACCTAACTATTTATAGAACAAAAGTACAAACAAGCTTGAAATAAAATACCTTTTTAAAACATTAAATATAATTAATGAAACATTCGTTTCATTTTATCTTAGGCAACTAACCTCAGTATATTAATGGTCTATATCGGCACAGAATTTGAGTATTTTAAATGAGAGGAGGAACTTAGAGGAACAATCTTTTAAAATATAAGAGTTACTAGTATCACTATGTATTTTGTTATCGTCATTAGTTAAAAATTATGAATTAATGATTTTGGTGTTGATTGACTACTGGTAACTGAAGGGTCTTAATAGAGAAAACAACAGTATTTACAATTTTGCATAAGAGACAAAAATGAAAGAGTAAAAGCGACATCACACAATTTACACTTTTAAAAACGAAAAGTGATGTACGTGATACACGCTTGAGCAACCATGTCTCGAAACAGATGACTAACTGGGTAGATCTTTTCTCATCGTAGGTTGCCATTACTTTCTGCGATAGACTAATTGCCAACCAAGGCTATAAGACTTAATTTGTCCTGCTATTTAACTTATGGCTAAAGTCAAAAGAGACGGATTAATACCTTTCTAAAAGGTATTTACGCGTAAGTGAATGCAACGAGTTCAAATGGAATTGGAACTCCGCTTTTTATTTCTTTTTTCTAGGCCGATATCCACTGCACCACAACGCAAACCCAGACCAAAATATAAATGCGAAATGTATCATGCTTGTAAAAAAAAAATTAGGCATTAAATATGAAAAGGAAACTATTAAACAAGAAAAATTTTCTCTTTTTTAGTGTAAATAAATAAAACCATTTACAATTATATTAAAGACACTTCTTTCAAAAACGTCTTCGGAAAGATCGAGAAACTCAAACTATTAATTAACAAAAAAAACAAAAAAAAAAAACAAAACAAAAAACAACCCCCCCCCAAAAAAAAAACAAAACGGAAAGACAAAACTAAAGAAGCCCCAAAACAAAAAACAAATAAACTTTCCTTTGTACCAGGAGGCAATGTAAACTAATTTCATCCTCAGTTTAGCGAAAAAGAAACCCTGCAATTTTAGTAGCCAAATTTAATAATCTATAGTTGGAACAAGTAAATATATAAAAAAAAACTATTTATTCAAACACTCACATTTCTCTTTTCATGAGAGAGAGAGACAGATATTTAGAGAGAGAGAGAGAGAGAGAGACAGAGAGAGAGAGAGAGACAGATTTTCAGAGAGAGAGAGACAGAGAGTCAGAGAGAGAGAGAGAGAAAGAGAGTCAGAGCGAGAGAGAAAGAGAGTCAGAGAGAGAGAGAGAAAGAGAGTCAGAGAGAGAGAGAGAAAGAGAGTCAGAGAGAGAGAAAGAGAGTCAGAGAGATAGAGAGTGCTAGAGAGAGAGAGAGAGAGAAAGAGAGTCAGAGAGATAGAGAGTGCTAGAGAGAGAGAGAGACAGAGAGAACCAAATAAACATGGCCACATAGTAACTAGTTTTCAGTCACCAAAAATGTACCTCGTTTAATTGTAAAAATCATTTATCTCTACACGTCACGCCAATATTTCACTCCTACTGCCTGTTTTTCCAACTGTCCTTTGGCGTTTGAGGACTCATAATAAAATGGCTTTCTTCTGAATTACAGAAAATTTTTTTTTTTTTTTTAATCATTTCACCCCGAGCAAGGCAGAAACGCCACTGATGTGCAGGGGGTTACATAAATGTAAAAAGATTAATTAGAAAAGAGTGAGGAGTACAAGCTAGTTAGAAAGGAACAATAGAAAGCTGAGAAAGCTGAGAAAGCAGGTGCAATGACAGGTACATGGGCGGAGAGAAAGGGAAGATTATACAGGGGAGGGGAGAGAGCTAGAGGCCAGTGGTTAGTAGGTGAGTATTAACTTTGCTTTTAAATTTCTGGAGGTCGTAGCCGTCAGGAAAGCAAGAATACGGGAGTGAGTTCCACAGGCGGGAAGTGCGAGAGAGGAAGCTGCAGGAGTAGAATTGTCGTCTGCGTTTGGCTAACCTGACTGTGAATGGGTGGAACCCAGTTGCCAGTCTGGTTGAACGGGTAAACACCTGTTGAGGAGGCATCAGTGACTTAAGCTCATCCGAGCAGAAGCCATGAAAGTATTTATAGAAGAGACAGAGGGAGGCCACATTTCGACGATGGGAAAGTGGCTGCAGACGAGTCGCCAGATCAGTACCTATCACATTACAGACTCTCCTTTGGAGCTTGTCAAGAACACTGAGGAGAACGGCAGGGGCACCTGACCATAAATGGCAGCAGTACTCCATGCACGGACGGATGGTTAATTTGTATATATGCAGGATGGATTCAGGTGGAAAAAACATCCTGGATCGACATAGTGACCCAATCTTCTTAGCAGTAGATTTTGCTATGGATTCAATATAGTGCTTCCATTTGAGGTCTGAGGACAGGGTAAGTCCGAGGAGGCGTAGTGTATTACTCTCCGGGAGAATCATCTGGTCCATGCTTATGGGAGGCAGAAGAGGTTGCCTGTAATGGTTGACAGACAACAGCTTGGTCTTAGATGAATTGAAGTTGACAAGCCACTTCTTGCCCCAGTTCACCACAGAGTGTAGATCCCGCTCAAGGTCAGCAGCGAGATTATGTCTGTCCGCCACGACAGGTTTCTTACTGGAGCGGGAGTATATTGTAGTGTCATCTGCGTAGATGCCTACTTGGGACTAAATATTATAGAATAATAGAGAAATTAATCGGCTTTATACAATCTTTCTGATAACATACTTAACTAAGATTTGTTAATATTTATTATGGCCTAATCACACACGCATATATATATATATATATATATATATATATATATATATATATATATACAGGCTTTATTAAAATGAGAGAAAAGTTTTTTATATATTTTTCTTTTCGGAACTCACATTGTATGAGAACTGTCCAAAGTTTTTGTACTTTTGAGCGCTTTCGGCTATACTTTTAGCAATTTTTAAGAATTAATTTTGTTTTACTTACAAATAAACATGTGAATCTCATTTAAACATACATCGATATCTTCTAGGACCTATCCGTGAAATCCTCGTTGATAATACGTAAGTAACAGCATCTTCCACATGCAAAAAAAGATAAAAAATAATGGAAGCATTTCTAATAAAAGAGAGAAATCCTACACTCAATAACAACAATTGTGAACACAGTAACGATGTGCTTACTGTGTTCAGAACTCGATGTGCTTACTGTGTTCAGAACTCGATGTGCTTACTGTGTTCAGAACTCGATGCGCTTACTGTGTTCAGAACTCGATGTGCTTACTGTGTTCAGAACTCGATGTGCTTACTGTGTTCAGAACTCAACATACACAAAACTCTATATGCATAAACCTTCCACATATTTATTTATAAATAAAACAAAACTAATTCTTGATAATGGTTAGAAGTATAGCCGAAAGCGCTCGAAAGTACAAAACTTTGAACAATTCTTATATAATTTGAGTTCCGAAAAGAAAAATATTATACGAGCACATGAAAAATTATATAAAAATTATTTAACCAATATGCGGAAGAGATGAATTCCTACTATTTCAATGTTACTTGCGATTAAGTAAATCAAACAAAAGCGATAAGAATGTGAACTTGGCTCTCCTATTTCTCATTTAAAGCCGCTATTCATTAAACCATCAACACATACACGACCCATTAAGGAACCAGATAAAAATATTGTTGTCATTGATGATAGAAACGTAGTTCTACAAAAGGATGCTGAGGATAACATGGGCCGAACATATTAGCGACGACGAGGTTTTGGACGAAAACGAAGTTTATACATAACATCAGGAAGAAAGAGTTAGAGTTTCTTCGTCAGGTAATGAGGAGGGAAGACTTGGAGAATCTGATATACAGAGAGTGGATAGTGTGAAAGAGAGGCAAGAGAAAACAGCACGTTATATACTTGATGGGTTGAAGCAAGTATATGGCAGAGCAGGTTTTGGGAAAAATAACACGACAAAATATATTAAAAGCTAAAAGAAAAGATGTGGTGGAGGCATGAACGCCTATTTCTTGACAGGACAACGCACATAAAACAACTTAGATGTCGTTTGGCACGAAGAATTCTTCCGAAATGTCTTATTTTTTGTTCAACAGATTTTTATAAACATTTTCCTCTTTCTTCTATATGCCTTGTCATTTTAGGACGTAGGTGATCATGTCCTTCCACGTCTCCCTATTCCTGGTGGCTCTGAGCACACTTTCTCCTGTAACACCACGCAACCCCGTTCTGTCATCCACCTGCTCAGGCCCTTCAAATATGTTATCCGCTGCTTTCCTCTGTCTCATTTTCCCTCTATCTGGCCTGTTAGTATCAGGTTCTACAAGGCCTCATTCTTTATTGCATGTCCCAGGAACTTTAGTTGTCTCTTTTTGATGCTCAATATTAATTTCCTTTTTGTTTCCACCCTTTCCAAAACCTCATAATTGCTCACATGCTCGGTCCACGATATCCGCAGCATCCTACTGTAGAAGCACATTTTAGCTGCTTCTAGTTTTTTCTTCATCTTTGATGATATTGTCTAGCATTCACTGGCATATTGAAAAACTGACATCACATCGCAGTTTGGTATTTTCTTCTTTGTTTCTTTGAGTAAGAGAGTCGGTTTAGTCGATGATCGTTCGAAAAAAATTATAGGACAAATCATGAGGAAAGAGAACGCAGAGAATGTGACACAGAGGGAGAGAGAGAGAGAGAGAAAGAGAGAGAGAGAAAGAGAGAGAGAGAAAGAGAGAGAGAGAGAGAAAGAGAGAGAAAGAGAGAGAGAGAGAGTGAGAGTGCGTGAGTGAAAAAGGGAAACAGCAGGTAACCTACCTAACAAGATACTGCACATTGGGTGACAGAACAAAATGTCGGAGTGACAGAGAAAAAAAATTACAAAAAGTGACAAAGGATAGAATATTGTAAAGAAGTGACGTAAAAGGAGTATTTTCATGGAAACAGTTTTTTTTATACAACAAATGCTTTAAATTTATCTTTCAACGCAGATCTTAGGAAGCAAACATTTGCAAATGTATTAGGAAATAAAACAGCATTGTATTTATAAAATGTTAACATAATTGTAATATAGGTTAATATTTATCTGATTTTTTTATTCCTTTAGGCGAACATATTTAATAAGGCAATTGTGATCAAACTCGGCGTGAGTGGTTCTTTCCGATTAAAAATGCGAAACAAAATACTCCTTAACATTTACTCTCTCTCCCCCTCGGTATCAGTCTGTGTCCTTCACTCTCAGTGTGGGTTATTCTCTCTCTCACTCTCTCTCTCTCTCTATATATATATATATATTAGTTAGTTTCTGGTTTTAATTAAATTAGACCTGTACACGGTTGTACTTAAAAAGTGTTCAATACAATTATATTCTGGAACTTTTGAATATTTTTATTTAGCATGTTAAGTGAGCGTTTGAAAAACGGCAAAATAAGTTATTGTAAATCGCAGAAAGACACCAAAATGTAGAAACCTAGGTCACGAAATGACTTATTTACAAATGAATATTATATATATCAGTCAATTAAGTGCCATATGTAATACACGCTTTTGGGCGATCATGTCTCGAAAGAGACATGATCTTCTGCCTGAATAATCTTCTGCCTGAATGGGCAGAAGATTATCCTGTAGTAGATTGCCATTGCTTTCTGCGGTAGACTGGTTGCCGACCAAGGCTTTAGAATCAAGTCTGCCCTATTATTTAAAACATAACTGGAGGGAAAAGACAGATTAATACCTTTCCCAATGGTATTTGTGCATAAGTAAATGCAAGGAATCCAACTTGAATTCGAACTCGGCTCCCCGATATCTCTTTCCGAGTTGGTATCCACTGCTCCACAACCCACATTATATAGAAAGAGAAAGTGAGAAACGTTGTTGATTATATGAGTTCATAAAAATACGTTTTATCTATCTATTTTTCTAGCTACTACCCCCAAAACATATATATATATATATATATATATATATATATATATAAACGCATCGCTCATTCAATAAAAATGAATTTTAGCACTCTAGCTATTGGCCGCGTAATATGATAGGTGCTAAAAAAACTGCCTTCTTCCACCAAACGCCCCGTAGCTCAGTGGTAGAGTCGCCGACTGACGCCAAATCGGTCGGATTTCGAGCCTGGGTTGTGTAGCAATCGGAGTCTAACCGTACTGATGAGCTGTGATACAGCGAAACAGATCTCTCTACGAATGACAAATATATATATATATATATATATATATATATATATATATATATGGTAAATTGTCACCACACGTTGTTTGCTTTTGAATTATTGACTAAGCTCTATAGTAGGGTGAGTTGAGAACATTCTGTGAGAAAAAATCCCGATGACGTAATTCATCCCATCTCTAGAAATTAGGAAAAGGCATATTGTCCTGCTTGGCATTCACATTTAAGAGTTTGTGCTGTCAATCTGAAAAGAGTACATACAATTAAGTCAGACTGGGATGAAATATCCAGTCAACATTATGGTGTTTAGAGTGATCACTAGTGATTGTAATGTTATACCTCCATTCAACTTCCCCCGGAGCCTCAAGATTTAACGCTGATCAAGTACTTTAAGAAGATAGTGATTTCATGGTTCTATAGTGATTGATGGAAGACCATATGTCTGGCAACAAAACTCAATAACGTGCCACACACGCTGAAGAATCTATTCATGGCTGTCAAACCTTACATCTGGTTACTTAATTTCCAGAAAACAATCCCTTAATTATGATGCGTGGGCGCATTTGTGAGAAAGATCAACAGAACACTTTGAAACACGGAAGATGAACTGTAGTCAAGGATTATGGCAACATTCACCAATATAAATAAGAAAGCGCCCAGAAGAGTGAAAAGAGTTTCCCAGGTCATCTGGAGACCATTGAAATAAATATACTTTTTAGTATTGTAAGATATGTTTGTGCAGCTTTGGAAAATATATCTGTTAAAATGAAATGTCAGTGTCACTTTCATTTTTGAGTAATTTAGAGAACATTTTGTGCATTGTAGCCTGTATGTCTATCAATATATCTAAGTTAATGAATTTATTTATATTTAGCAGAGTTTCAGAAAATATTTGCAAAACGATAAAGTTAATACAAAAAGTCTAGTCTTTAGTTATGAAGTCAAATTCGAGCAACACAAAACGGTTGTGATATTCAACACAACATTTATCTATCTTTTTCTTTGTATTCATATTATATTTAGGTATATATCGTCCATTTATTAAAAAAATATTCATATCATATATTTATCTATTAAGATTTTTTTATAATATATTTATCTGTTTTTCTCGGTTTATACATATTTCAGATTCATCTATCTTTCCCGTATTATTCCTATGTATCTCTCTATCAATGCATCTAAGTTTATTCATTTTAAATAAGTAATGAAGATCAATAAATAAAATATATAACAGTATACATTTTTCATTTTTATCAGTGTTTGTGTTAACACAGTTTGAATGATAAATTATCAGGAAAATCGACAACATAAATAGAAAGTAAACAAAATAGACGTTAGAATAGGTTTTTCTTCAAATTCGAAATACGTACTCCTTGCTGAAAACTTATTTGTAAAATATTTATTATACTTATACATGGCAATTTATAAACAATTTGGTAAACTTAAATGTTCACAATTCTTTGTGAGAATAACCTAAATATTCGTAATAAAATATACTTACTAAATAAAACTTACTTTACAAAGAAAAGATACGGAATTATATTAAAAATTTTAATTTTAATGAATAAATGAAATATAAGTTATCATATTATAATAGAAACAGTTGTATATATATATATATATATATAGTCATCCACAGACAGATCTGTTTCGCTGGATCACAGCTCATCAGTACAGTTAGACAGCCGATTGTCTTTTACCCAGGATTGAAACATGACCGAATTGTCGTCAGTCGGCGATTTTAACTCTGTGATACGGGCGCTCGGTAGAAGAAGACAGATTTTTTGGTGTGTATATTAACATTATACACGCCCAATAACAGAAAATATTCTAATTCATTGCTGAATGAACGTTATCACTCGTATCACAGAGAGAGAGAGAGAGAGAGAGAGAGAGAGAGAGAGAGAGAGAGAGAGAGAGAGAGAGAATATCAAGGCAGCTTCTGCTCTGTTCATTCACTTTACTTCCAGTCATGAAATATCTTGCCACGTATTTGCTCATTAATAGTACTTTATTATTTTATTTTTTGATGGAATTATGTCGGCGAATTAAGAAGTATATATACATATATATATATATATATATATATACCCTCTGTATTATAATAAAAACCATTTATATATATATATATATATATATATATAATAGTTTTTATTATAATACAGGATATATATATATATATATATATATATATATATATAACAGTTTTTATTATAATACAGAGGATATATATATATATATATATATATATATATATAACAGTTTTTATTATAATACAGAGGATATATATATATATATATATATATATATATAACAGTTTTTATTATAATACAGAGGATATATATATATATATATATATATAACAGTTTTTATTATAATACAGAGGATATATATATATATATATATATATATATATATAACTGTTTTTATTATAATACAGAGGATATATATATATATATATATATAGATAGATATAGATATATATATATATATATATACCCCCTTTGTATTATAATAAAAACCGTTTTATATATATATATATATATATATACCGTATCTATTATAATAAAGACCGTTATATATATATATATATATATATGTGTGTGTGTATGTGTGTAATATTTCTCTCATGTCTCACTAAGGGTTTAGATTATTCTGTTTTTTTTTTTCTTATATTTTAATGAAAAACGGCACGGGCCCACTCGAACTACTATAATAAAGAGCAGGACCAGATGAATAAATTAAAGGTACCACTTTTTCTAAAAAAAAATTAACAAAATTTTTCACGTTTATAAATATATATTTTTTTTCACGCTTATATATATATATATATATATATATATATTAGCTGATTATTTTTATATTCAGTTTATATGGGAGATAGAGAGAGAATGCTTACAAGAATCAATTAGTTTTTGTCAATTTCACACTTCACTGCTATCTTAGTCTAAAGCGTAACACCGAGAGGGACTAATACATTAGCATGTAATTTTTATTGCTATGCCTACTCCACCTATAAATTGTTATTTAAAAATAGATAATCTTATATATATATATATATATATATATATATATATATATATATATATATATAAAACTATTGTAATATTTTTATTATAAGTAAATATAAAAAAACATTTTACATCGTTACACAAAAGCTATCAATTTTCAGTACAATTAATTGTACTTCATCAGGCGATTGGTCTTTGGAAAAAAATTATGGGAATTAAAAACAGTTTGATTAACCTTCTTCAGACAGTGAAGGGAGTCATAAGACAGAAATAAGAATTAAAAATGTAACTAATTGCGAGAAAAATGTTTTTGTATAAGTATTTACAATAAAAATATTACAGTAATAATATTGCTCTACTTTGTATGGAGCACTTTTAAAAATTGAATAGTACGAACTGCGTTACTCGTTTTATTCTTTTGTTCTTACTAAGAAGGCACACACACACACACAGAAATATATATATATATATATATATATATATATATATGCAGCAAATGCTATTTTGTGCAAGTTTCATTGAAAATGTCAGAAAAGATGCTATGGTTAATATATTTATATCATTTTTCAAATGATCTAATTATTCTTTCTTTACATAAACGTTTTATTTATTTATGCATTATCAACTATACTTTAAACCATTATCAAGAATTAAATCTATGTTACTTTTAAGTGAATTTATGGATTTTTGTTTATGTATCGATAGAATAAACACGTTCGTTTTTTTTTTTACTACTCATCTATTCGGTCTTATTTAAATACACATGAAAATGTACCAAACCTTATTATTTGTAATATATTTGTCAGTAATGCAAATATAATATAATCATCTACACGTAAAACAATAGCTAAAAATAATGGAAGGCAATATTTTAAAAAATGCCAACACTCGATAATACCAACTAGAAAATCTGCCAAAATGTTCTGACCATGAGTAGAAAATAAAACATTCCTATAATTCTGTAAACAAACGTGTATTCAATTAAACGTAGGATCAAATCTATCATTGATAATGGCTAAAAGTATCGCCGAAAGCACTTGGATAATAAAACATTCGGAATATTTTTCTGAAATTTATGTACTGAAAAGCAAAAACGAAAATTATAAGATCATACAAAAATTTATATAAAAAAAATTACGGAAGTCCCTTGTTCCTTATTTTTAACCTAACTTGCACGGACGCTCTCGCTCTCTCTCTCTCTCTCTCTCTCTCTCACACACACACACACACACACTTTATATATATATATATATATATATATATATATATATAATCGTTCGGGCTACTCATCAGAAAGTTTTAGCAATAAAATTATGCTCTCCTGAACATGGATAAAGTTAATTTCGACATTTCACTGAAAAACATTTTATTCCAAACAAACAGCAGTACTTTCAAAAGTTAGTCCTAAAGACTAAAGATTTCATACGAAGGATGAGATGGAAGGCGGATTTCTTTCATTAAAGACCATGGTGTTTCCAATACTTATGATACGTATGGATTTAAAAATCTAATTACTGCGTCTCACACTGACAAAACTCTTAACTTTGAGAAAGATTTATTTGATATTATAAATAGTATCAGGTAAAAAAATTCAAATCACTTGGATGCATTGGTTCGAATTATAAATGAATCTAATCAAACTTCTGATTTCTATAAAATGGATTCCAAGGAGTACAAATCTATAATAACGAAAACTTGTCTCCAATGCTTACGAATCTCAAGTTTCACATATTAATTGAAAACCTGAAAATGATTCACTACACTTTAATAAACAGGAATGTGAAAGTATTTGGATACATAATCTCTCTTGTTATTTAATATTTAAGACGAGTTGCGTTGGTTGAGTTCGCCGGTATATCAAACTTTGTCGCTTTATTTAATATTGAAATTTGTTTTTATTTCTGTAAGTTTTACTCTTTTTATTACTCTTTGCAGATGATACTCCTCTGTAGTGCGACACAGTCCACATATTTTTGGCTCCACTTACAGGAAAAGACAATTAATAAAGAGTAATTTCTGAATTAATTTCAATTCTATAAAACAACATCTACGAGTCCCGGTGTATTTACAGATTGTTCTATAGTGAAAACAAACACACACACACACACGCACACACACACACACACACACACACACACACACACACACACGCACACACACACACACACACGGTTTCCGCATCAAAGTATGCGAAAAAACAAAATCTGGAATAAAAAAAGTAATAAATGTTTTATTCCCTAGCCCACATAAATTTGATTGTTTGCACCAGCTTTGTTACTGTGTGGCAGACAACGTTGTAAAAAGAGATGAAACAACAGTTAATTTAAGCTTTGTACACGGCCTTAAAAACTGGATGTTTGTGCAAGAAACGATCTGAAGGCAGACGTCAAAAACTATTTGCTTCAGGGAACGACTAAATATAATTCAGTTTAGAGGAGACGAAATTCGATTTCATGGTTACAAATTTATAATATGTGGGTCTGCGTTCTTTTTTTATCTTTATGTGCGTCGGTACACCAGGCCAGAACGATTGACTTAAAAGGTTTAAGCAGTGATTTATAGTTAGTAATTTTACTGCGGAACAAGTGACAGAGGTAGATAATAAGAATGCTTACAAATCATTTCTAGGACAATAAGAAAATCTTAAGATTAGCTGAAATAACATGCAAATTGATACTTACTAGTAGAAATGGTAATGTTCATACAACAAGGTAACCAAAAAAGTTCTGTCCGTTTCTTGATTAGTCATTGAATGAAGTTGAAATATATTCGAAATGCGTGTAGCAATTGTTTTCAAATTCGGACAGCTGGAAGTAAAAACATCAGACGTTATAAAAACATGCGCACCGTGCCCGGACATCAGTTATAAGCCGGACAGCTGTGAGAAGAATGGAAGTGTCTAGAAATCTTGTTTGCTTTACGAGTTCAAACTGGTCTTATCAGCAGCTGCATAAAGTCCCAGCATATGTCAAGCGTTTCGGGACAGTGATGTGGATGAACGTACTGCAAGGCGTCAGTTTCGAAAATTCAAGTCGGGAGATTTCTCTCTATGATGAGCCTCAGAGTTGACAACCACAGGTCTTGAATGACGGAGTTCTGAAGCCGGCCATTAAAGAGTACAGTAGTCTAACGTGTGGTGAACTGGCAAGACAGTTGAACGTTTCCAATGAAACAGTTAGACTTTACCTGCATCGCCTAGGTAAGACGTACAGACTGAGCAAGTGAGTTCTGCAAACGCTTTTGGAGGTCCACAAGGGACAGCGAGGGCAGCCTGCGTATCGCTGCTTTGTCGTCACTGTAACGCATCCTTATTCTATAGAGTGCTTACCAGTGATGAAAAGTGGGTTCTGTACGAAACTCCCAAGAGTTCCAGACATTGGTTGTCTCCTCAGGATACAGTCGCTCACACCGCAAGACCGCCTATGTACCCACGCAAAATTATGCTTTGTGTCCGGTGGACAGGTCGTCAAGTGGGTCATTATGAATGGCTACCAACGGGCCAAATGGTCACTGGAGACCCATACTTGCAGAAATTGATACGTGTGCAACAGGCATGTGTCAGCAGTGAATCGCAAATGTGTGCTTTTCCTCCATGACAACGCCTAGCCGCATGTCGCGTGAGTGGTCAAGGATACCATACAGCAACTTGAGTGAGAAACTTTGTGCCATCCACCTTATTCAACTGACGTTGCGCCATCCGATTACCACCTATTCCACTCCCTGGATAATCATCTTCGTGGGAAAACCTTCACCAATGAAGGAGACATGCGCAAAGCCCTCACGGATTTCTTTGCGTCAAAACCCCCCGAGTTCTACCGCAAGGGCATTGAACAGCTGGAGACACGTTAGTAGAAGGTGCTGGATACAGATGGCGATTAATTCGAGAGACTAAATATAAGTTACACATATTGTGAAGCGTTTTCTTTTTTTCCTTTAAAAACGGACAGAACTTTTATGGTTACCTTGTAATATTAGTGTTGTTTTTTGAGACAATATTCGTTATTCATTGATTATTAATTTTACCTTCTTTTAAAACAAAAAAATCTTTTCATGAAAACAATAGGTTTTTAAATTCCACTGTTATCCATCTTTTAAAGATTTATGGTGAGGAGGAGTATTCCTTTTCCAAACGTTTGTTCGAAATATTCAGAAATGTCAATATCAACGTCGCATGTCATTATTTTCTCATCGAGGGTCATCCATTTTAGTTGTTTCTGTTGTTGAATGAGTTTATGTGACGTGATTTCTTTGATACAGTTTTTTGCGGTTCTGCAGCGCAATTTCACAAGGTTTGGAGAGGGAAACCTCTTGTTAAGACCTACAGGCTTCATTCGTTCAAAATGATTTTTTCTCATTGAGCTGAGAAAGCAGCCATTTTCATCTGAGAATTTAATTTCCGAATGAGTTAAGCACCATGAATAGCGTCCACTTAAAATTATAGATCAGAAGATGTTATCTAAGAACTGGGAAAGCAAAATTTAACTATATGGGTTGCGACGGCTTTAAGTGACAGCTTAAAGTTTGATGCAAATTCCAAAGGCACAAAGAAATAGCGAGAAATTACAAAGAAAACGTACAAAGAAAAAAGTTTTCTCTACAACGAAGACAGAGGGAGAGAAGGAAATTGTTATGTAATTTCTATTTTTACAGAATCTTACGGAAATTTATGAAATGGTATTAACCGGTATATTCATTTAAAGATGTTTGAAAGTTACTTTTAATGGGTACTCGTATTTTTTTACGTTTGTTTTTATTAGGATACAAACCAGAGTAGAAATGAATGTATAAGAAATCAAAAAACTTATTTACGGCTTAATTCAGCTTTTTAAAGCATGAAATATTCTGTGATCTGGTGGAAAGACAGGTCAGATTTATTAGTAGCCGCTCCTAGGTATAAGGGAGTCGCAGGTTCGAATCCTGTCAGAAGATAAATATTTTCCTCACAAGATTTCTAGAATATTCACGTCGGTGGTTAAATTATATATGTCATTCGCAGACTTTAACGTGTAATATACGGATAGCTACTGATTTTAAAATCTACCATTTCTCCATCGCTCAGTCGGGCGAAATCGTAAATAATCATCCGCAGGCAGTCATGTTTCGCTGTATCATAGCTCATCAGTACGACTAGATATCCGATTACTTCCAACAAGGATTGAAAAACGCAGGCGAATTGACATCAGTCGGCAATTTTATCTCTGAGTTATAGGCGCTCGGTAGAGGAAGGCGGACTTTAGCGTGTTATATACGATATAAACACACTCTAGTAGTCGAGAGTGTTCAAATTAATTACTAAATAAAATTATGCGTGGGTACATAGGCGGTCTTGCGGTGTGAGCGACTGCATCCTGAGGAGACAACCAATTAATTACTAAATATATTTTTTCTATAATTAAACAGTATATATATATATATATATATATATATATATATATATATATATATATATATATATACTGCTTAATTATAGAAAAAATATATGTACACTTTAAAAACAGAATTTCTACTCAAATACGAGTATCCATTAAAAATGATGTTCAAACAAATAAATTTAAACAAATATGTCGGTTAATACCATTTTGTAATATTCCGTAAAATTAGATATTATGTAACAATTACATGATTCATAGAGAGAACCTGTAATCAACAAGAAAATTTTAAGGAAACTAACAACTCCAAAGAAGCTGATAATTACAATAAAAAGATGTGGATTAAAACTCTTGCTTACATGATGAAAGAAAGCATAGTACTTCGCAGATCCTATTGAGGACAAGAGAAGGGAGGAAACAGATTATCAAATTTGGGAGAAAAAAAGAAAATGGGCAACGTTTCTTAAAACAACAAGAATTTGTGGAAAGCTATAACTGTCCAAATACTAAAAAGAAATTGTAAATAAGCGAAGAGAAAATATATGATGAACAACATTGTAAACGGATCATTAAGGATTCTTTTTTAGAGAATTATAATCGATCAGACGATCTAATTACTTTCCTTATAAATTTATCCTAACTGATGAATTTTGACTTCGCGCTTAGGGAGTAAACAAATCAAATTTATATTTTCGCTTCCAACTTGACATTACCATCGATTACGGATCAAATTTTTGGTTGTATTTTTTTTTTTTTTTACTTAAGAGGATAATTCTTTTGTAGTCATTATTTGTTATGCCTTCTTTACCACATTTGAATCGGTTTGGGTTGCCTAACGCTTTTCATATCTCTACATTTGATTGATGCAGCTATATAATTGATATTCAGTCATGAAACAGTTTGATGTTATTAAGGCTGCTATTCAGTTGGATCACTAAAAACAACTGCTATTCAGTTGGGTCACTAAAAACAACTGCTATTCAGTTGGGTCACTAAAAACAACTGCTATTCAGTTGGGTCACTAAAAACAACTGCTATTCAGTTGGGTCACTAAAAACAACTGCTATTCAGTTGGGTCACTAAAAACAACTGCTATTCAGTTGGATCACTAAAAACAACTGCTATTCAGTTGGGTCACTAAAAACAACTGCTATTCAGTTGGGTCACTAAAAACAACTGCTATTCAGTTGGGTCACTAAAAACAACTGCTATTCAGTTGGATCACTAAAAACAACTGCTATTCAGTTGGATCACTAAAAACAACTGCTATTCAGTTGGATCACTAAAAACAACTGCTATTCAGTTGGATCACTAAAAACAATTCTCAAAGAGAGAGGATAATAATCGAGCAGGAATTAAGATAACGAATGACATTGCATTTAAGTTGTCGAAGATCCAAATTTACTGGAAAGCAAGAAACCGGAAGAGAGTTCCACAAGCGAGAAATGCGAGAGAAGAAACTATTAGCATACAACTTGATTCACAATCACTATTTCAGTAATTTACTAAACTTTATAATAGGTGTGGCTATTGTACAGACTCAAAATTAGGCAAAAAACGATAATGACAACAAATCCTAAGACAAGGATATTGACCCCTGAACAATCTACGATTATGGATTATATTATGTGTTCAGTTAGACATTTCCTGTAGATTACAAGGATTACTTACTTTTTAATAATGTAACTTAAGCTTGAAAGAATAGACATAACCCATCAGGAAACCAGCTTCTGTCTCTAGAAAAGAAATCACATATACATATATAAAATACACTAACGTCGCTATACATAAAATTATAAAACTATGCCATCACCAAGCAACGTTTCTTTACTTTTGATGTTCACTTCTATGCTTGTCTATTCTTAAAGTTACTGGAAAGGAATCTATTCAAAAACATTCTACTTTCAAACTATTCCTATTTCAGATAAATAAACGACTCCCTACTACTATATCTAAAAAATACTATCACAGATCTTGTAAACCAAACAACGTTGAATCTACAGTAAACTTCACCGTTGAAACTGAAACCAACTATACTCTTCTATTCTGAGTTATGTTCCACAGAAACAATAACAACGATAACGACAACAAAGGAAGACACACAAAATACAGAACCACAACAGAAACAATAACGAAATCTATTTTGACATCGATAGAAAATCTACCAACAAGAACAACCTGGACATTTTTTTCAAACCACTCTTATAAATTATGAAGAAACATATATAGAAATGTTATAATATACATATCACATTATTCACAAGACAACAAAGGAAGGCACACAAAATACAGAACCACAACGGAAACAACATTATCCACAATAACGAATTAAACAATAACAATGACTGTTAGTTCACAACTTATGTTTACCTAGAGCCATTTCACCTATAAAATGATGAGACCTTGCAGCCAATCTAGTACTGCGTTTTTTTCATAAAATTTAGGTGCCAAATTGAAGAGTACATCAGGCTATAATGAAAGGATTTATAGTACTCGCACAGGGAAGCTACGTTACGGTGGTGGGAAAAATTACTGCAGCCGAGATACCAAATGAGAACCAATAATAATGCAGATGTTTCTTTAAAAATTGTCAAGAACCTTTAAGTATATTGCAAGAAGACCAGACCAAATACAGTACCAATATTTAAACAAAAACGAATGATAGACTTAGAAATATATTAGATAGATTTATTTTAGGAAAATTGTCTGCAAATATTTCTAGCGGCAGACATAGCAATTCATTTAATATAATCTTTCTATTTCATGTCAGCAGAGAACGTTATTTCGAGAAGTCACAAAGAAACATTCTCCTGGACGTTAGCATCAGCCATATAGAGGTAAGTTAAAATGGGTTCTTTTAGACGATCAAAATTGAGCAGTTTCCTTTTAGAGGTGTTGAAATTAACTATTCATTTCTTAGCTCTGTTAAAAAACAAGATTGAGAATCATATGTCATCAAGAGTTAATTAGAGCTTCTATTGACTTGCCAATAATTGATAGATGTCTGATAGGCCGATAGAAGAATTCAAACGGTTTGCCTGGTTTTCTAAAGACTGGATCTACAGCAGAGGCTTCTCAACAAGCAGGAAATCAATAAGCACCAATATATTGTAATGTTTACAGAAAGCTGGTTTATTTCTTAAGGTCAGTTACAAGAACACAGTCAAGTTCACATCGAGCATCCCGACATGGTGTAATGGCTAGCAATCTTGTCTCGCTAGAATCTATAACAACTGAGTAGTTACTTCAATCCTTACTGGGTACCCCATACCTTCGGCTTTGTACCACAATTCTTTGTTAAGATGCAGAAACCACGGACAGAGTTATATGGATAAAACTGAAGAGATACTCAGTAGAAAGTTAGACAAAAGATACTCCACATAAGTCAAGAGTAGAATCTGAAAAGAATTTACGAGTAAAACTTCTGCTTTATCAGCAGAAGATGTTAACCCTTCAACGAGATGGGAATAGAAAATCTGACACGCTGTTACAGATTCACCAGTCGTCATGAAAAACAAACTTGGTTAAGGCTATAAAATATTTTATCAAAAAACAAAGAATTAGCCTATTTGAGAACACATTTACCATTATTTCCATGTGACACAAAAGGCATCTGTTGCGATCGGAAAGTATACATTGAAAAATTGATTCTTATAGACTATATTGACTTAACAGGCCGTTGTGAATTAAACAATCATTGTGGTTTCCACCGGCATTTACGAGATGGTAAAAGATGTATTAGTATCGGTTTTAACCCAAGAAGAAATGTGTGGCACTATTCTCAACAAAAAAATTTAAGAATATCAGTCTGAGAGTCATCTAGAGTAAAGTCACGAAATGAATCCCACTCAGCAATCTGGTAACAGATAAAAAGTATTTTGAATAGGAGATTTATTTCTAATAGACAACTCTTTAACAATTGTCAACAGATAATTTTTATTTGTAATGTGCAGGGAGCTACATAAGCGAGTTAAAGATTTAGATTGGGAAAAAGTGAAGACGAAGACGAACCAGCTACAGATGTTGAAAGAGAAATGGCAAGAGAAGGATTTAAACACAGAAAGGCAGACAATTACGAAGGTAGAGAGAAAAGAAAAGAACAAGATACACGGGACGATGTAGAAAGAAGTAGAGTTAAATAACAAAGTGATGGGAATTGACATTGCATTTAAATTCTTGGAAGGTGTAGCCGTCAGAAAAGCAAGTATATGGAAAGAAGTTCCACAGGCAGGAAGCGCGAGAAAAGCTGGTTGAGTAGAATTATCGCCTGCAGTTGGTTGATCTAACTGTAAAAAAATGGAACCTTGTTGCCAGTCTGGTTGCACGAAGAACTTATTGTAGAGGGGGCACCAGTGACCTAAGTCCTTCAGAAGAGAAGTTAGGAAAATATTTAGAGAAGAGACACAGGGAAGCCACATCCCGTTGATGAGAAAGTGGCTGAAGTTGAGCTGCAAGGTCGGGATCAGTCATATTACGGATTCTCCTTTGTAACCTGTCGAGGACACTGAGACAAACAGCAGGGGCGCCTGACCAGATATGACTACAGTATCCCATTCAGGGTCGAATGACTGAATTTTACATGTGCAAGATGGATTCAGGCTGAAAAAACTTCCTGGCCCGAAACAGTGACCCAACCATCCTATCAGGGGATTTAGCTATTGATTCAATGTAATGATTCCACTTGAGGTCGGAAGGAAGACAGAGGAGGCGCAGTGCTTTGCTTTCAGGGAGATTGTTCTATATCAATAAACAACAAACACGCATATATATAAAAAATATGAAGTTATATTTTTATTAATGACGATGGACCGTGTAGAATAGGGAACAGAGTATTGAGAGAGCGCGCTTCAAATGGGTTGACGGGAGTGTCGTCGTATCTGTTGTGTCTCTCTCTCTCTACTGCTACTCTGGTCTGGCGAATCCGTGCGCCGAGGTCTTTTTATAATCTCCAGAACCGGGACTTTTTCTTCCGGTTTTGCCTCGCCCACGCACGCCCACGTAATTCTCAGAGACACCTGTTCTGTTTGCCTCTGTAGCCATTTCCGCTACTGCCGGAAATAAGGTCAAACAAACATCCGTTCCTTTCAACGACCGGAAACGCCCCCGCTTGCATCAGCCTTCCTCGGGTGGGGCCAGATTGTTATATTACAAGATTTTCTTGGTCCATGCTTATGGGTACCAGGAGAGATTATCTGTAATGGTTGGGAGGAGTTTTGTTTTAGAGTCATTGAAACTTACAAGCCACTTAGTGTGATTTCAACTGCCAAGAAGGCAGAATTGTGATGCTCTACAATAACTAATGACGAGTTAAAGAACAAATAAAGTAAAGAAGAATTGAGGTCTAAATTATTAGGAAAGCAATAAGAAAATCCACTATTTGAGTGAGAATCTAAACAGTGGAAAAATCGCAAGTTTGAATACTAGCATCATCGGAAACATTAAAATGTTTCAGATATTGATGTGATGAACATTATTCACAAAATTCCATACAACTAGGAGATTTTTCAGAATATAACCCTAAGTATGACGATATGCTACACTAGGCAGCAATTCCTCTAATTTGAAAGTTGCGAGGAACGTGGAACCATCTGTTAAAGTTTCAGTTATGGTATAAAAATTCATCCACATATACGGTGACAGTAGAATATCCTTTTATACTAAAAGGAACAGTATTATATTTTATAGAAAACAAATTACCAACGATATATATATTTATAGAAAAATCATCAACAAAATTTGTAGCAAAAATTCCAAAAATACCTTTTGTCTGTAATTAAAATCATAAATCTATCTTAGAAATATTTAGACATTTTCATTAAATAACACAGAGGTTGATATACCGCTAAACAAAATCAAATCCCCAACCATTAAAGCAGAATTTAAACACCATTCACACATATCCTAGAATCTTGTGTTTTACCTGATACCGGTGAATCTATTAACAAAGAAAACTGGAATTCGAGATTTGTGATTCTGCATGGTTTCGAAAAGAGATGTCTGACACCTATGAGGAATTCACAAGCATCATCGCTAGAAGGCAGGATTTATGGTAAATTACATCGAAATAAAGTTCAATCAGATAATGATTTGCCTAAACACGGGGAGAAATGTAAGTGAGGCATAATTTTTAGGTTCAATGATGTACGTGTGATGTTACTTATTGGTAACTTATTCTAAAAAAAACCAAAAAAAAACCAAAACATATGGCCTCATAGAATATATAAACGAATTTTAAAGCAAGTCGGACCGACTTCTTCAAACGATGAAGTCATGTGTTCTATTGCAACGTAGATGTATTCTCTGCGTTTCATTCATGATCAATAAATCTATTCTTTTTCGCGTTGCTAGGATTTTTTCTATCGCTTGTTGCTCGTCTGTAACAGTTTTAGTTTTTTGATTACGAAAACCATTTTATCATGAGGATCAATACTTGGCAGTCGATCACTGAGGCAGTGTGACTAGTCTTTTGTTCATACGATAAAGAATTTATATATGTATATATATATATATATATATATATATATATATATATATATATATATATATATAATCTTATTACATAATCTGAAGGAAAATGAAATTACAACAGAGTTTCAATTTATTGAAGATATAACCTAGCAGATCCTATTAAATGATCACATACACATGCCATTTATCGCACAGGTTCTGTGACGTAGACTTACCTCACCGAAGCAAAAGAAGGCGGATTGTCTGCACATGCGTTTGTAGAAGTCATAGAACCGCGAGGCTAGCTCATGCAAGGAAGGTTTTGGAATGACACAACGCATGCGTCATCGGTGAAAGCGAGTCTCTCATATGCGAGAAATTTC
The DNA here is from genome assembly GCA_037127315.1 of Ascarosepion bandense. Lineage (NCBI taxonomy): Eukaryota > Metazoa > Mollusca > Cephalopoda > Sepiida > Sepiidae > Ascarosepion > Ascarosepion bandense. Next base: position 4,119,974 of record JBBBDQ010001092.1, read on the forward strand.
GGTTTCTTGCTCGAGACCAAAAACGCATAAAAAGAGCCAACTTCTGTTTTAGGGGTCAGTTTGGTGTTGGCGATTCGTGAAGGCTACACCGGTGTTCGGGAGAAAGGGTTTTGTTTACGGTGAGCAAGGAACGGAGTCCCGAGTTAAGCAGCTGGGAGAACTGATACAAGCGGTCATTATTTCCTCTACCAACTATACATCGAGAAACAATTATTACAGGTTCATAGATAAAAAAAAAATGTCTTAGCCATACTCAAATCCAATATTAATACACTGCATATTCTCGTTTTGCTAAATCATGGGTTTGTACAGTCACATCATGATGTTATCAGTCAGTCATTTAGGCGACATGTCACACCACAACTTCTTCATCTAATTCATACTTGACACTTTGATATTCTTGGTGTATTTTTTTAAAATTTCGTATACGTTCAGAATAAAATATTGTAGCAATCCAATTTGATTCATTCAGTCAGGGCAACATCTTCCCAGCGATGAACAATGCAATATTAAATTTGGATACCAAAAGATGGTATCTAAGTTTTTGGAAATTATTCGTTAAATTATATTATTATTTAAAAGTTTTTTTTTGTAATTTTGAAGAGATGCTTTTAGGCCTGTCATTGAATTAAAATATGAGCACTCGCGTTAAAATGGTTTCGGCGGAGTCTCTTTATCTCTGGAAAAATGTTTTGTTTAACAAGACACGTGTACAAGCCGGTATGTGCGGCGTTTCGGAATTTTTTTATAACGCCTTTATTTAGACTGAATCTATTTTCTATTACATGTAATGTTTCAATTTAGATGTTAAATTTTATCTTACTGACAACAATGCGACGTATACTAAACACATATCTGTAAAATAACAAATGGTAATTATACATAATAGAATATTGATTATGTCTAAATATTTACGTATTTACGTTTCAATGATAGTAAATATTTCATTAATGTTTCTTTCTTAGACAGTGTTGTTTTTGCACACATTAGACTGCTAGAAGCATTCACGTATTTACTAAGTTTAGCATAGTTTGGCACAGACGCACAAGTCTCGGGCACATAATGACTGTCCAGTGTACGACAGGTGTAATGGGCTGTGAAATGAACTTGCTAATCACGGTTGCATGGTGGCGAGACGCCTAAATAATAGGGTTATTTATTAATCGAGGCTTGGTCTAGAGTAAAGCTTGAATTGGCGCATACCCAGTGAGGATCTAATTCACTCCATTAAACAAGCAAGATTACTTTGCTTAACATTACTCTATGGTAAGCAATTAGGGTCATAATAAGGGAAGATATTAAAGGTTCGGCAACGTTGTAATATTAATTTTTTATAATTATTTTACCTAAAAAAAGGCAAGACCGCCACTGTCTATTTCAACTGTAAAAGATGCTACCTAGTTTTCAATCTAACAGTGTGCACAGAGTCACACAGTCGAGGTACTAAGAAGGAAAAGAATATTTATTTTGCATAAAATAAAAAAAAATGCAACACAAGCTCAAAATGAGGGTTGATCAAAAAGGCTGGACTTATCTACTCGCAATGACTGACTTGAACATACGAAAATATTCATTATTTTTTATAATCATTTCACTCCAGTTTAGACAGGACTTCCTCTAGTGCGCAGGGGGTTACATTAAAAAGAGATACAGGGTATGACGAAGAAATAATAACATATTGATGGAATCAAATAAAGATGGCAACTGACGTTGCATTTAAACTGTTAGAGATTGTAGCTATGAGGGAAGCAAGAAAACGTAAAGAGCATCCACGCACGTGAAGTGCAAGAAAAGAAACTGTTAGTGTAGAAGAGGAGATTAACTGTTTCGACTGTGAAAGAGTGGGCCTTTAATGCATGTGGATGACGAATCAGGGAAAAAGCTTCTCATAGTAGTTGCCTTGAATACACTTGTAGAAAAAATAAGAAAATGGCCAAAGGTTAGCTGCTAAGTTAGGGTCAGTTATATTGTAGATCCTATTTTTGATTTTGTCAATATTCTCAAAATAAATAGCAAGAGCACCCGGCCAGATATGGTAACAGTATTCAATACACGGATTAATAGGAAATTTATAGTTGTGCAAAATGTATTCAAACAGGAAATTTTCCTGGCTGAACACAGTGACCCAACCTTCCTAGTAGTAGATACAGCCATGGATTCGCTGTAATCGTTCATCATCTATGAAAAATGATATTACGTCTTTGGTAATTTTCATTGCTTCTAATAATTAAAATTTTAGTAGAAGAAATATCAGTTAATAGACGAGGGAAATAAATATGTCTTTTTTTGACAATTATAAAATATTTCTTAAAATAAAGTTAGAATTAAGAGCAGTAAATACCTTTAAATGACGGTACAAAACTAATTTTATAAAACTTAAGAATTGACTCACAATCACTATTTCAGTAATTTACTAAAGTTTTTAATAGGTGTGGCTATTGTTCCGACTCAAACTTAGGCAAAAGACTATAACAACAAATCGTAAAATATGGATACACGCTTAAGTAATCATATCCTAAAAGAGACATGAATGACTGAGAAGAACATTTCTCCACAGTCGATTGCCATTATTTTCTGTGGTAGACTGGTTGTCAATCAAAACTTTAGAACGCAATCTGTCTTGCTATTTAACCCATAGCTGGAACTCACATATAGGGGTTGCTTAGTTCTAGTTATTTCACGAAAAGTGTTTTGAGTTCAATACCAGGCTACAGCAGTAGTGAACAAATAACATACAGAGTTGAGTGAAAGAGAGATAATTACATAGCTACCGGAAGCAGCATCATACATGGAGTGAGAATGATGTACCCCAGGGATAAAAATAAAGAGCTAGGTACGAAATTTTCTGTCACCTAATAAAAGGCCAGAATGTACAACGTCCGACACGTCGTAAACATGGCAACAAATATGAGGACAACAGTCTGAACAATGTAAATAATGTACAGAGGTACAGAAATATTTGAATTTATAGATTATTTTTCTCTAGAGGAAGAATTTTTTTTTTTAATCATATCACCCCGAGCAAGGCGGTAACGCCACTGATGTGCAGGGGGCTACGTAAGAGTGAAAAGATTGGAAGAGAGAAAGAAAGCCGGAAACCACATCCTAAACAGAAAACAAGGGATGGGCCTCTTCACCCGTTCATTAGACGTGGGTGGAGTGTGAACCAGGCGATAGCTTAGTCTATCTACTCCAATTGAGAAAAAATAAATAAGAGTAAAAGATTGAAAAAGAGTAAAAGATTGGAAAAGAGTAAAAGATTGGAAAAGAGTAAAAGATTGGAAAAGAGTAAAAGATTGGAAAAGAGTAAAAGATTGGAAAATAGAAAGCCGGAAACCACATCTTAAACAGGAAACAAGGGATGAGCCTCTTCGCCCGTTCATTAGACGTGTAGTGGAGTGTAAACCGGGCAATAGTTTAGTCTATCTGCTCTAATTGAGAAAAAAAATAAATAAGCGTAAAAGATTGGAAGAGAGAAAATGACTGGAAAAGAGTAAAAGATTGGAAAAGAGAAAGCCGGAAACCACATCCTAAACAGGAAACAAGGGATGAGCCTCTTCACCCGTTCATCAGACGTGGGTGGAGTGTGAACCGGGCGATAGTTTTGTCTAAAAACAAAACAAAAGCAAAAAATGACATTATGTGCCGGAAAACATGACTGAATTTAAATTACGCTTGTAATTCTAAAATCCAGACAAATAAATGCCATTCATGGTAAAATATCTTTTGCTTTGAGACGCAATTTTCTTCACGCAATTAAACATGTTTTAAAAAATTCCTAAATTTTACTTAAATTATGTGAGGGAATACTTTTGTTTTCACAATTTGATTTTTTTAGTCACTTTAGCTCGGAGATAATATTAGTTTCAGATCCAGCAACTACAGCATTGAAAGAATTAATTTTTTCCTCGCTTTCACTTAAAGTGGCGCACTGAGGTATTTTACTGCCAAAATCGTGTTAATTATCTCCTTATTGAGACATGTTTTAACCTGCCAAAAAAGATTTTCAATTATTTCACATCTTCCTCTATTTCTCTTCATAGCTTGTTTTTTTTTTTAATACAGGTTCCAGCATTTTATATAATTGAATTAACAAACTAGCTTGCCAATGTGTGGAGGTAAAGGAAGACGAATAGAATAAGATGTGAAAACACAGAAATAATTTTTTTGTTTTAGTTCAAATATAGGATAAAATTCATGTAATTTTTCTTTGTTAAACTATCGAATCACAAAAAGAGAATATGTGAAAGTTGCTTTGTTTTATAAAAAATAACAAAACAAAAAAGGAGAGAGAGAGAGGAGAGAGAGAGATGAAAAGGGGGAAAAGAAAGGAATCGGATAAGAGAAAAATATGTAGTTAGCAAATAGAAATTAAAGAAATAAAAGTTCTTGAAAAATTGAATGTTGAGAAAAAAATGTGAAAAGAAATGTAGAAAGCAAAAAAAAAAAAAAAGAAAAACAAAACAAATACAAAAAAGTTAGATATAAAAACATTACCGAAAAAACAAATTTGAAATTACGATTATAAAAGTACGTAAAAACGATTTCCACGAAAAAGAAGAGAAAATAAAGAAAGTATACCCAATAAAGCAAGATAAAGTTGAAGAAATGTTTCTATGAGACTCGAGATCAATGTCGTAATTACATTGTGATTAACTACATGTGTTCGATAAAAGTATAAAACAAGATAACTTAAATTGGCTTTAAAACCTGCTTAGAGCGGGATGTCTGTTTTAATCAAATGTTTTCTTTCAGGCCATTGACAGTAGAGATATTAAAAGCAAATATCTGTCATTTCACACGATTAAAACTTGCAGGGGCATACTGACAGCGTTTGGTTACGTTTTGCAAGTTTTAGGTCCGTTTTATTTGATAGAGCTTATCAACGTGATTCCTTCATCGAACTGGGTGTCTAGGTGGTGTAAGGGATAGTGGCTTGCTATGCAAAATCAGAGAGTCGATTTCCAATTAGTCTTGTTACACTCACTTACGCGCGAATACCCTTGCAAAAGGTATGAATCCATCCCCTGCTGTAGATGATATAACATTTTCATCTGAAATATTTATTGGTTAATTTATTGATTGGTTTGTTTTTAACGGAAAATCAACCCTTTAGGAGTAATTTGATGCCGAAACATTAGTTGTTGCTGTATGATGAGTAAAAATTAAATGTTTCTTCTGATTCAGAGGAAAATTTTGACTATCTTGTATAGTTTCGTCTCTCTTAGGAATTGAATGTGCGTTGTGGCGCAGTGAATATCGGCTCGGAACGAGAAATCGGGGAACCGAGTTCGAATTCCAGTTGAATTCCTTGCATTCACTTACGCGAAAATACCATTGGGAAAGGTATTAATCCGTCTCTTCCCTCCAGTTATGGGTTAAATAATAGGACAGATTGGGTTCTATAGCCTTGGTCGGCATCCAGTCTACCGCAGAAAGCAATGACAACATACTGCGGGATAATCTTCTGCCCAGTCAGTCATGTCTCTTTCGAGACATGATCACCCAAAGCGTGTATCGCGCAAGGCACTTAACTGACTGACTTGTTGAAAGTATCCCTTAGATTATTTTCTTGATAGTGTTTTACTCGGATCTGTTTAAGGTCTACGCAGTTTGTTAGTATATGATGTCCTGTGTAGTGTTCTTCGCATTGTATACAGATTGGTAATTCTTATCCTTTCAGTAAGTATTAGTGGGTGATATAGGTGTGTTCGATTAGGAGTCTAGCCATTACCACGAAATATTTATGATGATTTAAAAAAAAGTATGTGTAAACGATTCTAATTTAAATTATATATGGCCTTTAAATAACTTTTACATGGTTGATAAGCCGTAATAAACAAAATCAAATATCTCCATTATTTATCCACCAAATTACCTAAAACCTTCACCGAAACAATCTGCAAAGAGAGTGAGAGTGACAGAGAGAGAGAGAGAGGCCACATAAAAACTAGACACTACTAGAAGTATAATTTATTTGATTATAATAACACGTAATTACAAATTATAAAATTTTACCCTTATTGGGCATATTGGATGTGCATTGTGTTGCAGTGAATATCGAATCGGAACAAGAAACCGGGGGAGGCGAGTTCGAATTCTAGTTAAATTTCTTGCATTTTTTTATATATATCGTTTCACCCCATGCAAGGCGGTAACGCCACTGATGCTCAGGTTACTACATAAGAGTAAAAGATTAGATAGGAGGAGAGTAAAGAGAAAGACGAACCAGTTACAGGGGGGTGTCAGCAAAGGGAGCAAGAGAAAGATGAGAATACCGGTGTGAAGACAGTTGCAAAGGTAGAAAAGAAATTAAAGATATACAGAGTAATATAGAAAAAACTAGAGTCAAGTGATTAAGAGATGGGTATTGACATTGCATTTAAATTTCTGGAGGTTGTAGCCGTCAGGAAAGCAAGAATATGAAAGAGTTCCACAGGTGGGAAGTGCGAGAAAATAAGCTGTTAGACTAGAATTGTCGTCTGTATTTGGTTGATCTAACTGCAAATGGGTGGGGCCCAGTTGCCATCCTGGCTGCACGGGTAAACTCCTGTGGCAGGGGCAACAGTGACTTAAGTTTGTAGGAGCAGAAGCCATGAAAATATCTATAGAAGAGACAGAGCGAAGCCACATCACGTCGGTGAGAAAGCGACTGGAGTCGGGCCGCCAAGTCGGTACCTATCACATCACTGATTCTCCTTTGGAGCCTGTCAAGAACACTGAGATGAACAACGGAGGCGCCTGACCATATATGACAGCAGTATTCCATGCATGGACGGATGGCTGATTTGTATATATGCAGGATGGATTCAGGCGGAAAAAACATCCTGGCCCGACATAGTGACCCAACCTTCCTAGCAGTAGATTTAGCTATTGATTCAATGTAATAGTTCCACTTGAGATCGAAAGAGAGGGTAAGGCCGAGAAGGCAAAGTATATTGCTCTCAGCGAGACTCACTTGGTTCATGCTTATGGGAGGCAGGAGAGGTTTTTTGTGATGATTGACAGACAGTAGCTTCTTTTAAACGTATAAATATTTACAAGCCCCATTACATTCCCCATTCCACCACTGATTTCAGACCCCTCTCAAAGTCAGCAGCGAGATTATATTTGTCCGCCTCGCCGGATTTCTTACTGATGCAGGAGTAAATTGTGGTGTCATCTACGTAGATGCCTACTTGGGACTTGATCACGTCTGGGAGATCATTTCTAAAAATAAGGAAGAGTGTCGGGCCTGGGATAGAGTCCTGAGGGATACCAGCGTTAGTACAGTGGGATGTATGGCCAAACACCCTTGGGAAAGGTATTAATGCGTCTGTTTTCTTCAGTTATGGGTTAAATAACATGACAGATTGGGTTCTATACCTTTGGCTGGCAGTCTACTGCAGAAAATAATGGCAACCTACTGCGGGATAATATTCCAACCACTCAGTCATGTCTCTTACGAGACATGATCGCCTAAGCGTGTATCACGTATGGTACTTAACTGACTGACTGACTTATAGGGCATATCAACACCCATCTGGTTAATTATATATAGCAAAACAGATGAATGGGAGGAATAATAACAGACCAATATTACTAAGAGCTCAAAAACATCGCGGTTTATGGAGAGTCATGATCGTCAACCTCTTGAGAGTAGACGGTACATAGAATACAAAGACACAGCAAATAGATCTAGAAAGCTGCAATTGGTTTCATAATTACTACCAAGACCATCGACTTTACAAAAGTAACCGTCATAAACAATTACATGGGGTGGTCGTAGCAATGTAGCTTAATAGGTTAAATATGAGTTTTTTTTCAGTCTACCCTGCATTGAATATTACCGTCACATCTGATCTGATGCACCCACTATATATATTTACAGATACAGAGGGGAATCTACAATGTTATTCGATCTGACCTAGCATCTCGGCTTCAGCCACTTTCCAACCGCCGTAATGTAGATTGACTTGGCCTTTTCTATAAAAATTGCCATGTTAATTGTTCTGATGAACTATTATTCTGTATACGTAGCATTTATGAGTCTAAGCGCAGTGCTGTCGAGCAGTGGATGTCGGCTTCGAACATGAAATCAGAGAGAGGAGTTCGAATTCTAACTGAATTCGTTGCATTCACTTACAAGCAAATACCCTTGGGGCAAGGTATTAATCGTTTATTAACAGGACAGATTGGGTCCTATAACCATGGTTGGAAACCAGTCTACTGCAGAAAGAAATGGCAACCTACTGTGGGAAAAATTTTCTGCCCAGTCAGTTATGTCTCTTTCGAAACATGATCACCCAAGCGTTTATCACGTATGGCACTTAACTGGCTGACTTTGAAAATAGTTCACAGTCGCGAATACATTTGTCCTAACAGAACTGCTTATGCAATTCTTAATTCTATCAAGTGTGAGCAATTCCACAGAAGCTGTAATTGAGTTTTTGATGGGTTTTTTCCTTACATAATTATAGTTGCCATTGTCTATTTAGAATTTCTGTGATATTCCCATCATACCACAAACGATTATTTTTACTAAAATTCAGAGATATCTTTTCTTAGCTTTTAAGGATCAAGTTTTCTTTCCGAGTACTGTTTTGTTTCTCTATTTTTGAATTATTTTACCACAAGCAAGGCAATAAAGCCAGTAGGACGCAAAAAATTACTGAGTAAAGAAGAGAGAATAAGAACGAACACGATTATATATATATATATATATATATATATATATATATATATATACATACATATATATATAATCATTGTAGCCCGGCTATAATGAAAGCTTTAAAACTAATCCATGGTTCTGGAGATAAGACTCAGCCTAAAGAATATTTGTGTGAAATTTGGTGAGAATCGGATAAAAATTGTGGATTTGTATAAAGGACATACAGACAGATAAACAGACACACACACAAACGTCTTGCCTTAATATATATATATTATCAATTTTCTGCACTATTGTAAGAACTGCAACCTTGAAACTTCTAAATATAGTTTCTTATGTCTTTTTATTTACAAATAATGGAGGGAGAGAGGGAGAGAGAGAGAGAGAGACTTTCAGTTCTTCTTAACTTCCTCAGTACAAGTAGTTTAAGCCAAGCGTTTTCGCTAAAAGGCAAAACTTCTTGGCGAAATATTTGAGGAAGAAACTCTTTTTCAACATCGCCACATGGTTTCTTTGACACGTTAAACTTTTCTTCAATCTCTCGTGTTTCGTTGCTGGTTGTACTGGTGCAGTCTCGTATTGCAATATAATATCTACATGAAAATTTTCTCTGACCCTGTCAATTAACGCAAGCCTGTTTAATATTCTGATACCCTGGAGTATTGTTTTCAACGCTGTATCACTTGCTTGATTCCTTTTCTTCTGCTATGCATTTCACATTTCTCAGATATATCTATATTGTATGTAATAAACATAATACATTTCTGACAATTAGTGTGTTTTTGTGAGGGGTGTTTGTTATATATTTTCTTTGTAATTAGTAACAAGATAAATAATTATTTAATTACTAGTCATGGCGAATTCCAAAGTAAATTCTTAAATTTATTTTCGTATACTTCTAGTACATAATATTATACAGAATATAACCAGCGTGCAACTTAATCATGTCTCTGAATTATTACTTACTGTTTTAATTAATGTCTTTTCCATACATGGCTAGTTTATTTACAACTGATAGCTTTTGCTTGCATCCATACACACACACACATATATATATATATGTATAACACGCACAATGATCATGTCAATAGATATTTTTATTACTATCTCATTTTGATATCAATCAGTCAGTTAAGTGCCATAACTATACACGCTTAGGAGATCATGTCTCTTTTAATCCATGACTGATTAGATATCCCGCAGTAGGTTGCCATATCTTTCTGCGTTAGACTCGTTGACAACCAAGGCGATAGAATCAAATCTGTCTATTCAACCAAAAGTTGGAGAGAGAAGAGATGGATGCATAATTTTCGCGCGTAAGTGAAGACGCCGAATTCAACTGGAATGCGAACTGGTAAAACATGTTCTGGTGAAATGGATATCCAAGCGGATATCCATTTCACCAGAATGTGTTTTACCAGTTTACCGCAGCAGGTCATGTGTTTAGAAAATGTGAGACACATGATAAATATTCATGACAGACCTCACTCCACCGCCACGTGAGTAGAGAAGTATGGTAGACCGCCGGGCTGCATCTGGGACGACGATATATTGAAATATCCCCCACGGTACATTAGCACCAATAAATGTAAACGCAATGAAAACATCAATGTTTTAAACAGTCAAACAATGTTAAGATCTTTTATAACGTTAGTTTTTTGTAACATTATTCCGACGGGAAGTTTTGGTAATTCGTTATTGGCTAGTTATAATATTTCGGTATCTTCGCGTAAAATTAACGTTCTAAAAGAATCCTTCGAATAATACACAATAATGCTTTCGAAAAATCTCTTCGATGACGTAAAAACGCCGGAATGATGCACATCACAGAACAGACTTCAGAATGGTTTATATATTTATGTATTATTTATGGTCATTGAGTGCTTTATATACTTTTATAATATTTGTGGTTACGTGATCTCAGTATAGCACAATTCATTCAGCGATTAAGTTTGTTGCCTACACTTTCTTCTTATATGACAAAATCTTACTATATAAAAATTCAAATTGTTATTGCATATTCTATACATAACTCAATCTTTTGTCTTTCTATTACTAACTGAAATTGTTCTTGAAATAAGTTCTATTGCTAATGTTTCCTTACAACTTTCTACTACAATAGATCAAAACAGAATTCAGTTGAAGAAAGATTTTAACTTGCCGAAATGAAAATGTCATTTTACGGATTTATGGAATTTTGTGTATTTCTTCAAACACCTGCGCGTTCATGTGAAACGCATCGATTAAAGCTGCCATTTTTCAAAATTTTATACTTACATTTTAAACTGACTTTAGATTATTCCTCCTTCTCCTTAAAAAGAATTTCCCCACATAAAAATGTCAAATATAAAATTTAAGAAAAAATTTCATAAACCAAATAAATTGATTCTTTACTGAAAGCCAATGCCTGATATAATGTTTCTTTATTTCCCTCAAACACTTTCAAAGATAATGAAAATAAATAAAGAAAATAATAAAAGCAGAAAACTACTGATAACGCGCGCACACACACACACACATTATATATATATATATATATATATATATATATATATGTAATCCGAAGATATAGCTATATATAGATAGCTAGCAGAGAATAGATGAAATTAAACACATTATATATTTATGGAGAGTGAGAAGAGTGAAAATGCATGAACAAGAAAAGTGTTCATCTCGTAAATTGTTTCCGTCAGTTCTTTGTATCTTTCGCCGGAGATAATAAAATCATAATTCAAAACTTCACGGAAGTCTGTTCTGTATTTCTACGATGATGCCTGACAGTTTGCTTTCTGATTAATGACTGCGAGAAAATTTACTTCAAATCGATCTGTCGCAAGTAAGTAAACTCAAAAATAGTAGTCAAATTTCTTTGGCGAGATTTAGATTGAGCTCCACAACGCATTCATAAAATTGATGCTTTATTTTTTTTCGACTAGCGTGAGATAAGACAGATTAAAAAAAATCACAAAGTTTATAAAGTAAATTTAAAACTAGTAGTAAACACCTCTCGGCCATAATTAAATCAAGATTGATAAAACTCTAGAATCTTTCGTCTTTTATTTCACGAATTACAATGATTGAATACGAAATTCTATCGCGAATTTCGTGGTAATTAAAAAAATATAATTTCACACCAACAAAGGTAGTAACGCCACTGGTGCGCAGGGGGTTATTGTGAAAGGGGAAAAATGAACAAACAAGGCACAAGAGACACCGAAAAAAGGAAAATAGAAGGATGGGAATCACGTCGATAAATGATGGCAATTGACGTTGCATTTAAACTTTTGGGTATTGTAGCTTCCAGGGAAACAAGCAAGCTGAAAAGAGAAGTGCGAGAAAAAAAACTGTTGCAGTAGAAGAGAGATTACATTTAACTAATTCGACAGTAAAGGGGTGGGACCTTGATGCCAATCTCGTAGCACGAGTAAATAATTGTGGCCGGGAAACTAGCGGGGAAAAAAGCTCGTCAGAGCAATTTTTATGAAAATACTTGCAGGAAATACAGTGGAAAGTCACGTCACGTCGGTGAAAAAGTGCCTGAATGTGAGCTGCCAGATCAAGATTGATTATATTGCAGATCTTTCCCTGGATTTGTCTACGGCTATATCGTGTTAAAAACACCGGTTCCCGTCCGATCACCGAAGTTAAGCAACATCGAGCCTGGTCAGTACTTAAGGGGTGACAATTTGGGAATACCAGGTGCTGTAAACGTAAGGACCAAGAATGGTCCACCGGTCCTCTACATTTGGGGGTTGGGTACAGGGCTAATAACCTTGCCCCGTAAAAAAACAGTTTGTTACAGAAACAGCAACAAAAAGTTGCTGCCCTATGCACCATTTGGGTGTGATGGATAAATGATGATGATGATGATGATTGCTGCCCTACGCACCATTTGGGTGTGATGGATAAATGATGATGATGATTCTCTAGGATGTTGTTGAGAATCTCAAGAATAATAGCAGAAGAACCCGAACAGATATGGCAACAGTATTCGATGCACGGGCAAATATTAGATTTATGAATGTGCAAAATGGATTCTGACGTGAAAAACTTCCTGGCCTGACACAGTGACCCAACCTTCCTAGCAGTAGATGCAGCTTTAGATTAGATGTAGTCATTCTATTTGAGAACATTTGAGAGAGTAAAACCAAGGAGGCGAAGTGTGTAGCTCTCTAAGAGGATAGCGTCATCTATTCTGATGGTAGGCAAGAAAGTTTCTCTATAATGGCTACAGGAGGTCAGCTTAATTTTGGAGGCATTAAAATTCGCGAGCCATTTCATACCACATTCAGTCACAGATCCTTTTAAAGACCAGCAGCCAGGTTTATTTCGTCAGCCCTGGAAGATTTCTTATTGAGGCGGGAGTAAGTGCTGGAAAATAACAGACCTTTGTACTCGGACCTAACATTGGTTATTCTTTTATCGTTAGCAATTGTGACTATTATTACATTGATTTATTGGTTAACAGTTGCCAGACTTGGACTTCAAAGGCGGCGGCGCAAACTGCGCTGTAGCGTTTGTAATTATATCGTTGCCAAACTGCTGATCTTTCAGGCAGTAGAGGAAAATGGAAAAGAATGAGTAGGGTTTCTTTCTGAACTTCGAAGACGAAGAATAATAAGTATTTAAATCAAAAACAAAAAATGAACATGCTTGGATTTAAAATATAAAATATCGACAATTTAGTGATTTGAGTACCCGAGCTTCACTGAGTGCTCGTGAATAGTAGATTTTGATAAATTTAGTGTCCATGCCAGTTTCTGCCTTGTGTAATGCAGTTTATTTCTAATCAATGTCTCGATTTGGTCGTCATCAGCGCGTTCTTCATCAATAAGGCCACGCATTCCCTGAATCTAAAGTTAGCAAACCGCTACCGTTCTCTTAGCTAAAGCACCTTCGATACACACAGCACATATCTTTTTTGTTTCTTGCGAGGCTCTGTTGCCTTTACGGTGATAAAAATAGCATCAATTGTCTAAAGTGAACCGTATAAACTTTCATTTTCACAGGAATGCAAAATTGACACGAATGAAGTAATTTTAAACTTTCTTTTGCAAGAGAGACTGTGCTTTAACCGAAAATGTAAGTATATTATATTATCGATAAATTCAACGCGATCTAACGTGTTGGAACATGAACGGCTAAATGTAGTCAGGAACTTTCCGGACAACCAAACAGAAAGAAATTTTGTTTTAGCATGGTTCTAGCAATTTCACCTTGTGAAACATATTTCCTTCAGAAATCGTAACAGCAATTCTTATTGTGGTGACATTGTGACCCTATACTTCACAGGACGATGTAAACCGTTACATACATATTTATACGCTAGAACATCAATCATCAGTCTTAAAGAAATTTTTGAATAAAATTTTCAAAAAATGTAAAAGATTTAGGATTACTAATTCACATTCTACAAAGGTTAAATTTTGTTTGATATGTCATTGATTAATGAATCGGCTTTTTCGTAACTTCTTTGAAAAGGTCATTAACGACAATTATCTATTAACTCATAACTCTTCTTATCTCTCTCTTTCTTTCTCTCTCTCTCTCTACCTCTTTCAAATGATCGCTTTTAATCCGAGTTGGCCATCTGTGCTTTTATTTAAACTTTAGACGGACATGAATTAATTTCAAATGGAAAATTATGTTCACAGAATTAAGGGAACTATAACATCTTACTTTAATTTACCTTATATCTAAACTTATTTATAAATGGAACTTTGTGCGTGTGTGTGTGAGTGTGTGTGTGTCCGTTACCCATAGACTCCGAAACGGCTAAACTGATTTTCTTGAAAATTTACACAGTTGTACTATAAGCATCTGCGAGTGTTTTTAGCTAGGTTTTGTGTCGAGGTGTCCCCAATAAATATCGAAAATCGATAATAGGAAAAATCGGGTTATAGAAGGAGTGGTCCGAGTTTAATCAAATTTAATACACTCATAGACAAAGACATAAGAAACGATATTCAAAATTTCAAGGTTGCAGTTTTTACAATAGTGCAGAAAATCGATAATATATATGTGTGTGTGTGTGTGTCTGTGTGTCTGTTTATCTGCCTGTATGACTAATTTTTTCAGCCCTTTATTTTAGTTTTTGCTTTGGGTTTTGCTCTAAGTAGATATAATTGTAGTTCTTAGTCTCAGCTATGATACCATTTACTCAGAGGACTTATTTAGCCTTCAAAATTCATTTTACGTCGAAAAAACTTGTTTGATATCAATACCAGGAAATCAAAATTTGACTTACATCCATTCATTTTTCTTTCAGTCTACGGTTTCGCTTTAACTGGAAACAACTATTGCTTTTTAGTCTTTCGTGCCAACGTCCAAAGAGTCTGAGCTCCAGGACCATGGATTAGTTTTAAAACTTTCATTACACCCGAGCAACGCCGGGCTATACTGGTAATTATTTTACAAAAACATTTTAATAAAGCGCAGTTTTACTCCTTTTCATCTCTACGGGCTTTATTAATCATGTTCTGCTATCAATCTACCATGAACTTCTTCGGTGTAATTTTCTTTCTTGCCTGTTCTTCTGTCTCTCTCTCTGATACAAATCACAAGCAAGAGGCACTAGATATCAAACATTTCTCTCCCACCATCAACCTTACATTATTCAATAGTATAAATAGAGTATTAAAAGATGTTTCTGAATAAAAAGATGTTCATACAAATTCCAGTCGCCTGCAGCACGTGATGAACGTTCCATTAAAAAAAAAAGCTAAATAAATTACTACAAATTCTGAGTAAGTTATATGAGGAAAGATAACAAAACCAGAACCATAAATACGCTTGAAAATGGGTATAGAAATGGCCGAGAGTGCTTAAGACGAGCAAAATTTTAGACAATATATTTTTTCAACAAAGAATTACTAGAAAAAATTTATCATGTACTCCAACGTAGATTATATTATATAAGACCAAACTTTGCAGCAGTGGTGATATTTGCAGATTGTGCCAAGAAGGAAAGTTGGCTATAGTAATATTTCCAGAACTAGTAAGGTTGCTAAATGAAAAGCTTGAAATAGTTTCAGGATATATACACCTTAGAAAATATATTTTGGGCTCATACAAACCCGGATCAAAGCGTCGACGATGTGAAATCGTTAGTCTTAAGTAACGCCTCCCTTATTTTGAACTTCAGGTTATGCGATCAAAAATGTCTTGCTTTCTGTTCAAAAGTGTTGGATAATCAATTCATATATAAAGATTGAAGATGCCAAAAGCTTGATATCATGGTTGTGTAATCGGCTGATCTTCGTTGTAAAAATGCTTAAAAGCTCTATATGTTAAATTGTATCTTCTCTTTAAATATGTATTGACCACTTTTTCATACAACTGTTTTCTACTCTAATTTGACTAACCAATAAATGCTTAATAATTACACACACACATTATATATATATATATATATATATATATATATATATATTATAAGTATGAAATGTAATTATCGAAATAAAAGTGTGTAGCGTAATATTACTTGACATTCTAATGACGAAGGAACTAGTTTCTCAGTCCTCATCGTGAGATTTAAATTCAGAATAAATAAAACCATGAAATGAGTGATGGGAAGAAAAAATGTAGGAAAAATCTGAATGGAAAACAAAGAACTAGAGACAAATGATAGCGATTCACAAACAACATTCGCGCTGTTTACACAGAGAAGCTTTGCGGGACCCGAGACTAACCTTCTCGCAAATACCTACGGTTCTGCCATGTCTGAACACCTGTTAAATAACAGAAAATGACTGCTGATTTCAATGGTGACTTGTTCACGGTTGTGTCCCAGTCACACTTTATATTTCATTTGAAAGTGCTGGAAGCTCTTTATATCGGGCCCCGAAAACCTTCTCTGTATAAACAGCGTGAATATTTGTCTCTAGTTCTTTTTTTTTTACATTCATAGATTTTTTCTTACATTTGTGTGTTTTGTTTTCCATGACTCATTTCAGATTTTTTTTAATTACAGGTTTTTCAAATCCAGTAGCTATTATCAATCTTTCCCGCAGATTGTAGTTTTCTTTAATGACCTTTTATTTGAAGTCTTGTGAAGTGAACACATCTTCATTATATCATTCTTTTCTCTTCGAGCTTTAACGGCTATTCATTTTAGTTGTTGCTATTGTTGGTTGTCTTCACGTGATGTAGTTTCCGTTATTTTGTATATTTTTTATTTTATTTGTGATTCTCTGGTGTCAGTCGTCGAGGTTTACAGAAGGATGTTTTTTTAAGATCCTCTGGCTTTACTCATTCAAAGCCTTTTTGGTCATTAATCTTATGAAACAGTTGTATTCAGCTGAGAGTTTAGATTTTTCTGAACGGCTTGGCGCGACGCCTGACATTCATGTCAGTCTTGATTGGCTAGGCTATACAAGAACATAATTTGAGTTGATGTTTCGGTTTCGTAAAAATTTGAGTTGTTGGGGAAATTTCCCTCTGGCTCAGTCTTTTCTTTTCTTAAATTTCTCTTTCTTTACTGCCAGCTGGAAGCCCTCCTCCGTGGTTCGTATATATAAAAGTACTGGTGAACCTTTTAATTTATCTAATTATCGCCCTAGCAGCCTCCTACCGATTTTTGGCAAAGTGCTCTAAGCCCACATCAAGATCGAGGTGGTTCAACATCTCACAGCACAGTCAATTCTCTGACAAACAGTATGGTTTCAGCTTCACTACGTCTACTGCTGATATGCTAACGACCATCACTTAGTATATACACCAGGCTGTCGGAAAGAACGTCAAAGCCAGAACTGTTGCCCTAGATATGTTCAAAGAGTTCGACAGTCTGGCATGCTGATCTTATATGCAAGCTGCGGGGCTATGGTATAACTCGACAATTGTTTGACCTAATCCAGTCATTCTTTTCAAATCGCACAATGAAGGTAGTATTGAACGAACATGCCTCTCAATATTAACATACGAACGCAGGTATCCCTCAATGCTTTATTCCAGGTCCTACACATTTCCTGATTTACTTTAAAGATCTCCTCGATATAATAAGATCCAAAGTAGGCATATACGCTGACGACACTATAATTTACTCTCGCATCGATCAGAAATCTGCCGAGGCTGACAAAGCAAACCTCGCTGCTGAGCTTGAAAAGGACTTCCAATTCGTGGTGAACTGAGGTAAGAAGGGGCTCGTGAAATTTAACGCTTCCAAAACGAAGCTGATATCTATTAAACATCACAGACAATCGCTCCTATCCCTCTTAGCATGGATCAGGTTAGTCTCCCTGAAAGCAAAACAAAGCACCTCCACGAATTAACTATCACAACGGACCTCAATCCTAAATCCGCCGCTAAGAAGGTCGGTTCTCTTTGTAGGGCTTGAATGTTTTTCCCATCTGAAACCATCCTATACATATATGAAGCTACCATCCGCTCGTGCATTGAATACTACTGCCATATCTGGTTGGGTTCTACTGCTATCCACCTAGGTGTCCTTGAGAAAATCCAATAGAGAATCTGTAATGTGATCGATTCTGACTTGGCATGTCAGACACAGTCACATTCGAACCGGCGCAATGTGGCTTCTTTGTGTCTCTTCTACAAATACGATGGACTTAGCTCCATGATGACCCCTAAATATGAATTTACTCGAACCAAAAGATTAGTAACTAGGCCCCACCCTTTTACTGTGAAACCAAAAAATAAATAAAAAAATAAAGGAATTGCAAATTCTACTCCATTATCTTTTTTTCTCGCACTTAACACTTTGGAATTCCCTTTCGTTTAATTGTTTTCAATCTTTAACAATTTAAATGTAAAGTCAATAGTCATCTATCTCACTAACTTGCATCCTCTCTTTCATACTCCTTTCTCCGTCCACTCCACTCTCATCAGTATTCTCATTCTTCTCTTACCCACTTTTTGACACCACCAATAACCTGTCAGTCTTTCTCCTAATTTTTCTTCTATGTAACCCGCTGCGCACTAGTGGCAGTAAACCGCCTTGCATGGGGCTATATGATGAGAAAAAGCAAGTTAGATGATGACATATATTCAAGCACTGTATCAAGTAATAGAACGAAGACCAAACTGAGTCGTGAGGAGTTTACTTTCAAAAAGCGATACTTAGTTAATATAATGTTCATTAATATACATTATCTACACTGTTCGGACTGTTATCCTCATCTCTATTGCCATGTTTACGATGTTTCGACCGTTGTAAGCTCCGGTCTTCTTCAGAAGACTACTGCTTTTGTCAGTTATTGAACTCTCAACAATTTGGGGTCAAGTCACTGAAACCAACCAACGCCTACTTCCAATGGGCCAACATGTCCTTGAGGTCAGTTCATTAAAATTTTCACCATGATGGATCCAACTTTGTACGTGTGGGTGTTTTCAGTGCTACAGTTTCTGCTTCCATAGAACATTCATGCGTGATAAACCATACTTTTGGGGATGCATTTTGATTCCAGGTTTTCCTCGTGAAATAAAAATTTCTATGGAATTCCAAGAGAAAGTAAGCTTTTTAAAGTTCAGCTTCATTAATGAGGGAGGCTTTAATATTCCTTATGCAACAGCGTCGATCATGGACTCAAATCCTAGGTAGAATATGCTGCAGGCGTTCCTACAGAAGAAGCACAGTAATTGCATAGATTCATTATTATAGATTTATTTAATATTTGCACTGTTGTTTTCATCATTATTCCTACGCTTACGATGTTTCCGATGTGTACGCTCCGGCCTTCTACAGGTGATAAAAATTTTGAACCGAACCCTTTATTTCGATAACTGGGGTCTATAATTGCTAGCATCTGAAAAGGGGCGGAGCGCAGAACAGCTCTAATGTCGTAAAGATGGCAATAAACATGAGGACAGAAATCTGAATAATTTCAGTCAGTTAACTGCCATACAGGAAACACGCTTGGGCGATCATGTCTAGAAAGAGACATGACTGACTGGGCAAAAGATTATCCCGCATTGCTTTCTGCTGCAGACTGGTTGGCAGCCAAGTCTATAGAACCCAATCTGTCCTGTTATTTAACCCATAACTGGAGGGAAGAGACGGATTAATACCTTTCCCAAAAGTGTTTGATCGTGAGTGAAATTATGTAATTACTACCTAATCTCAGAAATATATACAATTAGTTTCTAGACGTATCAAAATACTAAATATGGGAACTTTTGATTTTTTTCCTAGCGACTAACATATTCTTCTATTTGCTTGCTCTCAATTTCAATGGAAATTGATGGTTTTTAATATTAAAAAATCTCAATTCTTCCTGGAACGAAACATGTAGCGAAAATTTATATCCGTTCATTAGCTAAAGTTCCTGTTCAATATAAAACGCGAATTCACTAGTATATGTTAATATCAACAGATATGAAGAAAAAGATTAAATACTTTGAATTCTACTTTGCAACTCTTCATCTAGAGAAGAGTGCTTTTAGAAAATCAATCCTAAGTATGTTAAATGCTTTCTTTATTTAAATTAAAGACATCCAAAACTTATTATTTTATTGTAAAAGTTTCTTAAACTCTGTTTTCTTTACATTCATTTATTAATTCATCGCCAGTCACATTTTTCGTGACTGCTATTCTTCAACTCTCTTTCCCATTTTTCTTTCTTTTATTCTTTCTTTCTTCAGTCTTTCTTATTTTTCTATTTTAATTCTTTCTTCTTCTACGTAATGAAGTAGATTAATATATCATTTGATGTCTCTCTTCTCTTTTTAAAATCGATCATTTCTTTAAATTTTATTTGACTCATTCGTAGAAAGTTCCAGGCATCGATTTACCATCTGGAACTAGTTGTGACCACCCCTAGCATTAGCGTAGGAAGACATAGTTACAATGATTACAGTCTTTGCGTACGTTCAATTATGCTTTCTGGGTCCCATCCAAGGCAGGTCGCCTGGAGGATTTACATTTTAGGTTAGTTTAATTGAATTTAGCTTCAGTATTAACAATGACTCAATAGAATACTTGATGCAATTTCCTCACACCATTGGAATATGTATTAAAAAAAAAGTTCACTTATTAGAAGCTTTGCCTCAAAAGTTGCTTTTATTTTTATTGCTTCAAACATTCAATATATCTTCTGTTATCGCAGTCTGAGAATTGATCAATATTTTTTCTTTTTCTGTCATTTTTTGTTTGTCTTTTTCTTTCTTTTTCATGGTGTTTTTCTTTTACCAATTTTTTGTTAGTTTTAATCGCTGTCTGTATTACAATGTCAATTCGTTTTTATTTATTTATGCTTTATTTTCTTTTCTCTTTATTCTATTCTTCATTTTTTAATATTATTCTTTAGTGCTTTCTTTCCCGGCTTTTTCCTTTCCTTCTTTATTTCTTTCTTTCCCTCTTTCTTTTTCATCCTCGATTTTCATAACTTTAATTCAAATTTTCCGTTTCAAAAACACAGATATTTTCTGGCTTAAAATAGACGGCTTGGTTGAAAGAAATAAAGGCGATTAGAATAAGGACATCACGGTTAGAGTTGTTAAAAAACAAACTAATAACTATGACTAAATAAAACTAAACGAATATTTATTTATGCTTGATTTTAATGCCTTCTGCGCCAACGAACTTAAGTCACTGGTGCACCTGCCATATGCGTTTACTCATGCAACCAGACTTACAACTGGGTCCCATCTATACACAGATCAACCAAATGCATCCGACAATTTTACTTCAGCAGCTTCTTTTCTCGAACATCCCGCCTGTGGAACTGTCTTCCATATTCTTGCTTTCCTGACGGCTATAACCTTCAGAAATTTAAATGCAATGTCAATACCCATATCTTATCCACGACTCCAGTTCTTTTTACATCAACCTGTATATCTTTTCATTTCTTTCTACCTTTAGTGCTTTCTTTCACTTTTTCTTTTCTACTTTATTTATTTCCTTTCTTTTTCATCCACGATTTTCATAACTTTAATTCAAATTTTCTGTTTCAAATACACAGATATTTTCGGGCTTAAAATAGACGGCTTGGTTGAAATACATAAAGGAGATGAGCGATTAGAATAAGGACATCACGGTTAGACTTTTGTTAAAAAAAGCGAATAACTGTCCCTTTGCGTCTATTTAAAGTACAAGCGCCTACAACTGAAAACTCGAATGCGTTTATCAAACGAAAGAAAATTATGTAAATGTCATAACAGACTATTTCTATAATTATTGCAGGATTTACCATAAATGGCTTACAAGACACATTCCTGTTCCATATCTGGCGTTACGTAAATATTTTTAGGAAATTATTTTCCTTTAGTGAATGTGACGCAGTAGATTTCGGCTCGGAACAAAAATTCAGAGAACGGATTTGAATTAGTTGCATTCACTTCCTTGGAATATATATTAATCCGTCGCTTCTTTCATCAGTTATAGGTTAAAAAGCAAGATTGGGTTTTGTAGCCTTGGTTGACAACCAATCTAACGCAGAAAGTGATAGCAACCTACTTCAGGAAAATCTTCTTCCCGGTTAGTCATGTCTCGAAAGAGACATAATTACCCAAGCGTATGACACTTAACTGACAGACTGTCTTTGTTAAGAGAAAGATGGGAGTCAGCTAGAAATGAGATGGCAATTGAAGTTGCACTTAAAGTTCTGGAGATCGTAGCCATCAGGGAAGCAAGTATACGGAATGGAGTTCCACAGACGAGAAGTGCGAGAGAAGAAGCTGTTATAGTAGAAGCGTCGGTTATATTTTACCGTTTTACTTGTAAAAAGGTGGGACGTAGTTGACAATCTAATAGCTTGAGTAAATTCTTGTAGATTTGGCTAATCTCGTCGGAGCAGAAACCGTATTTGTAAAAGAGAAAGTGTTTGGAGTCGAGCTGCCAGATTGGGATCGATTACATTGCAGATTCTCCTTTGAATTTTGTCAAGAACCACAAAATGAATAGCCGGGGCGTCCGTCCGGATATGATAACAGAATTTAATGCCCGGACGGATGGTAAATTTGAATATGTGCGTGATGGATTCTGACGAGAAAAACTGCCTAGCTTGAAACAATGACACTTAGAATATTAGCAAAAAACAATTCTCCAGTCAATGATTTCACATGGCTGGACATTTATTTTTATAGTAAACTATGTTTAGTAAAGGCCAAGTTAAAAGATACTGTTCAAATTGCAATCAAATATACCAGAGGTTGACTGCGAAACAGCCGACTCTTTTTGCTAAAAAAAAAAAAAAATCAATCTTCAGGTCGAAAAAACTCATAGAATAATTAAAAGTCATTCATAACAATTATGCTAAGTCATTGTTCTTAATTTGTCATTTAATGTGCATATGAATCTCGCCTCTTTATGATTTTACTTGAATACCTGCTGTTAAACTTTCAGGGCAACATTGGGCGAATAAATAATCTAACAATTCCTATCCTTCTTTGATAAACAACTTATATTAAGAAAGTTATTCCTCATCGTAAATATCTAGAGCTCCAGTGGTAGCTAAGCAGATTTTCAACCCCATCAAGAGATAATGCGTACAGATTGGAACGCCCGGAATAATCGTTAAATGTATTCATTTAATTTTATGCTAGGATATATTCACGCAATTTCATGAATATAAAGATATACTGTTAAGTGGTTCGATCGGCGGGAATCTATTTTAAGTAATAACAAGCAAAACTAATCGACCATTATTCGGAATCGAAGAGAAAGCAGAATAGATAAATCGTTTGTTTAAACAGTGATGTTTATGAAAGAAAAATAAACAAAATAATTTAGACTTGGGTTACACAAAAGCGTTAAAACTATTGAGTTGATATTACGTAATTATCCGAAAGTGATAAAGGATAGAACAATACGATAAATAAAAGCTAGATTAATTTAACAGGCCTGTACTTTTTTTTGTCGAATTACCGCTTTCAGCTTTTTCGAATGTAACGATTCTTTCTGAATGGAATTTCTCAAAGAAAGAACTTCCCTTATTTAATGGAATTCAAATAAGTAAAATTCATTAACATGTAAAGTTAGATAATTGACATTATTTAAAGTTTTTCTTTAAAATATTTTACAATTCAATATGAAAATAGTTTCAAAGGAATCAATAATAAAAAAATATCCTGTACATTGTAATAAATTAAATAAATAGATTATTATCATGGAGAATTTTATCATCCGAAAACAGGACCGTTAGCACGACTAATTGAACACTCAAAAGTATCTTGGTTTGTAATTAATTTAGCTAAATTTCAAACGATATTACGGGGATACTTTCGAGACCGGATAAAATTACTTGAAAACAATATTTTTTCTAAAACGTTAGGAAGGTTATCATTTCGTTTAACACTATTAGAGCACTATATATATATATAATTATGCAACATTACCGTTAAAGATATGTAACATAAAATAATATTTAATAGTATATAAAAATAATAAATAAGAATAAAATTAATAATAATAAAATAACTATAATAATATGTAATAATATTGAGGAAATACAGATTTTAATATGAGATAACTAGCAGTATAGCTCGGCGTTGCTCGGGTGTAATGAAAACTTTAAAACTAATCCATGATCCTGGAGCTCAGTCTCTTTAGACGTTGGCTCGAAAGACTAAAAAGCAATAGTTGTTTCCAGTTAAAGCGAAACCGTAGACTGAAAGAAAAACGAATGGGTGTAAGTCAAAATTTGATTTCCTGATATCGATATCAAAATAAGTTTTTTTCGTCGTAAACTGAATTTTGAAGGCTAAATAAGTCCTCTGAGTAAATGGTATCATGGCTGAGATTAAGAACTGCAATTATACCTACTTAGAGTCAAACATGAACCAAAAACTAAAATAAAAGGGCTGGCAAAAATACAGACATATAGGCAAATAAACAGACACACACACAAACATCTTGCCTTTTATATATATATATATATATTATCGATTTTCTGCACTATTGTAAGAAATGCAACCTTGAAACTTCTGACTATCGTTTCTTATGTCTTTGTCTATGAGTGTATCAAATTTGATTAAAATCGGACCACTCCTTCTATAACCAGATTTTTTCGATTTTCGATATTTATCGTGGGTACCTCGACACAAAACCTAGCTAAGAACACTCGCAGACGCTTATAGTATAACTGTAAATTTTCAAGAAAATCGTTTCAGCCGTTTCGGAGTCTATAGATTACGGACACACACACACACACACACACACACACACACACACACACAAAGTTCCATTTATAAATAAGTTTAGATAGGGAGAAAACAATTTTATAATGCAATAAAATAGAATATAGTTCATATATTTTATTATATACTATCAACTTATCTTTAAAATTTATTTATTTATAAAAGGTTCTTTCAATATTTGTGTACATTATTTCGCTAGAAGTTTAAAACTGAAATATATTTCAATATATGATCCAGGATCATAAACGCACACATTCATATATTCTCTTATACACATACATTCATACATGATTCTCTCATTTTATTTAAAATTGAAAATCGTTCCATCACTTAACACGTGTATACATTATTTCCCTAAAGTTTTGAAAAAAAGTGTTGTCATACACATATATACTAACGTCACCAACATATAAACGCACTTATGTCGATTATAGTTTAAATACGCTTGACACCCATTAATATACTTACATTCATGATAAGCATCTAGTGTTTTTATTACACGTAGCCCATACATTTAAAACAGATGTAAGTTTTTCCTCTTTATTTAAAATATTATTCATTGTTTTATTACATGTGACACGTATCTGACAAATGAAATCAAACGTCAGTCAACATATGGTCTCATTGGATATTTAAAATATAATTTTTTTCAAAATTCTTTTTAAATCATTAAATCTTGAAAAAATCTCTGAAGAAGCTCGTTGAAGTGAAAAATGTTAGATTAAAAACAGTTTTTTCTTATCTATTCTTTATTTATTCTCTCTCTCTCTCTCTCTCTCTCTCTCTATATATATATATATATATATATATATATATATATCATTCGGGCATAGTTCTCTTTACTATCCATGACTTCTTCAAAAAGATGGCACATTTATTATCCGTTGCCTTCTTCGCAGATTGTAATCTATAGATGTCTAATTCATAGAAGTACCGCCTACCAAGGCTAGTGAGCTTCATCTGCTTTGCTATTTAAGAGATCACCGGATTGAATAATACCCTTTGTTTTTAACAACGTCATTAATGATTGCTAAACGTTGGTCAAAATTTGAACTGGTTTCACTTGTTCCACTTTTCAGGCAGATAGTCGTAAACGCTACCTACACATCCTCTTCGATTCTTCTTGAATTAATCGACCTGATATATTTCACTTACGCGCAAATACCCTTGGGAAAGGTATTAATCCGTCTATTCCCTCCAGTTATGGGTTAAATAACAGGACAGATTGGGTTCTTTAGCCTTGGTCGGCAACCAGTCTACCACAGAAAGTAACAGCAACCTACTGCTGGATAATCTTCTGCCCAGTCAGTCATGTCTTTTTCGAGACATGATCGCCCAAGCGTGTATCACGTATGGCACTTAACTGACTGACTGATATATTATACTGAAATTATTTTCAATAATTTTTATACGGTTAACTGGTCATTTTTGTATGCAAGTTTCTGATATTTAACATCAGTTATGTTGTTAAAAGTAATCAATTGTTAAAATATCAGTTGTTGTAATATTGTCTCTATTTCTGGTTTTATTTTCTCGTTATTTTATGACTAGCAAAATACATGAATTCGAATTCTAGAAGAAATGTAGCCGTCGTTACTAGACTGTCCAGATATTTTACCTTAATTTTTAATTTGAAAATTAAAACTAGGCTTTTGGAAATAACATTGTGCAAAAATGTTTGCGGAAATAATGGCTTGACAACGCCCCAACAAAACTCCCAAAGTAAATGTTATACTTGATACACGCTTGGGCGATCATGTCTCGAAAGAGAATGACTGACTAGGCAGAATATTTTGCCGTAGCATGTTGCCATTATTTACTGCGGTTATCTGGCTGTCAACCAAGTCTATAGAACTCAATCTGTTCTACTATTCAACCCATAGCTTTTCTCTGTGTCGTTTTTACAAATATTTTCATGACACCTGACAAACATTTATTTTTTTTTTGTGCTCCGACTACATGAATTTAAGTGTGATACTATATTGGAAAACATGGCCCAGCCTTTTACTGTTAAAATGTAACCGCCGCTTCTACTCCTCATTTATTTGCTTCACTAATGGCTACAATCTCAAAAGATTAAATGCAACGATAACGGCTATCTTCTGTCTTCTTGAATCTCGTTCATTGTTTTATTCTTTTCTAGTCGTTGTGTTTTTAATGTATATTGGCTGGGAAAGAGAAAAAGGAGAACCGAGTTTGAATTTCATTTGAATTCCTTGCATTTACTTACGCGCAAATTCTTTTGAAATAGTATTAATCCGCCTCTTCACCCTCCAGCTATGAGTTAAATAGCAAATACAGATTGGGTTTTATAGCAAACAATCTATCGCAGAAAGTAATGGCAAATTTATGCGCGAAAACCGTATACCTAGCCAGTCATGGTTTTCAAGGCAGGATCACCAAAGCGTGTATCACGTGTGGTACTATACTGACTGACTGACTGACTGATACCCAGTCTTTTCTCTCACTGTAACCCCTTCCCTGCCAACTAGTGGCAATCTAGACTTGCTTGGGTTGAAATGGTTTAAAAAACGGGGGGGGGAATTACAAAAATAAAAAGAAGCGATTAAACAAAAACTATATTATTGCATAATGAGAATATGAATATTTATTTCCAAACACAAAAACACAAGCAGGATCATTAAAAAAAATCACTAAGTGAAATATAGAAAAAGCAATCATTGTTATCTTTTCGATGCAGCTTATCAATCAATATTTCTTTTGCAGAGTGAATATTGCATGACCAATATTTTGAAAATAACAATGAATTTTCTAGATAAAAGCCTACTTTTGGACTTCAAACTACTATTCATTTCCTGAAAATCTTCCCCAAATTGTAAAAAAGAAATGAAATAAAACTATAAAATTATTTAACAAGCTTTAAATTGTTTTTATTAACCAAAGACACTACTGTGTGAGAATTTCTTTCGATGACTAATAAATCTTTGCAAGAATTGTTTTCATTTTTTAAAAATTTAGTTATAATAATTTATGATATATAAATCTTTTAGAATTCTGCATTATTTCAATTCTCTTTGGTAATACTGTTATTAAAAACCTGACTAAACTTCGAACTTGGCTCCCCGAGACTTCAATTACCAGGTACATGTTCTACTAATTAAAGCATATCTTGGAGGAACAGATTGATTAATGTTTTTTACAAGAGTATTTGTGCAGAGGTGAATGCAACGACTGGAATTCGAACTTGCTGTCTCCAATTTCTCATTCCAAACCGCTATCGATTATCCCACCTACATATCCTACTCGTCAACAATGGTGTCTGTATGCATACAACTTCCACAAATGCTATGATAAAAACAATAGTTACAGCAAACCTTCCATCAAACAGCGATTGCATTCTCACGTCTTCATAAAAATTCTAAATTGAAATTTCTTCTATTTTCATTATTTGATAAGTCAATGCACGCAAAATGTGTTATTTCTTGCCTAAAACATGATTCATGCTTTTCTGAATCGTCTTTAGGAAAACATATTTTTATTAGTGTATAACATCCAGCCAAAATGTTATTTGCTTTGAATTAAATTTACTTGATTACTTTGTCTGTGGTGAGACTTAGACACCACTTCCTGAAAACAATCGATGGACTAAGGGATATTTTCGGTTGCTTGTCTGGCTAGCTGTGATGTTGCCTTTAAGAACTAACGTTAACCAACTTATTTCATAAGTAAATTACTACAACGTAAAAATAAAGAAACTGATCATGTTTATTCATAGAAAGACGAAATATAAAACGAAGCATTTTCAAAAGGTCGTCTTTGAGTTATTGCCAGTTTATTGCCAGTTTAAAATTTAAGAATGTCTACTGCCTTTTACAAATCAACCAATTGCTCTCCGAATCATAAAAGAAAGACAAATAGTCCACTGTATCGTCTGTCCTCCTTTTTTCCGTGGGAAAGTGACTCTTACTAGTGCTTATTCACCAAAATGTTACAATTTGCAGTGAATATCAAAGGTACATCTTTTTCTTTTCAAGGTATTTTCTATGTCGCGTGTCTCTTCAGAACATAGATGATCATGGATATCCCTATCACTTGCAGCAATTAACAATCCTTCTACTGTTATCTAGCTTGGCCATCCATCTGCTCAAGTCTATCAAGTATTTCAGGCGTTGCTTTCCCTGGCCTTTCTTTCTCTTTATCGGTCTCATGGTCATCAGATTCTCTAAGCCCTACTTCCTCACTACATTGCCCATAAACGTCAGCTGTCTTTCTTGATGTTAAGTATTAATTTCCTTTTCGTGTTTATCCACTCAAATACCTCGTCGCTACTCACATCTGCTGCCCATAGTATCCTCAGCATCCTTCTCTAGAACTACATTTTGGTTGCTTCAAGTATTTTCTTTTCGAAAAAAACAAAAAAATAATAATACCCGTCTATCACTGACTAGTACCTCAGCGTCTTATATGATTTAGCGATGAGATATGTGCTTTCCTATTCATCGCGATGATGGAACAAGATATTTGGAATATATATAAAGACAGATTTCATGCGGGAATAAGTAAAATGAATCTTGAAAAGTTATATAAAAATACTTTTCAAGTCGGTATGAATGACTATAGTGGGGAATTAAAATTGTGAGGTGATTGAAAGCGATAAGGGTAAACTGTTGACGTAAGAAAAGTGGCTGAACTGATTGAAGACTTTGATGTGACAGTTTATCTAGTTGGGTTGTGTGTATTAGATTTTGTATTGAAAGAAAAGAATCACTTTGGAAATTACTTCAGAGGGGGAAAGACATTTCCGATCAGTTTGATCAGTTGATATTTTGCACAGGTTTTCTCTTTTTGTTTTACTTTTTTGTCGATCCTTTTCTGTTGGTTTGGGCTTTGCTTTTTTCTTTCAACCTTCGATATTATTTGTTATTAGAGTTTCTTTCTTTTTATGTTCAGTCCACTCGACTTATTTTCCTTTTCCGCCATAATTTCTTGCTTGATTTATTTCGTTTCGGTTGACATTATATTATATGTTCTCCTTTCTTCTTTCTGTATGGTTTTATTAATATATTCTTATTTCTTCTCTATTAGTTTCACTAAACTATCTACAACCACAGAAGACAAGAATTTTAAAAGTTGGTATCACTCAAAGCAAGACAGTAAAGCCACTAAAAGCCAAGGGGTTACAGGGTGTGGAAGAATTAGAAACAGAAACAATAATAAAAAGCAGGAAGAAATAAGAGTAATCAGAAGGACGTTAGATAGCGACAGACACTCCATCTAAATTCTTGCAGATTAAACTTGGCTGGACAATATGAAGCTGGAACGGTATTCCACAGGTAAGAATTTCGGGAGAAGAAACTCTTAGCAAAGCACATACAGCTACATCTAGCCAGATTATTTGTAAATTGATGGGATCTCGACACCCTTGTAGTATTGCGCTTAAATTCATAAAGTCACGGTACTAAACTGAATATTTCATCCGAACAATTGCCCTGTGCGCTGTGGTGCAGTGGAGGATGTGCGATGTGGTGTAGTGGATAACGGCACGGAAGGAGAAATTCTTAAGCTGAGTTCGAATTCCAGTTTAATTCTTTGTATTTTCTTATGCGCAAAATACACTTGGGAATGGTATTCATCCATCTCTTCCCTCCAGTTATGGGTTAAATAATAGAACAGATTGGGTTCTGTCGTCTTGGCTGGCAACTAGTCTACCGCAGAAAGTAATGGCCACCTACTGCAAAATAATCTCTCTGTCCAGTTAATCAGGTCTCTTTCGAGACATGATCGCCCAAGCGTGTATCACGTATGGCACTTAACTGACTGAATTACCCCGAAAATATTTATAAAAAAGGGCACAGCGAAGCAACCTTGCAGCGGGGGATTTTATGAAGAACCATTATTGACCTACATTCTTAAAGTGGAAGTTTTGTTGTAAAATTAATGCAGACTATTCTTAGTGTTACTCTCATTTCTTAGAATCAGACGTAGAGAACTGGCGCAATCAGGATTTCACGAGATTTCCAAACATCCTTACTTAGATATTCGATTCAGAGTTGTCCTTGTCTTAGATTGTTTGGTATAAAATCTAACGGTTCCCTACTATTTAACTCATACCAAAGAGGTGGTGGATTCATACCATTCTCAACGGTATTTCCCCATAAGAGATTGTAATGAACTAGACTGAAATTCAAACTGATTTCTTATTCCATCCCACAATACATTACACCATCAGGAAATCCCCAACTGCCACGTAGACAACGACGATATCATCACTATCTTTTTCTCTCTCTCTCTGTCTCTCACTATCTCTCTCTATATACGTAGAGAGAGAGAGAAAGAAATAAGTCAAACAATATCAGTTTACAAGAACTGAAAACGTTCAACACTTATGGCGGTTGAAATTGGAAACTCGAGATTGAGAGTCAGCAACCCCCAGCCTCTATTCTGCTTGCGAAGGAATTTTGCCCGGCCTGCCACTTAAAACCTGGACACTAATTATCTAATTAATTCGCACAGAAAGTGGTAGAAAAATATCAGTTGGCTGTAATTGAATTACAATGCGACGAATTTTTAAAATAAAACTTAATTCTGAATCCATCTGACTTCTATAAGAAATATGTTTTGCCAAGCGAAAGATAAAAAATTACTGAATATTACGAAGATCATATTATCATTACTTGGAAGTTCATATGTTTGTGAACAACTTTTTTGAAAATGAGGTCGACTAAAAGTCGGTAAAAAAGGTTCGGTATGATATTTTCTGTCATCGTCAAATATTTCACCTGATGTGGAAAAGTTATAAGCAGAAATACGTGTATTGTTAATTCACCACTTTTTGCATAATTTCCTTTGCAATAAGGAATTTGCATTTTAATGATTGTGTTAGTTGCTATTCTGTTATTCCTCTCAAATAAATGTAACCTTGGTTACAAGTTGCGATGTTACTGACCCAAAGAGGAGTTTTGGTGCCAGACCCCTAAGAGTTGAGATACATGCACTTGGAGTATCGCACTTGAATCATTCTTGGGTTATTTGTCCCTTTATTAAGGGTGCTGAATGTAAACGTTTTCTGGGTTTGGACTTATTCGCTGATAGGGATACGGACCTTCGAATAACTTTGGATGAGGGTATCCTATCAGCAAGTGTAAAATGTCAGGTCTGTTGTACTGCTATTTTGTCAATGGTTACTGGCCCTTGCGGTAGTCTCCAGTGGGGTCTCTTGATATCATGATGACAGGTATTGTTACAGCAGTATATCCGCGCAAGGCAACACGGGTCATTTATGCGTGAATCTCCAGTGGGTGTATTACCAGCTACTTACTAGTCGCCCACCGAACAAACCAAAACAAACATGAAAACAAACATGAAAACAAACTGAAAAAGAAAGAAAATATCAAAACCAACCCCACCGCCCAAAAAGGAAAGGTAAAAGTAGACCTCATGCATATCATATTGTCCTCGATCCCATTTTTCAGATGTGGAAACCAATCTTTTGTGCAAAGCCTGACCCCTGTTTCTGTCTGAAACGCATATGATTGCCTCAATCCCATTGCAAGCGCTCACAATTCCCGGTTATTCACCCATTATAGCATAATACCACCACCTAAATTGCCATGTCACGGGCTTGGTGTTTACTTTAAGGACGGTTTTCTCTGTGGCAGGGACACAAAAAGACGACCTTTATCTTCCGAATATGTGCTACTATTAGACACTCACCCGTAGTACCATATTTTTCATCATCACCATCAGGATGAAGTGGTAATCTTTGATGGAAATTCGAAGGGGATTGACAATATCCTTATTGAAGTTTCTTTTTACATATGCCGTAACTGCAGTGTTCATCTTCCCTTTTGACTGAAACGAAATCAACGAAGAATCAACCCGAGTTCTGGACATCAGGCGAACCTTTCATACCACTTTATTAGATCCTACCCACACAAATGCACGGCAAAAGTATGGTACTTTAGAAACATTCTTCAATCAAAGTTCAGACTGATTCTAAAACAATGACATATTTTGATTTAGTATTCCAAAGAACGGGTTTTCACGAGGAGAAGGCAGACTGGAACAGCTTTCGGTCCTATATGACGGAAATTCTTCTACATGCTTCCTCCAAAACTGCTGCTATAATCTCCAAACGGATCTTTTCTGGAATGAAGTGTTTTCCATCTCCGAAAAAGTACAGGAAAAAAAAAACAGATTAGTTTCACCCAGGAATGCGCTGCAGTCGTAGCTCGTAGGAATCAATACTTCAAAATCTATCACAAGGAACGGCGTATTCTGGTGATGAACTTTTTTCAGAACCGTCCGCAATCACTGTAAGAAAGTTCTGGAAAACGCAAGATGCAGCTACGCGCAACCTTTCCAAACCAAGTTTGAAAAACAGAACCCCCCCCCCCCAAAACAAAGCAAAAACAAACAAAAGCAAAAACAAACAAAAACAAAACAAAACAAAAACAAAACAAAACAAAAACAAAAACAAAAACAAAACAAAACAAAACAAAAACAAAACAAAAACAAAACAAAAACAAAACAAAAACAAAACAAAAGCAAAAGAATGGTATCATTTATGGAAAATGTGATGCGAGTTCGATTTCTATCAGCAAGCTCAGTCTTTCTATAATAAAACTTCCCGATCTATGCCTGTTATTAAAGTCAATGTTTAAAAAAAAATAGTAACTACTTAAACTCAGATACCCAAAAGAGTATTGTTCATCATAATGTCGGATGAAAATATAATTTCAAACCTTCATATCTCTATCAGTAATTTTGTATGTAATAAAACAATACTCCACTTTTGTAACCATTTTGTACATAGGAGGAAAGTTATGAAAAAGAGTGACAGGTTATGGGGGTGTCAAGAAGTGAGTAAGAGAAGGATGAGAATATTGATGAGAGTGGAGTGGACGGAGAAAGGAGCATGAGAGAGAGGATGCAGGTTAGTGTAGATAGTAGATGACAATTGACTTTACATTTAAATTTTTGAAGATTGTAGCTGTCGGGGAAGCAAGTAAACGGAAGGGAATTCCACAGGCGAGAAAAGAAGCTACTGGAGTAGACTTTGCATTTACATTTTATTGGTTTCACAGTAAAAGGGTCGAACCTAATTGCTAATCTTGTGGCTCGAGTAAATCCATATATATAGGAGGCAACAGCGTGCTAAGTTCATCGGAGTTTATCGTGATTACTTACATTAAGTTCCTTTAATGTAAGTAATCACTACAGTTGGATTGTGCATAGACAAATTGTATGATTGATTCGTTTTCAACGGCTTACTAATCCCTTTGAGTGTTATTTCAAGCCAGAAAATATTTTAAAATTTAAGAATACATTTGGAGGTAATGATGATTTCCTGATGAGTCTTACTGATTAGCACATAGCGTGGGGAGAGAGGAAGATTCATACATTTCTCATGTACATTTGCATGTAAATGAATATAAAGAACTCAACTGAAATGGTAATTCCGATACATTATTCATTATGTAATTCGCACATCCAAGTTGACAAGTGGTTACACTTTTAGGAACTGACCAAGTTCGATCTTGCTTAACTTCGGTTGTCAATGCATAAAAAAAGAATAAATGTGTGTTGGAAAATGAATACTTATTTTGGAAATATGCTGTTTTCATAATTATGCAAAAGCTTACTGATATCTCTACGTATACACGAAAGTACATCTGTACACTTATTTACAAAATATATACTTCAAAGTGTGTGTGTGTGTGTATTAGGGTGAGGTCAAATTTTAATAACTCTTACATCCATTTAATATACTTTAAATTATTTCACTTTACTTTCTGAGATTTCCAATCTTGATAAAACGAATCTGGTTTTGACGTAGCAATATTTTCAATCTTATTTTGTTGATGCCAAAATCAAGCGAGTACAAAAATTTAAATATGTATAAAGTGTTTTTACGGAGAAGGGAAAGTGCGACACCGACATCGAAATCAAAGTACATGGAACTTCATTGTTATGTAATACTGGTTTTTCTGTATGGCAGTGAATTTCGGACAATCTCCTCAGAGATAAAAAGAGGTGAAGCATCATAAATGTGGATTTACACAAGGGTGCTGGCAATATCATTGACTGAACATGTGAGCAAT
Source organism: Ascarosepion bandense (assembly GCA_037127315.1). Taxonomy (NCBI): domain Eukaryota; kingdom Metazoa; phylum Mollusca; class Cephalopoda; order Sepiida; family Sepiidae; genus Ascarosepion; species Ascarosepion bandense. The sequence continues at coordinate 4,154,783 of JBBBDQ010001092.1, forward strand.
GATATAATCATAGACAAATAGAAACAATAAGGCAACTAAAACATAGCATTAGGAATAAACCTTTGTAATTTCTAGAGGGCACAATGAACAGAAAGTGCTAAGAAAATTTTAGACTCCCAGGACGTAGTTTGAGTTTTGTTTAACGGCATATCAACCGCTGTGGATTATTTAATGTCAAAATGGTGGGGTTTTAAGGTATTTTTTAATGTTTAGTTATAGTGAGAAAGTTGATTTTAGTCAGCTTTTAATATTTTTTTTATATCGTTTTTTAATTTCGAAAATTGAAAATGTCTTCTAAGTTTATATTAAAAATGCTTTGCTGAGAATATTTTTTTTTCAAAAATAATTTTTTTCTTAAAAATGTCTTGTTGGTAATTTTTCTTCAAAAATGTAAATTTTTCTATAAAATGCTATTTTTATGTATATATTTCTATAAAAATCTATTTTTATACTTTCATAGTGTTTTGACCACAAATTTGGGGTTTAACTCTTTACATATAGTTGGGACCCTAACAGGTGCTACCACCCCGGGTCATGGTGAACCTGGAAACAACAGAAATTAAGAGATTGCTCTATGCTCTTCCCAATCTTCCAATCAGAGGCCTTGCTGCCGGATGCAGTTTACCGTCATGCCCAGGACCACAAGACGTAGTAAAAGCAAGATAAAACAGTAGCAAACAGCGAAAACCTACCTAAAGAACTTGTTTAAGTGACTGGCTGAGGAGTGATTAGAAAAATGTGAAAAGTCAACGTTTCATAAGAGCTACAAAAGACAGGAAATTGTAGACTTAGTATATAGAATGATTTTTCTTTTAATTGAAGATGTATTTAATGTTTTGTAAAGATAAAAGAAGCTGTATTGATAAAAAACAAATTATAATGCAATGCCATCAAGGCGGGAAATATGCTGTGTGAGGAATAATTTCTCATCTAAATTCTGTTATTTGGATTAACAAAAATGTTTACGAATGTTGTAATAGAGAAAAAGTTTCTGTCTTTCCTTTCGTATCAATATTGTTTACTCAACTATAAGGCTCAAATTTAAGTAGAATGACTACAACGAACTGTAGTACTTGAACTAGTTTTACGAATACTAGATGCTTCTTCTGTGTTGTGTTTCTCTAAAATTCTCTGCCCTTTTGTAATACATTTTGTCGGTACATCGTCTCTCATAAACTCTGTTCCGTTATCCATTAACTAAAGTTTATTTGGTAGGTTATGCGTTGTTTTTCACAGTCCTTACCTTCAATATTCCCTTAGTCCTGAGAATGACAATAATCCAGCAGCAAGGCCCCAGATCTGAAAACTGTAGGTTTTGAGTGGATTGGACCCATCTCTTAATTGCTCTTGTCCATCCTGACCCGGGGTTGTAACATCTAGTAGGTCACATCTACGAGCAAATAAGTATCTCTCAAACAAAAGCAAAACAATGCACGTATGAAAACACATTTCTAGGGTCTAAACAATAACATCTCTATATAATCGACGATGCATCTCTATATAAAAAAAGGTATCGACGATGCATCTCTATATAAAAAAAGGTATCGACGATGCATCTCTATATAAAAAAAGGTAAAAAAAGGTATCGACGATGCATCTCTATATAAAAAAAGGTATCGACGATGCATCTCTATATAAAAAAAGGTATCGACGATGCATCTCTATAAAAAAGGTAAAAAATCGACGGATGCATCTCTATATAAAAAAGGTATCGACGATGCATCTCTATATAAAAAAAGGTATCGACGATGCATCTCTATATAAAAAAAGGTATCGACGATGCATCTCTATATAAAAAAGGTATCGACGATGCATCTCTATATAAAAAAAGGTATCGACGATGCATCTCTATATAAAAAAAGGTATCGACGATGCATCTCTATATAAAAAAGGTATCGACGATGCATCTCTATATAAAAAAGGTATCACGATCATCTCATATAAAAAAGGTATCGACGATGCATCTCTATATAAAAAAAGGTATCGACGATGCATCTCTATACAAAAAAGGTATCGACGATGCATCTCTATACAAAAAAGGTATTGACGATGCATCTCTATACAAAAAAGGTATCGACGATGCATCTCTAAAAAAAAAAGGTATCGACGATACATCTCTATACAAAAAAGGTACAGACGATACATCTCTATACAAAAAAGGTACAGACGATACATCTCTATACAAAAAAGGTACAGACGATACATCTCTATATAAAAAAGGTACAGACGATACATCTCTATATAAAAAAGGTACAGACGATACATCTCTATATAAAAAAGGTACAGACGATACATCTCTATATAAAAAAAGGTACCGACGATACATCTCTATATAAAAAAGGTACCGACGATACATCTCTATATAAAAAAGGTACCGACGATACATCTCTATATAAAAAAGGTTCCGACGATACATCTCTATACAAAAAAGGTACCGACGATATATCTCTATACATAAAAAAGTTACCGACGATACATCTATACATAAAAAAGGTACCGACGATCCATCTATACATAAAAAAGGTACCGACGATCCATCTCTACATAAATACGTACCGACGATGCATCTTTATTTAAAAATAGGTTGATATGCCGTTAAACAAATCAATAATTGTCCGGGGAGTTTCAAATTTTCTAATCCCTTTTTCCTCATTACGTCCCTTAAAAATTCCAAATCTTTTAGTTTCCATTTTCATTAAAAAATTTCGTTGCTCAAATTATCCTTCTGTAGGAACAGATTTCTGTGGATTGAAGTTTCTTCTTAGTCTATGAGAAAACTTCCTCACTGCCATATAAATGGACTGATATTACGTAACAGTGCAATGATCTTTTCTTTTATTTAAATACTTTTTCGTAATATTTTGCTTTGCTTTTGGAAGTCATCTTTCATTATCCCAATAGGTCTTTCATCTCGTACCATTTGCAGAGCACAATTCACTATGCCTATAAAGTTAGCTGTGATGTTGATTCTACAGACTTTGATCCGATTATGATTTCGAAATGTTCGGATAATTTTAGAGAACCCATCTTCATCGAGACTTTTACATAAAAATATTCTTTCATGTTTGAAATGTAGAGCGATGCAGATGATTGAAGAAAATGTACTTGGCACTAAAACTGGTAAAAACCTTTTCCCCAATTTTAGAATTTCCACTCACGTGCCAAACATTTTTAAGTGACTTGTAATCTCAGATAAGGATTATTCGTCAACTCCAAGGTTCATTAAGTGAGTAATCTTGTAAAAAAGCTTCCTATTAATCATTAGCAAATTCGTGTGGCCTGCTGATTCGGAGTGTTCCTCCCCTGAACTGCGTGATACATTCAAGGCACGTATTTATTCTGATCGATCTTCCTCCAGAGGATTCTCTAATCAACTTCGTTTCGATTCATGCAGTACTGCATGTGTCTCTTGTTTGCTAAAATTTACTTTGTCTTTTGCAACGCAGAATAAATGACCACCTTCTGTGTAGTCAGTTTCTACTCAAGAAAAACCGGATATGTGGATCTTGGATAATAAAACAAGCTGAATACACAGAAGAAATACGTTTTTTAGCATCAAAGTAAAAGATAATGAAACATTTTGCAGAAAACACACACATAAATGGGAGTGTGAGTGTATTAATAAACAAATAAATATATATTAATGTACAGTTACAGAAAATATTTTCAAAAAAACAAACGTAACACCGTACAAATTCCCCACTCAGAATTTTACACACGAAAATGGCCGAGTGTTGTGAGTTCTAATCCAGGCATGGATAGTGTGTGTCAGTCAAATAAGTGCCATACGTGATACACGCTTGGGCGATCATGTCACGAAAGAGACATGACTGACTAAGGAGAAGATTACGCCGCAGTAGGTTGCAATTATTTCTGCAGCAGACTGGTTGCCAGTCAAGGCTATTGAATACAATCTGTCCTGTTATTTAACTTATAACTGGAGGGAAAATTAATACATTTCTCAAGGGCATTTGCACGTAAGTGAATGCAAGGAATTCAACTGGAATTCGAACTCGGATCTCCGATTTCTTCTTCCGAGCCGATATCTACTGCACGACAACGCACGGATAGTGTGTACTTGGACTAATTGAACAGTACTAAATAAGAACTAGACGATATGTAGTCAGTGAAACGAGAACCGACGTAAATTATATAATGGTTCAAATAGTCGAAAGCTTATTCGTATCTACAAGCATCGGAAGAGCAGCACTGTTAAAATGTTGCTATAACTACAACAAAGACGGAGAAAATAGTCCGCATGTAAATTATATGAATAATAATTTCTCTATCCAGAAATCCCGCCGCCTCTAAGTGTAGAAGACGACTAAGAATTATATAAGCCATCATAAAAACGCAATAAAATTATTATTAGACAGCATCAACATCCGTGGTCGGAAATAAAACTTTAAATTTCCCCGAAACTCAGAATACGAACAAAATTAGTGACAATTTCATTTTATTTATTGAAATAAAATGAATAACGAAATAGATTATTATTTACATTTCATACTCATTTGTGTTTTATGGCGAATACAATGCAGGTCTGGGCCGTTTTCAAGACAGTTGATTAGAATTCTACGGCTTGTTAACCCAAGTAAATATACCTTTAGATTGTAAGCATGTTTTAGAGGGATAAGGAATAATTGATAAAATAATTACTAATACATAGCTGGGTAAGAGGTGGTCTCATACCTTTCTCAAGGGTATTTTGAGTAAGTAAAACTCAGTTAAGTGCCATGCTTGGATGATCATGTCACTATCGAGACATGACTGGGCAGAAGATTTTTCCACAGTAAATTTCCATTACTTTAAACGATAAACTGGCTGCCCACCAAGACTATAGATCCCAATATATCCTTTTTTTTAACACATAGCTGAAGCGAGAAGCGGTGTATTTTCACATAAGTGAATGCAACGAATTCAACTCGAATTCGAACTAGGCTCTCCGATTTCTCATTTGAAGGCCCTATCCATTGCTCCCCAACGCACATCCACATAAATTTAAATATAAAGCGACTGAAATTAGAAGTTTGCTTTCCGATCTACAACTCCCAGCCATTATCTATTACAACACGCATGAATCCAAGCTTACAGCACCAAAGATTTCCAAGCGGTCACCCATCTACGTATCGATCAGGTTCGATGTTGCTTAACTTCGGTGATCTTACCGGAAACGGTCTTTCAAAGTGATATGGCGGTAAAAAGGTAATAGTAATACTTCTTTTTCTATTTGCCCTGTCCTTTCAGGACATAGGCGATCATGGCTTTCCAGGTTTTTCTATCCTTGGTGGCTCTTAGCACGCCTTCTCCTGTTACACCATGCAGCCCTCGTTCCATCATCCAACTGATTAGGTCCTTCAAATATGTTATCTGTTGCTTTCAACTGTCTCTTTTTCTCTCTATCTGGCCTGTTGGTATCAGGTTCTCCTTGGCTCCATTCCTCATTGTATGTTCCAGGAACTTCAGTTGTCTCTTCCTGATGCTCAGTATTAATTTCCTTTTCGTTTCCATCATTTCTAAGACCTCAACATTGTTCACATGCTCGATCCATGATATTCGCAGCATCCTTCTATAGAACCACATTTCAGTTGCTTCAAGTTTTTTCATCATGTTTAATGCTATTGTCCAGCATTCACTGCATTATTAAAGAACCGACATCATATAGCAATCCAGTACCCTCTTCTTTGTTTCTAGCGAAATTTTCCTGTTTCTTAATAATTTACTTAATTTCTGGACTGCTTTCTTTGCCATGCCAATTCGCCTTCGGATCTCTGTGTCGCACTTTCTGTCTTCTGTTATAGCACTTCGAAAGTATTTAAATTTTGGTACCTTGCTTAATTCTGGTATCCTCGACCTGTATTTGGCATATTGGGCTGGAATTTTTACTGATGACCATGCATTCAGTTTTCTTGCAGTTTATTTGTAGTCCTTTCTTACCACTCTCTTCAGCTACCTTCTGTAGGAGGTCTTGTACTTTCCTTTCTGTGTTTGCTATCAGCACTGTCTCATCTGCATACCTTAGGATAATAGAAATTAGTATGTAAGAAACACAGATCAGAATGAAAATTTAGTTGTTTCGATTTCGATGGAAAACGTTATGTTATTTTAAACAGATGAAACTATTTTCAATGACAGAATTTACAGGCTGTTGATTTATTTCTCTCTCTATACACGCACGTAATCTTTTGCATTTCCTAAACCTGGAATAAGAGAAAGGAAATCTCCATGCTTCTGACGTGCATAGAAATTCCAAACTGAAATGTTTTGGGAAAGATTAAGATGACGTCTCTCTGTATTACGTGTTATTGAATAGTTCAAGGAAACTGAACATTGCACGCTAAGTAAATACATTTGCCTTCGGGAAAAGCAAATGGAACGTATTGTGTACGATGAGACTACGCCAACAACAACTGATGAAACTAAGAGTAAGACAAAGTGATACACGGATTTATTATTTATCTAAAATGTCCAAAAAGAGTGAAGCAATTGAAAAATGTCGATAGAATTACGCTTCTCTCATCTGATCATAAATAAAAAATAAATTAATCAACTAATATATATAAACGTATATGATAAAATAAAGAACGAATAGGAGCATTGTATCAATCCAACATGTTTCATTTTATTAAAGCTTCATTACAGACTGAAAAAAAAATTAACACAGACGAAATCTAAAAGTCTTTTTTAATGAGCGAAACTTGAATCCTTTTCGCCGTCTCTTTTCCCCTTCATAACTACCCTTTGTATCAATGTCTAGCCGACAGCCTTATAACATAACTAGCAGTATATCCCGGCATTGCTCGGATGTAATGAAAGCTTTAAAACTAAACCATGGTCCAGGAGATCAGACTCAGCCTAAAGAATATTTGTGTGAATTTTGGTGAGAATCGGATAAAAGTTGTGGATTTGTATAAAGGACATAAAGACAGATAAACAGACACACACAAACACATTGCCTTATATATATTATCGATTTTCTGCACTATTGTAAGAACTGCAACCTTGAAACTTCTGAATATCTTTTATTATGTCTGTGTCTACGAGTGTAATAAATTTGATGAAAATCCGACCACTCCTTATAAAACCCAATTTTTTTCGATTATCGATATTTATCGGGGGTACCTCGACACAAAAACTAGCGAAGAACACTCGTAGACGCTTATAGTGCAACTGTGTAAATTTTCAAGAAAAACGCTTCAGTCGTTTCAGAGTCTACAGGTAACAGACACAGAGAGAAAAAGTTCCATTTATAAATAAGTTTAGTTTTACCCTTTTTTAACACCCCTACATTTATTCTTTCTAATTTTATTTTTTTCTTCTTTAATGTAAACTTCCGATGTATGAATTTATTTTTGAGTAAACTTCCGTAAATAAAGTAATCAATATATACATTAAAGAAATATTTTGTATTCTTAACGTCTTGAGTCTATGTATAGACTATGTGTGTGTGTGTGTGTGAGTGTGTTTTTGTGTGCATGTATGTATGTATGTGTGCGTCCTTGCGTTTTTGCAAAATTGTCTTCCGGCAATTTTTAAATTTAGTGTTTTCATTCTCAGAAAATATTTCGGCAATAATGCAAGAAAAAACTTACTATTTAATACAAAGCTGGACGATGACTTAATACCTTTTTGAAGGAATAGCGATAAGATAATGAGATCCAATAATAATTATCAGTAAACATATCACCACACACACACACACACACATATATATCTATTAACAAAAGCAACAGTTTTCTTTAACTCAGTGTGCAATATCATATATTAACATATATAATATTGTTCGAGATTTTAATCAAGCAAAATTATGTACAATATATATATATATATATGTGTGTGTGTGTGTGCGCTGGTGATTTTAATCTCTGGAAACAGAAACTATGCTAATAAAAACTTACAGATATTAAATAAGTAAACAGAACAATGCTTTTTAAACACATATAAAAAATTAACAGAAAGAATTATGTCAAAAATATGATTTAAACAAGGAAACCAGCACGATATTTTTAAACATATACTAGCAATTAAAATAAAATAAAAACAAATTACACGGAAACCGTCATGGAAGATAAGGCAAAGATCATCAAACTATAAATCTTAAAATTCTAAATACTGTGCAAATGAGAAAGTAACTATAATTACTTTCCCAAACCAACATAATATACTATAACGATCAGAAAATGAAAATAAATATTCTTATCTTAAAAATGGAAAACTGCAAACGTATATCTTAAATACCATTATGATGAAGACAAACATATAGGCCATAAAACTCACATAATGTAACATACTTTACACAAAGCGAATACAAAATCTGAATAATTAGATAAATAAAATAATAAACAAATTAACTATGAATGCACACACAAACCCAAGTAAATGCAATAATAATCAACAAGAAATAAAGTAATCAATTAATGATGAGGAAAAAGTTAATAACCTAATAACCGCATTCAGATGTACAATTATTTCTATTTAATAGCCTATAGAATAATTTGAAGCGTAACCATCACAGCCTAACCAATAACAGTTTATATAATACAATAGACCCTGTTACTCATAATGCACAGTTGGCCAGTACATATAAACAGTCAAGTGAAAGCACAACACACCTTACTTGGCGATTACGTTGATGCATGAAAAAGACTGTCGCCGCTTGCAGCGTTCAATTTTATATATACATACGATCTATCTCTAATGTTAAACACATTTACTCATGAATATAGCACACCATGAAACTATATTTTAACATGATATATACTTACGTTTCTGGAAGTTTCGTCGATGTGGGTTATTAGACATTGTGTACAATCTGCTTCTGCTATCTTGCGATACTGTTTGGTGCTAACTGTACCACAGTTTTAGAGGTGTTGATGATTGATTTTTAGGTTATGGCTTAAGTTATTTCGTGTTGACTGTTATTTGCAGGAGTATTTTTTTTATTAATTATAGAATTTAGAAGTTTTATTTTGTTTCTGAAAGCTTTTCCTTTTGCATTGTACACGAGAAAATCTGGTATTTTGAAAATGGACAGATGCAAAAATATCCAAAATAGATTGTGCCAAATGCTCATTAGTGTACATCAGCAAAACATCCACACACCAAACAAATATACATGTAATCATCTTAGAAATATGCCGAACAACGGCACACACACGTATATATATATATATATATATATATATATATATATTGTGTGTATTTTGGCAGCATTTTTTCATTAATGCAGGTTTCATTGAATAATATAGACAAGTTTTGTCTATTAATTTTGTGTAGGATCCGTTCATACCGTCTGATATACTTGATGGTGATGTCGTTAAAAGACAACAAAAAATCACAGTATTTGTTGAATTTTTTATCAGGTCTAAGCTTTCGGCTCACATAAGCCATTATCAAAGAGTAAATAATAACACACAGAATTAATAGACAAAACTTGTCTGTATTATTCAATGAAACCTGCATTAATATATATATATATATATATATATATATATATATATATATATATATATATAGTGAGAGAGAGAATTAGAAGACAAATGTGTAACTTAGCTGGGCAATGTTATTTCAGCCATACCAAATTTGGAGGTTTCGTGAGGGTATTATTGTAATGTATTCACTCTTCCAGCAGAAAGCAATGGTAACCTACTGCGGGAATATCTTCGGCCCAGTCAGTCATGTTTCTTTCGAGACATGATCGCCCAAGCGTGTTTCACGTATGAGACTTAACTGACTGACTGATTCACTCTTCAGGATGATTTGGTTTCTCTAAATTCTTTCTCTATATTAACGCTCTATCCTTCTCTTGATATCTAGCACTTCATGGCAACAAACTATTTGCCTATAATATCTTTCCACCAGTAAACTATTAAATATATAAGGAAAAAATGTATGTAAAAAGTGTTCGCGCGGGGCTTTTCGTCCTATCAGATTTTATCGGATTAAATTTATATTCACGCTGATTCAGTAACACATGCTCACAAACACAAGACTCTGGGAATTTTAGATGGAAATATAAACTATGGTTTTGGGTATATTATCTAATTCCATTTAGATTATTTTTGTTTGCGTTTAAATAACTTTTATTTATTAACTATCTTACCTTGTTATAGATGATCTAAGAATGGTGAAACGTTTTCAAACCTAGATGCAAATTTTCTGTGGTTGATCTTGCAAGCAAAACATTTTCTAAACATTGCTGTCTAAATAAATTGCCACTTTTAATTATAGAAACGTTTTTTTCAAACTTTAAATTGTGGTATAATGACTTCAAACTTGTTATTGCGAAATATAATTCGAAGACACAATTTTCGCTTAAGATATCAAGCAAATCCCGTGCTTGAGTTTTTTTTTAAATGAAGGACACCGTTGCCCTGGGTCAATCTCATTCTCTGAGCAGAAGCTGTTTGTTTGCTAATTACCATTGCTGGATTTTGGCATATTGCACGTTTTAAATCACTTTTTCTTCTTCGAAATAAATATCGTAATAAAGGTTGAGGTGAATAACACAAATAATTTTACATCTGTGTGCTTTTATTATACGCATATTGACAGGTAAAAATCTACTCGGCCCACCAGAAAAGTGGATAAGTCCAAATAAGTAAAGAACAGATAAGAAAAGTGTCTGATTTAAGATTTTCCAAACATTCGGACTTAAAAAAAAAAAAAAAAATAAATCTGTCTCTTATTAAGTTTATTTAAAAGTTTGTGTCTGTGTGCTTATTTTGTGTATGTCTAATTCTATCCTCCTATCTTTTGTGTATTCTCTACTAGAAATTGTTGCGTGTATAAGTGTAATTTAATAAATGCATTCTTTATTCCATGTGTCTGTATTGATTATATGTGAGATATGATGTATTTATTCTTAATTTATTTCCGGATTAAATAATACAATATTCATTTCCTTTGGTAAAAACCGTTTTCAGAATAATCCTGAGTGAAATTAACATATATTTATTAGCAAAGGTCGGAATGATGCAGTTGTAATTTATTTTACACTATCGAAATAACTAGATTTATAACTCTTCAATCAGGTGTTGCGTTTTCCTCTCAATATTTTATAATGCACTTGATAATATCCATTGAGAGCTATGTTCTTTTCAAACTAATATTTTATTTTAATTCAATTAAATCTTGATTGTCATCTTCGTTTTAACGGGTTTGCATTTCTTATATATATATATATATATATATATATACACACATGCACACACACACACATATATATATATATATATATATACGCTCCTATATATAACACCAAATATTTACAAACATACACATGTATATGTAAATATATACACACCCCATATATATACCCAAATATTTACACACACATATAGATATATATGTATATAAATATATAAACACACATTTATACATATATATATATATACGCACACACATACGTAATTATATACACACACGCATTTGCACACACACATATATATATATAATACACACACATGCATATATATATATAAATACACAACACTGACACACACACACATATATAAATACACAACACTGACACACACACACATATATAAATACACAACACTGACACACACACACATATATAAATACACAACACTGACACACACACACGCATATATAAATACACAACACTGACACACACACATATATAAATACACAACACTCACACACACATATATAAATACACAACACTCACACATATATATATAAATACACAACACTCACACATATATATAAACACACAACACTCACCCACATATATAAATACACAACACTCACACACATATATAAATACACAACACTCACACACATATATAAATACACAACACTCACACACATATATAAATACACAACACTCACACACATACATAAATACACAACACTCACACACATATATATATATAAATACACAACACTCATACACACATATATATAAATACACAATACTCACACACGCATATATATGAATACACAACACTCACACATATATATAAATACACAACACTCACACACACACATATATATAAATACACAACACTCACACACACACATATATAAATACACAACACTCTCACACACACATATATATAAATACACAACACTCACACACACACATATATAAATACACAACACTCTCACACACACATATATATAAATACACAACACTCACACACACATATATATAAATACACAACACTCACACATATATATAAATACACAACACTCACACACTCACACATATATATAAATACACAACACTCACACACACACATTTATATAAATACACAACACTCACACACACTCACATATATATAAATACACAGCACTCACACGCACACATATATATAAATACACAACACTCACACACACATATATATAAATACACAACAAACACACACACATATATATCTAAATATACAACAAACACACACACATATATATATATATATAAATATACAACAAATACGCAGACATAGCTATATATATATAAATATGCAACAAACACACACACACACATGTATATATATATAATTATACAACAAACACACACACATATGTATATATATAATTATACAACAAACACACACACACACATATGTATATATAAATACTTTACAAACACACACACATATGTATATATAAATACTTTACAAACACACACACACATAGACATGACAAGCCCTAAAATAACTAAGTGTTGACAGTAAGAGATTTACGGGGATGCTTAATGCAATAAATCGTAACGCTCGTTGTACATTAGTTTATATACGTCAGGAGGAGATAGAAATCACATGAAGAAATTAGTTCAGACTACACGCTTTACCAAAGTACTTGAAATACTTTACTGTTATGATGACACTTCATTGTAGGAAAATATGGTAATTTATCATTAGTAAAAAATAAGATACCTTTTGTAAGTATATAAATTATATTTAGGAATATTAACCTCTAATATACGTCATCTATACATGTGCACCTAAAAACCCCTAAATTCTGGTGGAGCATTCGTCATCGACTACTCCTCGTTATCAACGAGGGTTCGTTGCTGCTTCTGTAACTCATCTTATTTTACAGATAAGACGATTAGTCTTGCACACACGTCTTTATTCTCCGAACGAGCTAGACTTGTTGCCAAGAAAGGCTAATAAATAAAATTTGTCCTTCTATTTAATCCATACCGGGAGGAAGAAGAGATAAATTTGCGCCTAAGTGAATGCAGTTAATTCATATTCGTATCTCCGATTTCTCATCCCACTGCACCATAAAGCACACACACACACACACACACACACATATATATATATATATATATATATATATATTTGCTTTATATGTATTTATATACATATATATTTAGAGCTCTCTTAGAGAGTTATCCTATTACTGTATGTACAGGATACTCCTTTAGATTCTTTTATATCTACACTGCATGCTTATATATATATATATATATATATATATATATATATATATATATATATATATATATAAACTGTTACGCAGGAATAAAATGTCGATACCGACAGGTGTGGTCGAACGTAGATATATCTGTTGAATGGATTTGCTAATGGGATCACGTGACTATAAATATGTATAAACTACTCAGAGATGAGTGTTTCAGAGTATTGTGGTATTCTGGTATTTAGTATTCATGTATTCCGGTGTTCTATAGCATTTTTGTGTATTATTCGAAGAATTTCGTTAGTGCATTGTCTTTACAAGAAGATACCGAAATATTAAATAAATAGCGAGTTACCGAAAGTTGGCTACAGATTAACGTTACGGAAACCAACGTTATAAAATTGGCAGGAATAATAACGATCACGCTAACGTTATAACAATTCAGTATTTGCCTATATTTCTAAGATGAGGAAGTACTTATATTATTCTGACTATTGTCCTCATCTTTGTTGCCATTTTTCGAACCAAAATTCTTTGTACGTAAAAAGGCCGGAGTGTACAACGGCCGAGACGTCGTAAAATTGGCAACAAAATGAGAACAATAGACCGAATAATGCAAACAGTTTTGTAACGATCCACAAGAATTTACTCGTGCAACCAAACTGACGAAAATGTCCCACCCATTTACAGTTAGATTAACCAAATGCAGCCGACAATTCTATTCCCTCAGCTTCTTTTCTCGCACTTATCGCCTGTGGAATTTCCTTCCACATACTTGCTTTCCTGACGGCTACAACCCCCAAGAATTTACATGCAATGTCAATACCCATCTCTTATCCATTTGAATTCTTTCTACATCAACCCGTTTATATTGTTCTTTATTTTCTCTCTACCTTCGCAACTGTCTTCACATCTGTGTTCACATCCTTCTCTTGCCCTTTCACTGAGACCCTCTGTAACTGGTTCGTCTTTTTTCTTTACTCTACTCCTGCCTAAATTTTTACTCTTATGTAGCCGCCCTGTGCATCAGTGGCGGTAGCGCCTTGCTTTGGGTGAAACGATTAAAATATACACACACACACACACACACATATATATATATATATATATATATATATATATATATAGTCATCCGCAGACAGATCTGTTTCGCTCTATCACAGCTCATCAGTACGATTAGACATCGGAATCAGATGGCATTATTTTACCCAGGTTTGAAACCCGACCGAATTTCATATATATATATATATATAAGAAATGGTAGACTTTGATGAACAGTAGCTACTCTAGCATATACACATCGTTCATTCAACAATGAATTAGAACACTCTCAGCTTTTGGGCACGTATAATGATAATACACACGCTAAAACGTCTGCCTCCGTCTACCGAGCTTCTATAGCTCAGAGGTAAAATCGCCGACTGACGCCAATTCGGTCGGGTTTCAAACCTGGTTAAAAAAAAGCAATCCGATGTCTAAACGTACTGATGAGCTGTGATAGAGCGAAACAGATCTGTCTGCGGATGACTATATATATATATTACATACTGATGTGTGTATTACAACTTATTTTGCGGTATTATGTTCTTACTAAAAATCCTGTAAATTTCGAACATTTTGAAAAATATTTTCGCATCAAACACAAATTTTACACCAATTTTAGATTTTACAGTTAATTTAAAAGTGGCATAAACGAATTACTTTCTTTTTGCTTTTTCCCGTTATCTGGGATGGTTTCTTTTTCATGAAATTCAACTCACGTTTACGCGGCTCTAAATTGAATGCAAAGTCACACTTAGACTTTACCTCATGAAATCTGCTAAAGTAGCCGACAACCTTTGGTATTTGTTTTATTGACTCTTTTGGAGTTGTTAGCCTGCGCATTTGCACAGCATAAAGTGTTTCATACGATTTTATTATATATTTTTAGATCAGGTTTGGCATTCATTTTTTCGAATACTTTGAAGTTTATTTCAACTCCTGTATCAAAAGTACTTTAAACAGTCTGAGAAACTTTATTGCTATACTCAGTCAGTTAAGTGTCATAGGTGATACACGCTTGGGCTATCATGTGTCGAAAGAGACATGACTAACTAGACAGAAAAAATTTCCCGAAGTAGGTTGCCATTACTTTCTGCGGAAGACTGGTTGCCATCTAAGGCTATAAAAACCAATATGTCCAGTTATTTAATCTATAGCTGAAGAGAGAAGCTATGGACTCATGCCTTTACCAAGGCTACTTGAGTGTAAGTGAATGCAATTAATCCAACATGAATTCGAACTCGGTTCTGTGTTTTCTCGTTCCGAGCAAATATCCACTGCACCACAATGCACATCCCTATCATAAATTACTTTACCATGAGAAGAAAATTGATTTTCTGCAATAATAATTATATATTTTATTTTTCAAATAAGCGCTCTTCTTAGCAAAACTGACATAGCCTTGGAATGAATTCTCGAGTCTACATATTATAATCGTTAACAGTATATATATGAAAATATAGAATAAAAATAAATCATTTATTCAATCGATAGAAATATCTGAAGTAATTTTAATGTTTAAACAGAAAAAAATTAAAGTTCACTGGGAGGAT
This sequence comes from Ascarosepion bandense, assembly GCA_037127315.1. Lineage (NCBI taxonomy): Eukaryota > Metazoa > Mollusca > Cephalopoda > Sepiida > Sepiidae > Ascarosepion > Ascarosepion bandense. The sequence continues at coordinate 4,170,775 of JBBBDQ010001092.1, forward strand.
ATCGTTATATTAACCTATGTACTTCTGAAGCGTAAAAAGACTAAAATAATTTATCCGCTTGTACTCTTGGTGCTAAATATATCATATATTTGCCTAGATCTATGGAATATATTTACGAACCGAATTTAATTTTCTACTTAACTTTTTAACGTAATTAAATTTATCCCCAACGAAAAGAATTATTCACATATACTTTTTAATAATGATAAATAATGCATGCTGAAAAATATACAAATTATTCCTCATAAGTACATACCAATATTGTTACCATTCTGGTTGGTTATTAAAATAATTTGAAATTATTGATTTCTATAATGAAATGTGACAGAGGGTGATTTTTGGTTTTATTTTTACATATACAAGAGTTACTTAATAAAGCTATAGTTATGTTTTTTTGAAGATTTTTATTCATTATTCATCCAATTGTAAATAATTTCTTTGCTTATTCTCCATTGTAAAAATAAATAGTAAATAAATTACTATCTACAATATCATATTAAAATATTCTTGTTTGAATATTCATTTTTGAATACACATAAATTTGCATAAACGGTATCTGTCGAAATATGTTTTTTAATCTTTTCATCTCAAGCAAGGCGGTACCGCCACTGATGCACAGGAGCTACATAAGAGAGTAAAAGTTTAGGCAGAAGGAGAGTAAAGAGAAAAGCGGAAGAGTTACAGGGGGTGTCAAAAAGGGCAAGAGAAGGATGAAAATACAGGTGTGATGACAGATGCAAAGGTAGAGAGAAAGGAAAATATATAGAGGGTGATGTAGAAAGAAGTGACAACCGTTGATAAGAGATGGGTATTGACATTGCATTTAAATTCCTGGAAACTTCCAGGAAAGCAAGAATATGGAAGAGAGTTCCACGGGCAGGAAGTTCGAGAAAAGAAGCTGCTGAAGTAGAATTGTCGGCTGTATTTGATTGATCTAACTGTGAATAGATGGGGCCCATTTGCCAGTCTGGTTGCAAGAGTAAACACATATGACCTAAATTCGTTCGACAGTTGCGAAGGTAGAGAGAAAGGAAAAGATCAAGATATACGGGATGATGTACAATGGACTGAAATCAAATGTTATGTATACTGAGAGAGATACTTTGTAGAATAAGGATAAACAGATGAATATAAATAAACAGGGTGTGATTGGGTAATTATCACTATTTTCTATTTCTAATTTTATGCACGTCGATAATTTTTACTTTTGTCAATTGCCCAGAATAGAATTTGCTGTTTTTCACTATCAATGGAAAAAAGAGCACCATGACGCAATTTCTTTCGCTAGAAATTTAGAAACGACATGTTGTACAGCTTGGTATTCAAGACGGAAGCTCAAATACGAAAACTTAAACTGAAAGGTTTGAATATTTCAATCTGAAGAGAGTACAGAGCATTTGAAAAGAGTTGGATGAGTCTAATTGTGATTACGAAGGTACATCACCTCATAAAACTCACTCTGATCGTTATGGAAAGGAAAGCTTTCCTGAATTTGTTGGTGAGGTCCTCAGACCCAACACAAGGGCCTCCATCATGTGTCCTGAGGAGGTAGTGCAAGAGGGTGGATGATGCTGGCAAGAGAACTCTGCCTCATGTCACAGGATCCGGAGAACCCAGTCATGGCTGTCAGACAATTTCTGCGATCACATCCCTCCTCTGGCCAACTAACTCCCCAGACTGAAACTTTCTGTAACATCAAAGACGAAATGAAGAAAAGGATTTTGGCAGCAGTCACAAACTTAAGTATGGAGACCACTCAAAAGAGATGTATGAGATTCCGAAGTCGTTGGAAGGATGAGGTTGAATTCATTGTATTGAATAAAGTAACACCTTAGTATTTCCAGATATTTTTGTGTAATTTCTGTAGACGCATAAGCGAAAATGAGATTTTAGGGTTATTTAAAGTTTTGCGTAATTTTGATGACAATTTATCCATCGCACCATTTTGCACATATACCTTTTGCAATTATATGCACACATATATTTATGGATATGTAAGTCAGCGCGAGCGAGATTATTTGTGTTTGCGTGCATGTATATTTGCGTGTGTTATGTATAAAACATTACATTTGTGCTGGATATCATTTTAAACTCCGATTCACTTAAAGTTGTACATGTTGCTTTTTTATTTTATTTTAAGTCTCTCGGTTAATATTAGAAAGAAATGCTAACTTGTGTGCGTTGCCCTTCCCATTCTGTTCGTACGCAATCTCTTTCAGTGAATAGAATCGTGGGAATGTTTCTCTTCAAAATATATGTATCTGTTACTTGACCTTGGATATATCGGATGTTTGAAGCTTGTTTCTATTCTTAAAAATGCCTACTGGTTATGCCAATCTGAGTGACCATAAATGGACATGTCAAACATGCTGAAGGGGAATAAAGTCCAGTAATAAAAATTATCTTTGACAATTCTAATATCAGGCAGCTTAGAAAGAACTCAGATCCTGAAACACAGAAGTATTTGAAACAAATATTAAGGAAAGGTTTCCTGCAAGCGTTATGCTTTTCGTTACATTACCAAATTGGAGAACTTTGTGATATTTAAAAAAATTAAAATTTTTGGTAATTAGATGCTTTCGTTACTAAACAGCTGAAAATACTGAATTATAAAAGATTGAATTTTGGTTCAGGTGTTTTAAACTTAGCTGTTTAAAAGTAATTAATCCCATTTTAATTAAATATTTCGATATTAAGTTGTCTTACTATGCTAATTTACTTTTCTATGTGATCTGACGATAGCTCGATTCACCTTGCAGTAGTAATTTCCAAATCTACGCATGAAACGCACCATATTTGATATTGCGTACTCTCTCCCAGAAAAAAAAACACACACACACACACAATTTTTTAATCGTTTCACCTCAAGCAAGGTGTTACCGCCACTGATGGGCAGAGAGGCTACATAAAAGACTAAATGTTTTGGCAGGAGGAGAGTGAAGAGAATGCCGAACCAGATACAGGAGGTGTCAGAAAAAATGCAACAGAAGGATGGGAACACAGGTATGAAGACATTTGCGAAGGAAGAGAGAAAAAAAAGAACAAAATACACGAGGTGATGTAGAAAGGACAGGAGTAATGTGGATAAGAGATGGAAATTGACATTGCATTTGAATTCCTGGATATTGTAGCTGTCAGGAAAGCAAGTATATGGAAGAAAGTTCCGCAGGCGGGAAGTGCGAGAAAAGAAGCCGATGGCGTAAAATTGGCGCCTGCATTTGGTTGATTTAGCTGTAAAAGGGTGGGACCTTGTTGCCAGTCTGGTTGCACGAGTAAATTTTTGCAACAGTGACCTAAGTTCTTCGGAGCAGAAGCACACATAATAATGCTAGTAAACACACACACACACACACACACACACACACACACACACACACACAAGGTGCAATGGGTAAATTGTTTCCATTTTTTTATTATAATTTTAGCACATACGCGTTGTTTTTTTTCTTTTGAGTGTGTCAACTGTACACTATAGTAGTGTTAGTTTTGGCACAATTGGTGAGAAAAAAAATCTCCACTTCGCCAGAAAACTTGAAACTACATGCTGCAATTTTTAATATTTGCATCCGAAGCACCAATAAGAACATATGATTGGATGTTAATCGGAGGTCAGTGTAGAAACTTCGGAAGATTTTGGACAACACAGTGTTTGAAGTGATCACTAGTGATGGCGGCATTATAGCTCCATTCATATTCCAACGGGGCCTCAGACACAACACGGGAGCCTACAGAAATTGCCTTGAGGAGATAATCAGCACTAGGCCAAGAGCATGGATATTCGGAGATCATATATTTGGCAACAATACCGTGTACCATGCCGTACAAACAGAAGAACCCCGTCATAGCTATCAAATAATTTCTGCCCCCTACATTGCACCTTACATCTAGCCAACTAACTCCGGAGACTGCAACGTAGGTCATTATGTGCGAAGCGCAGTTAGGCGAAAAATCCTCACCTCCCCACAAGAAATACTTGTAACACCAAAGTCGAACTGAAGGAAAGGAGTACGGCAGCATTCACTAACTTAAACAAGGAGACGGTCCCGAAAAGTTGCATGCGATTTCGAAGTCGCATGGAGGATTTGATTGAAGCCAATAGCGACTTTATTGAATAAAGTTACTCTTTTCTATTTCAAGAATATTTTTGTGTAATTATGGTAAAAATATCTGTTAAAATGAGATATCAGTGTTACTTTCATTTAATACAGAATGGCAATTCATACATTGAACCCTGTATGCGTGTGTGTGGAAAAAGTATATAAATAATTTAATATTTATTTCAGAGATGAGCATTTGGTAATATTATCTTATTTCAAAATATTGTTCAACACTTCGTTGATATAGATGTATGATATTATAGACAACGTTTCGGTAAAGTATATTACGGCCATCATCAGGTTCACGTTGTTTAGCTGATGATGTAAAATTGTACTTGTCTGAAAAATGTGTCCATTATAACATATATCTAAAACAAGATAAAATAATTTTTCTTATTAATTTTTCTGTTTTTTTTCACCCCCACCGATTCATAAAAAGTGTACATATAGGAACAATTTAGGACTTCATACAGATTTGAGGTATTTTGGTGGCTGTAATAAAAAATGGGATTTGGTCAAAGAAATACTGTGGTATGTTTTGGTCAGTAATTGTGGCTAGCTAAGTTTAAGACGACAGAGATAGAAGACCAGCGTTCCTCTATTCCCCCTTTTGGCCTTGTGCCATATTTTTGTTTTTGAAAAATAAATATTACCTTCCACTGTGTCACCTGGACTTTATGAGTACTAGAAGTTGTACTCTAAGTCAATCTTCGTATGCATTTATTTTCTCGAACCCAACTGATGTGCGCGTCCAAATGACTGGAGCTTTTGATTTCTGTCCATATGCCCCGGGTTCGATACTCACCATGGTCAATTTGTCAAGGTGACTTCTTGATGTTATCGCTCTGAGCATGCAGTGCATTTAGAAAGTACCTGAAAGCCATACTCTAGATTGATCCAAGATTTATGAAAAAAGAATTGTGTAGACTGTACGAAAGCATTTGTTGGTTGAGTTAACACGTCGTCACAAGTCATCGTGACCGAAGATTTGAGTGTATTAACCTAGTTCATAATGTTACTCTTTTTTAGAAAGTGTATGGTCTGCCAACATAGTTGTAACAAGCAATAGATGAGGTGTAAATGTTGAACAAACACATTTCCTGAGCAGAGGTTTTCAACAGCGATTGGCTGACCGCCATAACAGGTGTTTGTGCTCGTTAAAATGTAGAAAGCAACTACGTAAGTGTGGATATATCTGTTTAAGATAGATTTTTGGTATCAATATGATATCCTGGAGGCCAAAAACTTGTCGCAAAATGCAATCAGCATTGAAACGCAGATTTATTGATGTAGTCTTCGCTGGGCTACCTGTGATATTCAGCTTTCCAACAGCAAAATATCCAAGCAAATCCTCCGTTAAACAACATCCGACCCCAATATAAACCAATAAAAGTTCAATCCTGCTATATAGAAGTAGGAAACTGCTGCCTGTGATCGAAACAAGTGGAAGCCTACATTTCATGAAGGTACTATGCTCTTTCAAGAACATTTAATGATTTGAGCAAATGTCAAGAGGACAGATTTAAAAGGGGAAAAGATTGAGCCAGTAATCTTTCAATTTACATATGATGAATGCGATAGAATGTCTTTCCAGTGCAGGCCTAATTAGTTACAAGAAAAGTTATATTGGTATTTTTTTATTGATACTATGCTGGATGTGCGTCTCGATATGGTGGATATCAATGAGAAATCGGAGTGCCAAGTTCAAATTTCAGTTGAATCCGTTGCATTCACTTACGCATAAATTTTCTTGGGAAATACATTAATCACTCTATTCTCCATCCAGCTATGAGTTGCATAGCACTATAAATTGGTTTCCACAGCCTTGATTGGCAATTATTCTACTGCTGAAAATAATGGCAATCTAATGCATGAAAACCTTCTGCTCGGTCTGTTATATCTCAAAAGGGACATGATCGCCAAACACAGATCACATATACCACTTACCTGACTGACTATGCTAGAAATAATGTGCCGAACGTGACAGAAAACCAACAGAAACCGCTACGCTTTCACGATCTCGTGAAAACCAGCGAGTGCGCACCACAGTATTCACAAAAAGATTAGTTTACCACGTCTACCATAAGCATTTCAAGTTACTTAAATGTTAATTTCCCGCGAGAAAGAAAAAAATTGTATAACATTATCTGCAATGGTTATACTTGTTTACATAAAAAAAAACATTACGTAATATCTCCCAATATATATATATACATATATACCTATGCATAAATACATATATAAATACTTATATCTATATACAATATAACAAACAAAAATACATTTATTTTGTGATAATCTAATTTTGTAAAAATAGAAATATTTTTAATGTTTTACTCAACAGAGAAAATAATTTTCCATGGACGCCTAAAAACATTTCAGATTTAAATTCGTAGTTTGCTTTTGTACAAAAGATCGCAAAAATATTGCACAGAGTCGAAAGTTAATAAAAAATTATGTTTGACGACGGGCTGTAAATTTATTTAAAAGACCAATGCATAAAATTCGCAAAACAAACAGATTTAATTAAATAAAGAACACACTTCTTTCCATTTCTGGTATGTTGTTTTTATGGTTCTTAGCTTTCAACATGCCCATTGTCTTTCAGCTAAATTAGTCCGAAAATAAGTTTTGGTAGTTTTACTCAAAAGTGAACTTTTGCAATAACACTCAGCCGAATCTCAACTAAATTTTTTTTAGATGGCTGCAGAAAACAATATTCCGTTTCAAATAATAAAGAAAAGACTGAAATATTTTTCATGAAAGTTATTCAATTTTTGAAATAGTCATATATTTACAAACTGCTATTATGAAGCGTTAAATAAATGGTGTCGACTCTCTCTCTTTCATATATATATATATATATATATATATATCCAGGTAAAGAGGACCCAATGTTTTACGATTAATTCATGATTTATATATATATATATATATATATATATATACACAATACAAGAAATATGGAAACGAGCCACCACCTACCGCGGTTTCACACTACGGTTCTTCAGGGTAAGAGGCTCAGTCTGTTATTATTAGTGTTGTCTTACTGTGATTAGGTCCATTATTATATATATATATATATATATATATATATATATATATATATATATTATTATTATTATTATTATTATCATAATAATAATATAATTGTGTATACTTATATATGTACATATATACGATAACAGATAAAAGGAACACGGGTCTCAAAACGGGTCTCAAACTAACTAGTTTCACTTTTATGAAACATTCTTCAGAGATATAGAAAAAAAAAACAACAGTACAGTTTTGTTATGATTTGGGTTCATTTATTATTGGTCAAATACGTAAAATGTGCTTTAAAGCAACAGATATTTTTAAAAGTATATGCGTAAAGATTATTTTCGACGGTAAAGTTTTTAATAGTGTATGTGTTCAAAGAAACGCTTGTCTCTCTCTAGCTGTATACTGAACGGTAACGTTAGTTAGCATATGTGTATGTAAGAGAAAGTCTGTAGATGTCATTTCAGTATAAGGCCGATGAAGTGTAGATAGATTTTGTATTGATTGGTTATTTGGTTGGATATTTTACATTAATATGTGTATATGTGTGTGAGTGTGTTTGAGGGTATTGTTTTGAGAAAAGTTGTATTTTTTTAGAGTTTTTTGAAAATGTAATTTGTATTCATGTATTTTTGTGTATTGGACAGACATAAGTTAGATTCGGGAACAATGGATCTGTTAAAAGATGGTGAACTAATGTAATGTTTTATGCGAGTATTTATAGTTGGTAGTAATGCAATTACTTTTTTAAAATACATACATATTAAGAAGTTCTTTTATAATTAGGCTGACATTAGCGAAGTCAAAGTTATGTTCCACATCGTTTTAATGTAAAACGAGAAATTTAGAAGGTCTGTTTAAACGCAAGACGCTGTTGTGTTCGTAGATGCGAATTGTAAGATCACCTGATATCTACCCGATGTACACGTTATTGTATTGTAGATAATTAATAAATTCCGACACTTAAAATCGTTTTTAATATATTTTTCTTCCTGATTATATCACCAATCAGCTTAGAGGTTTGAAGTAACGATCCTTGTCTCACGGATGAAAGATTTTTTGGGAGTTTAGTTGAAAGGTTGTTGGATTGTAGGATTATGAAATTTGTGCAATTTTGTTGGAAGTATCAGTGTTTTTGGCTTTGTGGACTCTTTAAAGCATGTTGTTTAGCCTCGAAGATGAAATATTGTAGATAGTGAAGAAGTTTTAATGTTTTCTTAATAATTCTCTTCTTCAGATAGTAATTCAGGGCTGTATATTCTAAATAACCTAAAGTAAAATCCTGTGATTAGCTCAGGCATTATTTCCTGGTTGTGATAAAAATAGATATTGATGGGGTAGTTTTGTTTTTTTATATAAAACAAAATTAAATATATATATTAAAATTATATATAATATATATATAATGATATATATATATATATTAAATGATATATAATATATATAATGATATATATATATATATATTAATACATATAATATATATAATGATATATATATATATATTAAATGATATATAATATATATAATGATATATATATATATATATTAAATGATATATAATATATATAATGATATATATATAAATATATATATATATATATATATAAAATGATATATAATATATATAATGATATATATATATATATATTAAATGATATATATATATATATATATAAAATGATATATAATATATATAATGATATATATATATATAAAATGATATAATATATATAATGATATATATATATAAAATGATATATAATATATATAATGATATATATATATAAAATGATATATAATATATATAATATATATATATATATATATATTAAATGATATATAATATATATAATGATATATATATATATATTAAATATATATAATATATATAATGATATATATATATATAAATATATATATATATATATTAAATGATATATAATATATATAATGTATATATATATATATAATGATATATATATATATATATTAAATGATATATAATATATATAATGATATATATATATATAATGATATATATATATATATTAAATGATATATAATATATATAATGATATATATATATATATATTAAATGATATATAATATATATAATGATATATATATATATATTAAATGATATATAATATATATAATGATATATATATATATATACAACATATATAATATATATAATGATATATATATATATAAATTAAATTATATATAATATATATAAATATATATATATAAATTGGGTCAGATATATAATATATATAATATATATATATATATTAAATGATAAATAATATATATAATGATATATATATATATTAAATGATACATAATATATATTAAATGATATATAATATATATAATGATATATATATATATATAATATATATATATATTAAATGATATATAATATATAATGATATATATATATATACGGATATATATATATTAAATGATATATAATATACACAATGATATATATATATATATTAATGATATATAATATATATTAAATGATATATAATATATATAATGATATATATATATTAAATGATATATAATATATATAATGATATATATATATATATTAAATGATATATAATATATATAATGATATATATATATATTAAATGATATATAATATATATAATGATATATATATATATTAAATGATATATAATATATATAATGATATATATATGTATATATTAAATATATATATATATAATGCGTTTTTTATAAAACATTGTTATAACAAATATACAATATATATATATATATATATATATATATATATTGTAATTTTGTTATTACAATGGTTTATAAATGCATGACATTATACTGTAAACTGTCATTAAAGTTAATAATTCAAAAGCAAAAGATGTTCTGCCATATGTTTTTATGCACTTTGCTGCGAGGAACCGGCCTCCAAATTTTGTTAGATTATTTTTCATACATTCTGTATATGTTTGTATATATATTGTATATTTCTTGTAGTTTGAAATGACTTCACCTTTTCAATGTATGTATTAGAAAAAAATAACAGGTTATATGACAGACATTCGTTTTCTTCCTTTCCTATCTAAAATATTTCTTTGACAACTGCAATCATTAACGTTTTTGATAATGAGTACTAACCGATATACCCAACCCGATTTGTATTCAAGCCACTCAGTCTTTGAAACATTAAGAATGTCACTTTAAATTGTAAAACTTTCATTCATATTTCAGCTTTGATTTTGTCTCCATTGTCCATCTCTAACGCTCTCACACTCTACAGAATGGTAGATTTGAAAAACAGTAGCTACTCTGGCATCTACGCATTGTTTATTCAGCAATGAATTAGAACACTGTCATATATTGGGCGTGTATAATGATAATATACACGATAAAAAGTCTGCCTCCTTCTATCGAGCACCCGTAGCTCAAAGATAGGATCGCCGACTAACGCCAATTCGGTCGGGTTTCAATCCTGGGTAAAAGGCAATCGGTTGTCTAACCGTACTGATGAGCTGTGATACAGCTAAACAGATCTGTCTGCGGATGACACACACACACACACATATATATATATATATATATATATATATATATATATATATATATATATATAGCGTGTAGGTAAGATATACTAACGGTTCGTTTCATGTCATGTGCAGAAGCCATTGCGGTTACTCTCTTTGCCTTTTAGTAGTTGAGTGATTTCTAAAACTATTGTACCCACCAGAAACTCTTTACATATGTTGGGCCACAAAAATCCCCATAAGCCGTATAAGCATAGGAAGGCGTACAAAATGTGAAAAAGTATTACGGAGTGCTAGAGAACAACACTAACGTCAAGATTGTAATACGAGCTCTGGTAAAAAAAGATTACCAATATATCCGGGAGTATCATGCCTTATGGAACAAGAACAATCTATCTCAGTGATCAAAATCATGGGTACATTGGAAGTAAAAAAAAATAATCACAAAAATATTAACAAATTATAAGAAAACCTTATATTCGAAATTAAATGGATTTCCACATTTCGCACGTTTTTATTTTATGTGGTTGACCAATGGTAAAAGACTTCTGGGAAATATGAAGATAGACGCCGTAGTTATTTTTATCAGAAACATAACTACAAATGCTGAAGGAAAGTTAACCTGTGTTTTATAGAATATGCAAATGCATTCAACAAATTACACAACAACAACCTGTTAAATCTGCTCAACAACATTGATGTATTTGAAAAAGACGGTTTGCTGCCATTATAGGTGCTTCATCATTCTAATGTCTTCACCCTCTATCTTTCAAAATGAAATGGCAGTTTTAATTTCATTTTTGTGCAATTTAGACATTTTATTCATCGCACGCTGCATATCTTAAAATGCCGTTATGTTTATTTTGGTGTCATCTAGACGATAGTTTACCAGTTGCACGCTGTACATCTGTTAAAATGAGATGCCAGTGTTATTTTCATATTGGCTACATTTAGACGACAAATCATCCATCGTCCCTGTTCACTGAACGAGAGAAAAATATATGAAGATCGACAATAATATGTAGTTCAACGATGAACGGCAATTCAAATGAATCTTTTCGATTGCTTTTCAGATTAAATCTGGATTAGTTCACGCTTTTTTAATTTGGAGCATCGCCTTCAATTTTGGCTCTCATACTCAAAATGATCAGTCGGCCTACTTTCGAAATTTCTTGATGTCTTTCTTGTTGTATTCGGCAGTGTTCCTGGAGTTTTGTGCCAAACCTTTTATCCAATCCACGGCGGTCAGTTAATATTTTGTTTTCTATATTTAGTAGATATAACTTAATCAATCCTGACTTGTTATTATGACTTTAGTCACTTTCTCACCGACGTGGTATGGCTTTCGACTGTCTTTTCTACAAATATTTCATAGCAGCATTTAGGTCATAACAGTTTATTGTTAAAATATGTAAATGCGATCCCCATTTTTACTCCTACAGATTTTCTCGCATTTTCCGCCTGTGGAACTCTTTATGTCTGGCTTCCTTGATAACCACTTTCTTCACAAATTTAAATGCAACATCAGATGTCATATTCTTGAATCCAATTCATCTTTTGTCCTTTCTTCAACCCCATTATTCTCAATCTTTTCTCGCATTTTCCGCCTGTGGAACTCTTTATGTCTGGCTTCCTTGATAACCACTTTCTTCACAAATTTAAATGCAACATCAGATGTCATATTCTTGAATCCAATTCATCTTTTGTCCTTTCTTCAACCCCATTATTCTCAATCTTTTCTCGCATTTTCCGCCTGTGGAACTCTTTATGTCTGGCTTCCTTGATAACCACTTTCTTCACAAATTTAAATGCAACATCAGATGTCATATTCTTGAATCCAATTCATCTTTTGTCCTTTCTTCAACCCCATTATTCTCAATCTTTTCTCGCATTTTCCGCCTGTGGAACTCTTTATGTCTGGCTTCCTTGATAACCACTTTCTTTCTTCACAAATTTAAATGCAACATCAGATGTCATATTCTTGAATCCAATTCATCTTTTGTCCTTTCTTCAACCCCATTATTCTCAATCTTTTCTCGCATTTTCCGCCTGTGGAACTCTTTATGTCTGGCTTCCTTGATAACCACTTTCTTCACAAATTTAAATGCAACATCAGATGTCATATTCTTGAATCCAATTCATCTTTTGTCCTTTCTTCAACCCCATTATTCTCAATCTTTTCTCTCATTTTTACTTCCTGTAGCACCTCTGCATACTAAAGACATTCCGAACTTGTTAAGAGTGAAATGATTTAAAAATGTTAATAATCACTATTCTGATGCAACTTCGTGGCCTCATGTTCGTTTGAGCGGCTTCAATACAAATCTGGTTGTGTCAATCAATCAGGACACATTATCAAAAACGTTAATGATTGCAGTTGTTAAAGAGATTTTAAATAAGAAAGGAAGAATATATATGCCTGGCATACAACATATTTTTTCTAATACAGACATTGAATAGGTGGAATCATTTCAAACTACAAGAAATATACAATATACATACAAACATATACAGAGTGTATTAAAAATAATCTAACAAAGTTTGGAGGCCAATTCCTCACAACAAAATAGTGTAAAAAGTGCATATAAACATATGGCAGAAAATCGTTTGCTTTTGAGTTATTAACTTTAAAGAAAGTTTACAGTATAATGTACTGCGTTTATAAATGCGCTTATCAATGTATAGAACTTTTAGATCTGTTCGTACTCAAAAATTTAACTAAACATTTTCAAGGCACCTGATATATTTGATTTGTTTTTTATAGAAAAAAGACAACAACAAATCCCTTTGCCTACGGCCATATCACGTTAAAACAACGGTTCCCGTAGGATTGCCTAAGTTAAACAACATAAATACTTAGATTAGTGTCCGCTTGGGAATACCATATGCTCGAATTTCATTGTTTAAAAAAATCCGGTTATGAACAGATGTTCAACGATTTTGAATTCAAAGAAAACATCTAGGTGTACTGTCGTCTATGTCTATACAGACTATTTTATATTAGAATCACGAATCAGTGTCTTATCTCGCTACGCTTTAAATTAAATAGCAGGATAAATTAGTCTTTCTATTATATTAGTCCAGAATTAAGCTTAGCGACTTCATTTTTGCCACAAATAATCATTAAGCTCACCACACATTTAACACAGGAGACGTCACAGAATTATAAAAGCCATCGATGAATAGAAAACAACTTTTAAGTATATAGATTATCTATAAAAAGAACAAAAAAAAAATCAATAGTTTCTAAGAATATCAAAACAAAGATAGTATTCCATCCGAAAATATTTTACGGATAATCGAATCGTCCTATATTTTACATTTCTTAACTTGACTGTGAATAACACAAATTTTATTCATTTTCATATAGTTGATCATTTGTTTTAATATTGAAGCTCACATTCTTTTATTATCTACTGCTATATAAGTAGCATAGACCATAGATAATAAAATTGCTCTAGGTGAGATTTGAAGATGCCCCATCCTATTATAAGATATCTGACTAACAAACATCCAGCACCTTACGTATAAACTCTTACTAAATTCAAGTTTACTCTGGGTCTCCTTGTCTTGGACACAAGCCCAATTCGATTACCAAATGGACGTTTAAGATACTTTTCTATAATCGTTTCAACCCAAGCAAGACAGTAATGCCACTGGTGTGCAGAGGGTTACATGAGAGGAAGAAGAAAATAAAAAGAAACAAAATACAAAGGGTAAGAGAAAGATGGGAATACGGTGGAGTGGAGTGAGAAAAATGAAGACCAAAATAAAGGAGGGATGAGGAAAGATTAGAGAAAGATTGGAATCAATGAGATAAAGAGAGCAATTGTAGTTGCACTTAAACTCTTGGAGATTGTAGGTATCAGGAAAGCAGCCATGCGGAAGGGGGTTTCACAAGCTAAATAAAATTGATGAAGTAGAAGTGGCGATTACATTTGACTGTTCGGATTGTAAAAGGTTTGGACCTAGTTACCAAACTAGTAGCTCGACCCAAATAAATTCGAGTAGAAGAGGCTTGTCAGAGCAGAACTCGTGAAAATATTTGTAGAAAAGACAGAGGGAAGCCACATGCCGTCGATGAGAAAGGGACTAAGTCGAGCTGCCAAATCCGGATCGATTACATTGCAGATCCTTTGAGTTTTATTTAAAAACTCCGTGATGAATAGCGGGGAAACCCGACCAGATATGGCAACAGTATTCAATGCACGTTCCAGTGGGAAATCTTTTATGTTCAAGATCGATTCTGACAAGAAAAACCTTCTGGTTCGACAGAGTGACCCGATCTTCCTAGCATTATCTGTAGCTGTTGATTCGATGTAGTCATACCACTTGAGGTCGGTTGGGAGCGTGAGGCTGAGGAAGCGCAGTTAATCGCTTTCTAAGATACTAGCATTATGCATACTGATGGAAGGTAAGAGGGTTTGTCTATGGTGGTTAGAGGAGACCAGATTCATTTTGGAAGCTTTAAAACTGGCGAGCCATTTCTTGCTCCAGTCTACCACTGATTGAAATCCTATTTTAAGAGCAGCAGTCATGTTTACTTTGTCATCCTTGGCAGTTTTCTAAGCGAGAGTAAATGATGATGACATCAGTGTGGATGCCTTTTGTGAACAGATTACATTAGGCAGATCATTGATGGAAATCAGAAAAAAGCGTAGGTTTTAGGATAGATCCTCGATTAGGAAGCATGCCCATTCAATACGACCTTCATTATGCAATTTGATTAGACCAAAGAAGTGTCCGTTTATACCATATATATATATATATATATATATATATATATTTCGGCGTTCTTATCGAGATCTTGTTATATATATATTCAGTAATGTTCGTTAACATATCAGCGGTAGAAGTTACGAGGCCGAAGCCTTACTGTTTGTGAAAATATAGGTTGTGGAATGTGAGATGCTGCACCACTTCAACATTGATACTAGCATCGAACACTTTGTTATATATCGGTAGGAGGCTGACTGGACGATAATCAGAGTACTCTGAGAGTTTACCAGAGTTTTTAACGACAGGAAATACAGAGGAGGACTTCCACCGATCAGAAAACAAGGAGCAGACGGCCAATAGTTATAGTTTGGAGAGGGCAGGGAAGAGTTCACGGGTATATTCCTTTAGGTCGACAACTGGGATTCCGACACCTCCGCTTGCCTTATTATAGTCAAGCTTAGAAAGTATGCTACAACCGTAGTGCAGTTATGTATACGTCACTCAGTTGAGACTCAATTAAGATCGGAAGTTGGGTGTGGTTGCTCCAGACAAATAAAATGTAGAGTTGGAAGACAATTTCTGAGCAAAGCACTCAACCTCATCTTCTGTGGCTGTGAGTGTCTCAAATCTCTTGAATAATTGAGAGATCGATAAATTGCAGGTTGCTGAACGCCGTTTCATTCCATCAGCAAACAGGAGCATAGTATCATTTAGGATCATCTTACACTCATTACGAGCAGAGACAAAAAATAAAAAATAAAAAAACGGAAGTAGTGACTCCTGCGAGGAAGAGCAGGAGAGAACCAAAAGATAAACGAGGTTTAAAATCGAAACTTTCTGCCTTGGATAAAAGTATCGACGTCAGCTTTCATCCAGAGGAGACCTCAGAGGTGCAATTTTCAACGGGGAGACTAAACATTTTGTTCCAAAAGACACCAAAAAAAAAAAAAAAAAAAAAAAAAAAAAAATTGCGGAACGGCTCCAAGTCCATTCATTGATAGCAACAAGCTATTCTGTTGGTAGAAGTTTCCTGGGTGGTGGGGAAGTGGAGAAAGATGTTAATGGAAACCACATCATGATCAGTGTTGCCAAGAGAACAGTATTGCATGCTATGCCAGGAGTCAGAGATAGAAGTAAAGCAGAGAACCAGCAAAGAATCGTGTCTTTCAGTGATACCAGCAAAGCGCGTGGGGAATTTAACCATTTCATGAGGGATTGAGTGATTTAAAAATTCAGGGTATGCGTGCCAGCAAGAACAGTGACAGTTTTTCTTTCAAATGTCGTGGTGTACAATAAAGTCAACAAACACAAATATATTATCGAACGGGTGAGAAGAAACGGCTTTAACTGTGTGATAAGATATATTAGCTGGCGAGGAACAGTCAGGAGAGGAAGGAGAGCTGTAGAGAAAGAAAATATTACTGACTTTAGCAGAGAGAGACGGAGACACATAAATGAATGGTGAGGAGATTAAAGAGAAATCATCCTAGCAAGAAGGATATGTATGCAGGCTTAAACACCCAAGTCACTAGAGTCCTTCCTAGAGAGAGAAAGAAAACCAGGTATTTGTATCTTTGGTTGTGAATATTCATTCTGGGTTATTTTAAGGAGAGGTCTTGAGTAGTGGTAATAGGTGGTCATCGATTGCGACATGTGCAAAGTAGAGAGAAAGGTAACCAGGTATTTGTATCTTGTGAATATTCATTTTGGCTTATTTTGTTAAGGAGAGATCTCGAGTATTGGTAATAGGTGGTCATCGATTGCGACATGTGAGAAGTGATGCTGACTGCATATCCTTAAGGAAACGGAATAAAATACTTCAATTTACCGCATCAAAAAGTAAATAATTCATCCTGCCCTGATTTATTGTTACAAAATCATAACCAAAAAGTACTATTTTTAGCATATCTGGGCTGGAAAGTATTAGAAAATACGGATTAGTATCGCGTAATGATAGTACTTTTTTTTTAGTACTTTTTGGGTATGATTTTGTAACAATAAATCAGGGCAGGATGAAGTATTTACTTTTTGATGCGGTAAATTGAAGTATTTTATTCCGTTTCCTTAACGATATGCAGTCAGCATCACTTCTACTTCTCACATGTCGCAATCGATGAAAGAAAATGCAAGTTAAAGTGACACGTAGGCATGAGACAGCTGAAATGTCTAAATCACCGAATTAAGAAAGAGGGTTTGTGTATTTTGACACTGACAGGACATATTGCAGGCTAGAGGAAGAGAGGAAAGTAACGCACAACTTACGTAACGACCTTGTCGACCAATGATAGGGAAGATAGCGAAAATAGAAATTTACTACGGGCTACAAAAGACAAAAAATTGTGGAGAGGAATTTTTGCTCATGGTTTGAAGGGACATGGATCATAAAAGAACATTTCATCGTGGATCTTCTGGCATAGGGAAACATCCGAATGCCGAATACCTTAAATCGAAAACAATGATTTATCTCTGTATTAATTAAAATTCAGTAAAAAAAATTTTTTGGTTAAAGATACGAACGTGTGGGCACATGTACGTCTTGGTGTACACAGCAATAATTACCAAGAGACTCGAATATTGAGCCAATCTAAGAAAATTCTCTATGGAATTTGCTGAAGAGACAGCCTGTTTTTATCATTTTATTCATATTTTTCCATTATTTTTCATTGGCTAATGGAATTCAGCGTTCTGTCTTTACCGACTTTTATTAAATTGTGATTTTTCTTATTTTTCTCGGTTGCATCTATGTCCCAGCGATCCAATTTGGATATTCTAAACTGACCAGCACTCAATAAAATTACGCTGCTGCCATTTTTGTTTTTCTTTTAATATATTTTGCAGACAAATATTATTTTTTGTTTATCTTACCACGACGACTTTCAGGTATTTTATGAGATCGCGTTACACTTCATTTCTTGCCCAAGGCTAGGAAAAGAAAAAAAATGTTTCTATGTGTGTGTGTGTGTGTGTGTGTGTGTGTATAGAGGGTGCGAGGAATAAATTGTCGTCTAAATTTGTCAAAATTTAAAATAACAGACAGCTCATTTTAACAGATATATTTAACGAAATTACACAAAAGTTTCTTGAAGTAGTTAAGAGTAAATGCATTCAATATAATCGCCATTGACTTCAACCACGGCCTCCAGACAACTTTGAAATCTCCTGTATCTCTTGTTTAAGTTGTGAAAGCTGGCATGGCCCCTGCCTTCTGCTCATCTATGGTGGTAGAAGATTTTTTGGTCTCTTGCTCAATAGTGTTGCAGTTTGTGGAGTTAGGTAGAGTAGATGCAGAGGTTTGATATGGTTGCGGGAATTGTCTGACAGCCACGACTGGGTTCTTCTGCTTGTGTGACGTGAAGAGTCCTGTTGCTAGACATATGGTCTTCCAGCACCCTCCCTTTTGACCTAGGCAGCAATACTTCCTTACGTCATTTAATGTAGTCCTCCATGTTGAATATGAGGCCCTGTAAGGAGATAAATGAAGGCATATGGTCGCCATCACTAGTGATCACTCCAAACATCTTAATCATCATAAGACTTGTCCAATTATTTCCAAATGCTCTTTACTGTCCTCCGATTGACTCGTAAGCATTCTTTGCATTGAAGCTTTTGGTGCAAATGCCAAAAATACAACAATACAAAACAAACACACAAGAAACAATGCATACACGCAAAAATATAAACAATAGCAACAATTTATTCATCACACTGTATATTATTTAAATAAATAGAGTTAAATGATAACTTTCAAGCAAGATAATTTTTCCGGAATATTTTACGTGGCTTGATAGAAGGAAGGAAATCTAGAATATATAAATAACAGAATGGAGAAAAAAAAGGGAAATTTGTTCATTCATAACAGATTAGTTTTCGCTGAAATCAGATCTGTCGTCTGTTCATCTTATCAAATAACCGCGGGCTAAAAAAGAAAATAACAACGTTTGGGGAATATAAGCGAATTAGATAAAATAGGAAATTATAGATTTTTAACGTTTTAAGAATTCTGCTTAAAAAGAAAATTATGTTTAATAAAAAGAGGAATATTAAAACTAAATGTATTAGAACAATAAGGGTTTTCCTCGTTTTTTCATTTATTTGTTTTTCAATTGTTTTATGTATTTCAAATACGCAGTATTTTTTTTTCATTATTGGATTCTTACTAATTTGCTTACTCTCATTTCTTTTTCTTTCATATCATTTTGAACACCGTTAATTTCCTTTTTATTTATAGTGACTATATTTTCATGTCTTTTTCAAACTTTATTTTTGAAGTATTTTATTATCATTGTTATATTTTTCTTTTAATTTCTCACTCACTTATTTTATGTTTATTGTTTCTTTCTTCCTTATTTCCCAATAATATCTATAATCTAACTAACAGAACACTATATTTTACATCAATCCAGTTTTCTAAATCAAAACATTTAAAACGTTTAAATTTCCACTGAAAAATAGATTTATGTTAAACATTGAGGTCTGGCTTGCAGACCAGCAAGAAACTAGTTTTAAAAATTATCAATTTTTAGTAAACGAAAGTTAGCCATGGAAGAATTATGCAATGTAAGTAAACTGTCTTCGTTGGGTAGCGGCAGAGTTGTATAGCATATAGTGATGTACGATGTGGTGCAGTGAAAATCTGCTCAAAATGAGAAATCAGACAGCCAAGTTCGAATTCCAGTTGAATTTGTTGCATTCACTTATGCACAAATCCACTTGGGAAAGTTATTAATCCATTGCTTCTCCCTCCAGTTATTGGTAAAATAGCGGCACAGATTGGGTTCCATAGCCTCAGTTCACGATCAGTATACCGCAGACAGTAATGGCAACTTACTGCGGGGAAATCGTCTGTCCGGTTAGTCATGTTTCCTTCGAGACATTATCGCCTAAGCGATCACGTATGGAATTTAACTGACTGAAGTAAACACAAAATGACATTCACAATTTCTTTAGCCGAAAAATTTCTACACCGCATATATTCTTCTGTTACTAAAATAAAGACACGATGCCTACTTAATATGAAAATGTTCATTACTTGCGAATGTAATGCCAACTTACACGTTAACCCTTTGCCAAAAATAAGAATATCAAATGTCAAAGAATTTGTTCCATTTTCAAATACAATGATTTTCGTAATATTCTGGTTGAAATAGTTTCCGATATTTTCTGTATTAGTTTACATAGCAGCCAAAGCGATAAAAGATGGTTCCGAATGACATTGTCGATTTATTTGGAAAAAAAAAAAAGAAAAAAAGAAATAACTTATAAAAAATGTCTGCATCCAGTCAAAGTAGAATCTTTCTACCTTTATGCATTTATTCAAATTTGGCAACACGCTGCATTTTCACATCCGAAAAACTCTTCGGAAAATAAAAATAAAAACATATATTCACAGTAGATTTCATTGATTTGATCGTATTCAGTGAATTTATTGTCTAAAAGGGGAAAGGTTTTGAAAAATGTTTGAAAAATTGTAGCCTGTAGTTGGGGAAAATGCAACTACATTCACCTTTCTTAATGTCATTTCTGCAATATTTTTAGATGTGTTTTATCATGTGAATTGACATTATTTTCACTGAAGAAATATGGATTTGGTTGATCCAGTTTCGAATGCACTTTTTAAGCGATATTGAATTTAAAAAATTCTCCAAATCATTCCTCATAGCTTTTCATATATAATGACGCAGTTTCATTGGAGGGTCTAGCCGTCGACAGACGTTTCCTATTTACTAAACACAAACTATATTTTTTATCACATACCGCGGTGAATAGAAGTTAGTTTTAACCGCATTATCGAACATTCTTCTGTGTAGACACATAATTCAAAGATGTCAGTTATTGATCGGGTTTCCTTTCTTTATAGAAGTATATAGCGTATTTCTAAAGTTGTTTCTCTTCTATGAAAGGAGAAATTAGTCATAATGTTCGGTTGGCTAGAAAGAAAATTGAAATGACAAGAAATCTTCGTTTATATACCGTGTCCTCTCAGGACGTAGTCAATCTGGGTTCTCCATATCTTCCTTAATTTGGTAGCTTTTAGTAAAATTTCTCTATTTATTATCTCTGCTAATGCATGTTCTATTATCCATTTGCAAATGCTCGTTATGTAGGTTACTCGCCGATTTTCTTTATCTCTCTTGCCTACCGTATATTCTGCGAGCAAGACATTATCCATTTCTTTTTATTCATTTCCCTATCTAAATATCTAGTCTAATATTTAACATAATTTAATATATATATATCACATATATATTTAACACATTATATATATTTCACACACACACACACACATATATATATATTTAACACATTATATATATATATTTCACACACACATTTAATTTCACACACACATATATATATATATATATTTCACACACACATTTAACACAAATATATATATATTTCACACACACATTTAACACACACACATATATTTCACACACACATTTAACATACACATATATATATATTTCACACACACATTTAACACACATATATATATATTTCACACACACGTTTAACACATATATATATATAATTTCACACACACACATATATATATTTTAAACACATATTTAACAAAAACATATTTAAAACATTATATATATATTTCAGACACACGTATTTAACACATTATATACATATATTTCAGACACACATATTTAACACATATATATATATTTCAGACACACATATTTAACACTTTATATATATATATATATATATATTTCAGACACACATATTTAACACATTATATCTATATATTTCACACACACATATTTAACACATTATATTTATATATTTCACACACACATATATTTAACACATTATATCTATATATTTCACACACACATATTTAACACATTATATCTATATATTTCACACACACATATCTAACACATTATATCTATATATTTCACACACATATTTAACACATATCTATATATTTCACACACATATTTAACACATATCTATATATTTCACAAACATATTTAACACATACCTATATATTTCACACACACATATTTAACACATTATACCTATATATTTCACACACACATATTTAACACATTATATATATATATTTCACACACATATTTAACAAATTATATATATATATTTCACACACATATTTAACAAATTATATATATATATTTCACACACATATTTAACAAATTATATATATATATTTCACACACATATTTAACAAATTATATATATATATATATATATTTCACACAAACATATTTGGCACATTATATATATATATATATATATATATATATATATATATAACAACCTGTTCACATAAAACGTGGCTAACCCATTTTAAGGCTTGAAAACTTTCTCTTTTCAGGTGTAAAATATTGAATGCTATCAGCGCAAAATTGTCGCCTTTCAAAATTTGTGCTCATTAAGAATCGTTAAAACAAGACGTGATTATTCCAGAAGGGTTGATATTGTTCTTTAAATGAGTTGTGTTTTTCTATCACGTTAATTTGACCACTTCACAACAATTTTTTCATCATTATCTTCCAATGTTTTCCACTGATAAAGCAATTCACGTCCAACACCTGATCCTCATTGATGTTTATAAAGGTGAGAGAGAAAGATCACGTTTCTTTTCTTTGACAAGGCAAAGACGCGGAAATCACTAGACAAAGAAGCGTCTATGGTACAAAAATTTATTTGAACTTATCAGTTCGCGCCCACAATAGAGGCAAGCAGACATTTGTGGTTTTTCATCTCCCTGTATGATACGCAGCTCAAATATTGTATAATTTCCTTTGTATTTAAGAGAAAAACAAAATGTACTGTTTCCATCTTTATAATTTAGAAAAAAGGGATTGAGTTAAAGAAACTGGTTTCTCGAAAAAAAATATAAATTTAACATTTGAAAGATTTAGCTTTATTTTCTGGGGATTTTTAAAAACTGATACAGTAACCAAAAAACAAAAAACAAAAAAACAAAACAAAAAAAAAAAACGATACATTTTCTCACAGAGACTATTATCTATAACATTGAATTTCTGATAAATATGTCGAAAATTCATAATTCGTCCTCACCTTGTTGCCATTTGTACGACGTTTCTGTTGTTGTACACTCCGGCCTTCTTCATATGCTAAGAATTTCAAACCGAACGCTTTATAACAATCTCCGGAGTATATGAACTCCATTCATAGTGCTTTTTTCTAGATGTCATGAGTTATCTCCCTCTAATCCTTTCAATTACTTGTTTACCACTGCTGTGGCTTTGTACTGAACTCACAACTGTTTGGGTCAAGTCACAGGAACTAACCAACGTCTAAATGGCAACAAAGATGAGGGCAATAGACCGAATAATGTAAATACAGTAAATAGCTCATCTCAGAAATATAGGCAAACACTCATAATTCGTGTAAAGCATATTCTGTAAAAACCAGGAAATGATCAATTTAACATATGAAAGGAAATTGGTTCGTTTAAAAGATATTCAGGCGTTGATTTCTTTTACATTTTTCATATTTTCATTGTTTTAATAGTTAAGAACTAAGATATTATAAATCACATTTCTTTAAGCATGATTCGAAGTTGAGTGGGCAGAAATATTTATAATATGTAGATAGATTAACGAGATTTCTAATAATGTGACTGAAATTTCTTCTTTATATGCCAAAAATCAACATAGAGGAGGCTTTTGAAAATATTAGTCAAATTAAAACAGTCTATCAATTATAATATGATTATAAAAGTCAACATTGAGGTCAGCAAGCATAGATGGCAGTTTGTTTTATGATTAAACGAAATCTGCAGGCAATAGGTGTTAAGTTTCTGCTCGTCCATGCGGCATTATTTTTAGGTTTGTTGTATTATTGTAACGTTTATTTTGTGGGTGGTAACGGTTAGGTTTCAAACTTTTCTAGGAGATTCAATAGAAATAACTGCATGGGAATGCAGTTTTCTCGCTATTTTATAGTGTTGTTGGCTCGGAACATTTTTACTCATTATCTTTTTTTTGATTATGTTATTATTTGTGGTTGATTTTTATCACATTTAATTGTGTTTATTCATTGTTTGCTAATTTGTTAACTATTTACTTGTTTAGTTATTTACCAATTCGAATTATTTATTTTATGTTGTTTTTTCGTTCATTTTTAATACTACATTAAGCCACTGTAAACTGAGCAGATAACGAAGAAAATTATACATAGGAGTAGCAGTAGGATCCTAGAAATGACGTACTGAAACCATCACTTAAAAGTCATAAATACGCGAAAAGCACAAGGCTTTCTAAACATATATGAAATTTTTAAAAACAAAAAATAAATACCGTATTTTCCGTTTTACAGAACGCCTTTTTATTTTATTTTTTTTAATTTAAAACTACTCTGAAAAATAAGTGTGTGCCTTCCAAGACGAATGTATTAGTTATAATCAATGATATGGATGGTAGTGAGGATCATTTATTGTACTTGCAGATGATAGTTTAGAGCTTTTACATGAATAGAGCAGTAACGAGATTTTAGAATGTTAGGATGAATAAAATTTACGTGTTTTATATTTATTAAAGCATATTTTTAAAATCTTTAATTTATTTTTATGAAAATAAAACCATCCTTGGACAATGAAAAATGTACAGTATATTTACTAACCACCAACTAGTATGCTACAGCCATACAAACAAAATGAGACGAGTGATTATTGTAAACATTACCTGACGCTAGTATTAATGTGTTCTTATATGAGAATTACATTTTTCTTAGAAATTTCTTTCAAATATTAGGGTGCGTCTACAATGCCGAAGCTACTTCTAAGCCAAAAAATACCGTAAAATCAAAAATATAATAAAAATTAAAAAAACAGCATCACCCTACAAAAAACCCGAAAGGGGTTGAGCATGTGGGTGACAGAACGGTGTTGCGTGGAGTAACAGGAGAAAGTATGAGAAGAGCCACCAGGGACAGGGAAACGTGGAAAGCCATGATCGCCTACGTCCTGAAAGGACAAGACACATAGGAGAAGAAAGTTTATTTTATAGAGTATTCATGACTTCTACCGATCTACTAATTTAGTTACAATGAAATATCTGTACCGGGTATAGTATGTGGACTACCCGGTTTGAATATATCTTACGTCAGTAATAGTATATTTATAGATATAATTCTTCGGCTATTTATTGAAACTAATTATTTTCCCTTACTCTTACCGGCTTGTTATTAACTGTCTTTTTATTTATTAGCTTTTTAAGCTAAGCCACATACTATACTAGTGACAGACTTTCGTAGACCACATATTATACCAGCACCAAATATCTATATTTTCTTTTTAATTGAGTACATTGCATCCACTGTAAGCAATGTGAAGGCAGCTCAAATCCCAAGTTGATTTTGCAAACATTTGTACGTACAAATAGTATGTATTTCTTTAAAATGAACACAGATTTGGTGAACTTTATCAGGCATATTTTACACTGGTCAGTCAGTTAAGTGCCATACGTGATACACGCTTGGGCGATCATGTCTAGAAACAGACATGACTGACTGGGCAGAACATTATCCCACAGTAGGTTACCATTGCTTTCTGCGGTGAACTGGTTGCCGACCAAGGCTATAGAACCTAATCTGTCCTATTATTTAACCCATAACTGGAGGGAAGAGACTGATTAATACCTTTCCCAAGGGCGTTTGCGCGTAAGTGAATGCAAGGAATACGACTGAAATTCGAAGTCGGCTTCCCGATTTCTCGTTCCGAGCCGATATCCACTGCGCCACGACGCACATCCCATTTTACACTGGTACAAGACCATATATAAGGCGCCGTTATCAAACATTTGCAACAGTTTATGATATTGTTAAATCTTTTCTTTATATATTTCTTTTTCAGATTATGCCTGGATAAAGGAGTCAGTTCCGCTAGTGTTAATAAACAAGAATATTAACAGAATTAATTAAACTTCCTCATTTATTAAACAAGTTGAAGGATTTTTGTTCAGAGTTTTATTCATTATGTGAAATTATCAATTTGTACGCATTAACAACAAATAGGACGGAACATTTTTAGTACCCGAAGAAACGAGTTTCTACACAGAATCAATCATTGTCGGTCAGATAAAAACATTTGTGATCATGTGAATAAAAAAAGCCAAATAACCAGCCGATAAAAAAATCAGTTTCATTTATGATCTAATATTAAACATAGCCAAAAGAGATAGATGAGTAATTATTCAATAAATGTATACACAAGTCTTGTTTCAAACTTTCGAACGGACAGATTGATCTAGACTTTGAAAGTCAGTACCTCAAGCTCAGACACTTTTGTTTATTGACATATATGAAAACACATACAAATTAAGCAATTTCAATCTGTACTTGAAGATAACATATATAGCCCGAATAAAAGGATAAAATTCCGATGTTCATTTATATTATTTTCATCTGATGATGTCAGTAAAACATGTTTTATCATTAACAAATGACATGTTTCTTAATGAATGCAATGCCACGAAAAAGATGTTTTAGGAGATACGTTGATCTTGTATATAAAACATGTCTCGGTTTGATCAAGAACGTATGGCTATATAAATTCTAATGTTTTGTCAGTTGCTCGAACTTTAGGAAGGGGGCCGTGTCGAAAAGATTTCTATAACATCGCGCTCTTTAACACTAATTTTCTCGCTTATAGATTCCTAGCTTTTAGGCACGTTTCAGTTTCATGTATTATTCAATAATCAGGTGTATATTATTATTCATAATATGCACTTGATGACTGCATAATGCATGAAACTCTGAGTCGTGCCTAAAACATAGGATTGAGCACTGTTCTTATAACACATGATCAATATTTATATACTGATGTGCATCTGCGCTTATGCTTATATATATATATATATATATATATATATATATATCTCGAAAACCATTGGAAATCCGTTGGACTACAGAGGCTGTTAATAAAAAGTGTTCAATACGGAGTAGAGAGTAGAAAATGCACCTGACAATCCTTCGGCTGCGAAAATTAAGTAGCTCTGTATTTCAATTTATATTCTGTACTGTAACTGCAATATATATATATATATATATATATATATATATATATATATATATATATATATATATATATATATAATAATAAAGTTCTTTTTGCTGTTGATTTTCTAAGCGTAACTTACATATGACATGGCTGGAAGTATGGGACACCAAATAAGGTTTGAACTCATTATTGAATCGTAATTGATCTAGTGAAACGAGATTTTATACCGACTACGTCCAAGTGTCATTAAATTCATTTTCATGGTGAATTTAGAAGCCTAGTTAACTGACATGCGTTATAAGATACTTCTAGTTACGGGTATTTACCTTGACCTCGTTGGGAGGTTCTTTCCAGTGTAATAGATATCGCCTTGGAATCAGAAAGCCGAGTCGAATTCCAGTCGAATTCGTTTCATTCATTTAGTCAAAAAATATTTTTAGGAAAGGAATTATTCCCTCTCTTCTCCTTCCAGCTATGGGTTGAATAGCAGGACAGATTGGGTTTTGGGTTGCGGTGCAGTGTATTTCGGCTCGGAACGAGAAATCGGAATGAGTTCAGTTAAATTTGTTGCATCCATTGGAATTCTTGTTACTTTCACTCATTTGTTTTTAATTATTTTAAAATGTTCTTTAATTTTTTTTAACTGGATCTTCCTTAAAGATTTTAAACTTCATTTTTGAGTTTTGTTTATTTTTTTCTTTGTTGAAAATTCATTGATTTTTTAAAGATATTTATTAATGACATTGAAGATGTAAAAGTAAAATATGCTTTTAACTGTGATTGTGTTGGCAATTCTGAAACATAAATGATAAGTTCACAGAGAGTGTCGGAGTTCGTCATTAAATGGAAGGTAATCCATGTAATAATCCATATTTGGGATGTGCGTTAATGAGCAGTGGATATCGGCTCTATCGCCTTTCGTTATTATTTCCACTCTATGCAAATTTATTTTTAGAATAAACAAAACACTCGCAGTTAAAAGCATACTTAAATATTTAAATGTCCAAATGTAACGAGAAAATTTTCAATGAAAATACATAAAAAAGAAGGCTCTAATGAAATTGGTAGTTCTGATAAAGAATAATTAAAATTGTAAATTCTGTTCGACCAAGAAATATTGCTCTCCCTCCTGTTGAAAGACAATAAAGAATGGTTTCAGAACATTGGGAGGTTAGCGGAAGACGTGATCAAGAAAAGAGAAAGGTTCGAAGAGAATAAAAACACTATAAGAACGAGAGATCAAGTAAGCCTCAGAGTCCGAATCACGGAGAATATTAAATAAAAATCTTTTTGAAGCAAATGCCGCTTAGATAAAAGAAATTAATAGGATTTCATATGAGCAACAAAGACGAAGTCTATCGGAGAAAGGAAGAATAGAAATATGGAAAACTAATAGAATTTCACATCAACATCAAAGAGAAAATATAGAAGAAAAATGTTCTTTTGTCCATGATCAAAGCTTTATGAAGAACAGTCTGTAGGTTTTCAAGAGACCAGTTCGCTGTCTAATTATCTTTTGCAAAGAGTATAAACCAATGACAGCGACAATCATTTAAGAAGGTAAGTGTCAATTTTCAGAATGAATTCTTTATAAATTGAAAATTATACGTTCCTCTTTTAAGCGTTGGAGATCCTTCTAATTTTCAGAAGAGGACAAGATAAAAAGAAAATAGTGTCTATTCTGACATCATAGATAGCAATGACAACTCAATCATAAATGCCTAATAATGAAATTGAATACAAAATAATTACCGCTAAAACAAAGTTTTAACCTGGCATAATCGTGTATATATATATATATATATATATATATATATATATATATATATATATATATATATATTTTCAGATACTTTAATCCAAGCGGAAAAAGCAGGAAGGTAAATTCCAAAAGCCCGATCCTAATTAATATTAAAATTTTATTTTAATAGTAAAAAATGATACAGGAAGAGATCTCCATGTAATAAAATATTACAGGGCAAATATAAATTAAATAGGATTAATTCAAGGATGTTGAATGACCATTTCGATATGAAATCCCGATAGGGGATAACACATCACCTCAGCAACAAAAAATTCTTTCTGAAACTGAAGAAAAAAAAAATCAATCTATTTTTCTTTTTTAAATAGATTCGCAAAAATTAAAAAGAAAGAAAAAGAAAAAGATGAAATAAAATAAAATAAAATAAAATAAACAAGAAAAAAAATTGGCATCGTCTGGGTTCGCAAAAAAGGAAGAGAATTGTAACGTAAAAGGAACAGACGGCGTGTTGAATTGAAGTTAGGTTAAGCAAAACGGAAAAAAGGTGGGAGGTAAGAGAGATAAAGGAAGGGAGGGAAAAAAGAAAAGAAAGAAATATTTTTTATATATTACAGACGCTGGACATATTCAAAAACCTAACTTCCCAAAAACGTTGAAATATTAGAGAAAGGCCTTTTACTTAAAAGGGTATAATTATTTTTAAAGGGAATAAAAAGATATAGGATTTAAAATAATTTAAAAAAAAAATTCGGTCATTTAATTTAAAATAAATAAAGATACCGCTAGGTAAAAAAAAAAAAATCTTTCTTTTACAATTATACATACATATATGTGTACACACATACACACACACAATTCTTCGAGTATGAATACATATATACATACATACACACACACAATTCTTCAATTATGAATACATATATACATACGTACACACACACAATTCCTTCCAATTATGAATACATATATACATACATACACACACACAATTCTTCAATTATGAATACATATATACATACATACACACACAATTCTTCAATTATGAATACATATACATACATACACACACACAATTCTTCAATTATGAATACATATATACATACATACACACACAATTCTTCAATTATGAATACATATATGCATACATACACACAATTCTTCAATTATGAATACATATATACATACATACACACAATTCTTCAATTATGAATACATATATACATACATACACACAATTCTTCAATTATGAATACATATATACATACATACACACACACAATTCTTCAATTATGAATACATATATACATACATACACACAATTCTTCAATTATGAATAAATATATACATACACATACACACAATTCTTCAATTATGAATACATATATACATACATACACACACACAATTCTTCAATTATGAATACATATATACATACATACACACACACACACAATTCTTCAATTATGAATACATATATACATACATACACACACAATTCTTCAATTATGAATACATATACATACATACACACACACAATTCTTCAATTATGAATACATATATACATACACACAATTCTTCAATTATGAATAAATATATACATACATACACACAATTCTTCAATTATGAATACATATATACATACATACACACACAATTCTTCAATTATGAATACATATATACATACATACACACACACAATTTCTTCAATTATGAATACATATATACATACATACACACACACAATTCTTCAATTATGAATACATATATACATACATACACACACACAATTCTTCAATTATGAATACATATATACATACATACACACACACAATTCTTCAATTATGAATACATATATACATACATACACACACACAATTCTTCAATTATGAATACATATATACATACATACACACACACAATTCTTCAATTATGAATACATATATACATACATACACACAATTCTTCAATTATGAATACATATATACACATGCACACACAATTCTTCAATTATGAATACATATATACATACACACACACAATTCTTCAATTATGAATACATATATACATACATACACACACAATTCTTCAATTATGAATACATATATACATACATACACACACAATTCTTCAATTATGAATACATATATACATACATACACACACACAATTCTTCAATTATGAATACATATATACATACATACACACACAATTCTTCAATTATGAATACATATATACATACATACACACACACAATTTCTTCAATTATATGAATACATATATACATACATACACACACACAATTCTTCAATTATGAATACATATATACATACATACACACACACAATTCTTCAATTATGAATACATATATACATACATACACAATTCTTCAATTATGAATACATACATACATACACACACACAATTCTTCAATTATGAATACATATATACATACATACACACACAATTCTTCAATTATGAATACATATATACATACATACACACACACAATTCTTCAATTATGAATACATATATACATACATACACACACACAATTCT
>JBBBDQ010001092.1:4207500-4317500 GCA_037127315.1 Ascarosepion bandense
CAGAGCTCTCAAAAACGGATTAAGTATAAAGATAAGGAAAAAACAACTTTATGACACCTCGAATTGAAATGTTTATATCCTGGAATGCACAATCAAAGACAAAACACAGGACGTTTTCACAGCTGTGCATGTTTATATGTGTTCGTGCCAAATTTCACAGGCTAATATTTTACTGCCAGCGTCTCTCCTTAAAATCCAGAAATGATTTTTCTAAGATATTCCCTCGTGACACATTTTGAAATACAAAGATGGGATTCAGAAACGCTCTTGGAATTGCATTTATTTCAGCTGACTGACTTGAAATCGCTTGAAGCCCACCCCCCTCACAAAGAAAATGGAGGCTTTACTTACATAAGATATTTCCTTCTTTCTATTTGCTTTACTCTATAATAATCTGTGTTGAAGTGAGTATGTTGAACAAAAAACCGAACTTTCGAAATTGCTTCATTTTAATGATGCTACGGAAGCCAAGCTTGCAGAAGAATCTTACTAAATTATCATATTCTGTTTCAAATAAACAACAAAAAACCCCTAAAGCAGACAGTAAAATATTAAACGTGAGGTTTAAAAAGTATAGGTAAAAAATTTATACATTATGGTTGCATTGTAAATCTGAGAAAGATTACGTTCAGAAAAAATTCCAGAACAAAACATTTCTGCACAATTCCTAAGCTTGCTCGGATTTGCGCACCAAACGTGTGTAGTAGAAAATTCTATGGAGTTGTACAATAATCACAGCGACCGAAGTAAACGTTTTATTTTTCAACTGTTTCAAAAATTACTCGAAATTAATGAATAAAGTATAAATTATATAAAAAATTATAGTTACGTTCAGTTTCCTATGTAAATTCATTGTAAATCTTATGTTACAGAATCTAAAATAATATATATATATATATATATATATATATATGCCAGCCATAATTATTCGACAACCCCAGTCTTTTAAAATAATGATGTATTTCATACTATTTTTAGTAGTTATTGTCAAGTGAATAATTGTAAATGAAAACAGAATGTTATTGTGCAATATTAACAGAAGAAACATGTGCATCAAATGAATTTATAAATATTTAATAATTATTTATTTTGCATGAAAGAATAAAGAAAATTTAGGGTGATTCGGATGAGTTCATCTTTACTTCGTTGTCTAGTAAAAATTTTGCAAAGTAATAATAAATCTTATATTGGAAAAGGAGACAAATGTAACTGATGTTAAATGCTTCCATAAAAAAAAATAGTTAAATTCTTAGATGCTGATTGATACAGATTTCCTTTATACGTTTGTGTCTTTCTGACTCCCTTACTTTCTTTTTCCCTCTTATATTACGATTAATAATTAAGAATTACGTCTATTTTAATTCATCTTCCAGGTTTTGATCATTTTTTTTAATTTAAAATTTTAATTTTTTTATCTCCTAATTTCTGTCTATTTATATTTTACTATTAATAAAAGAAATAATACCCTAACATTCACTTAAGTGCCATACGTGTTACACGCTTGGCCAATCATGTCTCGAAAACGATATTACTGATTGGATAGAAGATTTTCCAGCAGTAGGTCGCCATTAATTTCTGCGGTAGACTGGTTGCAAGCCAAGGCTATAGAACTCAATCTGCTTTATTTAACCCATAACTGGAGGGAAGAGTCAGATTAATACCTTTCCTGGTATTGGACTTCCAACTTCTTAAGGACACATGACTCACTGGATATAGACTTTGGTTATTTCCTGACTTGACTCTTTGAGTTGCGAGTTCAATACTAGACTACAGCAGTAGGTGAACAAGTAACTTGCAGGGTTAGAGGGAGATAACTCATGACTTCCAATCGGGGCTTTACGCAAGGAACGAGAATGATATACCCCAGTGATTGTAATAAAGGGTTCGGTTCAAAATTCCTAGCACCTGAAGGAGGCCGGAGCGTACAACGACCGAAACTTCATACAAAGGGCAACAAAGATGAGGGCAATAGTCCGAATAGTGTAAATACTGTAAATATTACCTCATCTCAGCAATATAGAGAAATAATAAAATTTATTATCTCGATTGTTTAATCGATGGTAATATATAAACAATAATTTCAGATTAACAATTTAAAATTTCTTTTATTTTATCTTTTACATTTTAAAAGAAAAGTTTGTTTTGCCTTTCCTTGGGAGAAAAATTCACATTTTAAAAAGGTTCATTTTATAGAATTTAATGATTTTTTTAATATATTCTTGATGTGGCTAAACTATAGTAAAAATTATTAAAAATTGAAAAAATTGATTATTTCTGGTCACAGAGCCTATTGATTACGTTTACAGAAAAATACTTTTAAAATAGAAATTGTTTAAGTTTATTTTCATTTTAATTACATTGAAATTTAGATAATAACAGTAAAGGAAATCAGATAATTTAAGGAATAATGCAAAATTATAAATAAATTCTACTGCAGCATGCAAGAAAAACAAAATTGGCCATAATTATGAGAAAACGAAACACGGTTAAATACTTGTGGTGAAATCCTAACATTAATGGGTCGCCTTTATTTAAGTTTTCATATAAGACCGGAAAAATCCTTAAAACGGACGGTATCTCTGCAACAGTTAAGATACTTACCAACACAGATGCTTTGCGTGCCTTGATTTCTGGAGGGTGTAGTAAAAAAAAAAGAATAATAATGGGGGGGAGGCAAAAGGTGCAATGCGACGCTCTCCGGTAAGCCAGCTGTTTCTCTTTCTTTCTTTCTGTGGTCGCCTCAAGGAAATGGAATTCAGGTTTTCTATCTCGGCCTGTTACCCGGGCAGTTGTAAAACAGACACCAACTAAGACGCTCCTACTTCTTTTTTGTCAGTTTGACTGTCATTCCGCAACTTCAACACACGGAATCCGCTGAAAAAATTTATGCTCTCACAGCAACGCTGGTACCCGCTTTTTCTGCCATTTCAAGACGGCCAAAGACGGCCAAAATTTGCATGTGTGTAAAGATCGTCTTGTTTTGGTCGAGATAGGCGCGCATAAACTGTCTTCAATAATGGCCATCTTTCTTTTGTTATTATCTTGCAGGCAAGACAAGTTCGCGCTCGTTTCGAATTCCGAGGTACGTCATCTTTCGTTACAGAGAAAGAATGTGGGTCACTGATCAACCTCTTGACATCAATTATCGCTATCTTACTCTCCCTCGCGCGTCCACCATTAAAGTTATCTTCGACTGGACGGACGGACCGGTCAAAATCCTCGGAGTTTGGTTCAGTCCGGACTTGCAGTTGGAGAAGAATTGGTCGGATATACAGGCAAAGGTCGGCGCGTCGGTCGAAACTTGGCGTCGACGGAGTCTCTCCGTAAAGGGCCTGGTGGAGACGTGTGCCGCTTACGTCTTCCCCATGGTCCTTTATCGGCTGTCTGTACTTCCACTTTGTGAGGAGCGTGAGGAGGCGATCGAGCGTCTGCTATTCTCCCTTCTGTGGAGAGGACGCAGACATCACGTCGAAAAACGTGTCTGTTACCAACGTCCGTGTCAAGAGGGACTGGGAATGCCGCACTTGGCGAGCCACCGGCGCGCCTCGAGGTTGGCATTTCTCAGTCGTGCGTTAATGGAAGACTCGTTGCTTACGGGGGTAGTGAGGGACGCGTTCCCTAGCCTCACTATCACTCCCCCAGTCTCGTTGCACTGCCGCAAGCTTCGAGAGCAACAGGCTTTCATCCGCGAGTGCCGGAGGGCCTTGTGGGCCATTCCACGGTCTAGTGACCTTTCTCGGCCTAGGAGGCACTTCTATCGGGGATTAGTGGAGGGCGTCGCGAAGGATCGATTGAGGGAGAAGCTCGGCATGACGGAGGAGGAGTATCGCTCTCATTGGTCTTGGGCGCCAGGATCGGATTGGCTCAGCAACTCTGAGTTTTCTCTGACCTGGCGACTAGCTCGTAACGCCTTCTCTCTCAATGACATGCGTTTCATAATGGGCCTGGCGGATTTGCCAGATTATGAACGTTGAAACCTTGGCTTAAAGGAGACGTCGGCGCACGCCTTGTTCCATTGTTCGCGCGTTCGCCCGTTGTGGGATCGTGTCGGCGAGTTGACTGCTCGCATCGCGCCGCGGGAACTCGTGTCCATTGATCGTGCATACGCTTGCGATAATGTGTCGCCCCCGTACACCGGAGTGAAACGGATGGTGTTTCTGTCGCTTCTGGCCACGGCTCGAATGGTGATATGGACGACGCGTTTGGAGGAAGTCTTGCGGGGTGGCCGTCTTTCGCATCAGGATCTAATCCGATATTTTGAGTACCAACTCAAAATGAAGATTAGAACTGATCGGAAACGGTTGCTACCGACAGAGTTCAGCAAAAGGTGGGTAAATGTGGCGAGCCTGGTTCGCGTGACTGGGGCTAGCCTTGATTTTCTCTTTTAGATCTGGTAGTCACATCGGGTTGGATTCCTCTGGAACCCTCCCCTTTGGTTAAGGTAAGTCCCTTTTTGTGTACCTAGTTAATGTGAGTGAGTGTGATTCCTGGCCTGTTCTCCGGCTTTCGTCTTTGGTTATGGTCCAGTTCGAGATTCCCAGTTTCCGTCAATTATTTTTTGTCCCGTTTCATCTCGTCTGAGCCAGTATTATATTTTCCCCTGTCCAATTTCTTTTTTGCCTCTCTACTCCCTGTAGAAAGAGAGTTTCTTGATTTCGTCCTCTGGGCAGAATACAGCGACCTCTTTGTTTTGAGGGTAGGTTGGGTCCAGCTAACACAATGTTTATGTTGTTATTTTTGTTTGAAATTTTATTTGGGGATTTGTGTCATGCCCCTCCCCCTTTGTCATTTCATGTAGAACATTTTTATATATTTTGTAATTTATTGTAAATATTGTACATTGTCAAATTCTTATGTACATTGTGGGGAATTTTTTAGGTCCCCGGAATGCTTTGTGGTATTTTGGTGTACGGCAGTATGAGTGTTGATGGACAAGTTCTTTTGGTGATTGAGAAAAATTGTAGCGTGTGTCTGGGTCGCGAAAGAGATTAGCTAGGTATAATAAAACTGAAGACCATCCTCAGTTTTGTTTCCCCCTCCCTTTTTGGCCGTGTGCCACAATTGTAAATTTTTTACAATAAATAAACAGTTGGACTCAACTTCTATTCTCGTTGATTACTGGCTGGTTGTTCTAGAAGACTTTTACATAGCGCTGCGAACAGGATACGAACATGGAAGTTACAGAGTTTAGTTTGGATATATACATATATATATATATGGACAGCAACCTTTCCTTCAAACATGGCTCGTTGAATATGAGAGAAAAAAAAGTGATTAATTTGTTATTGAGTTTATTTGAGTATTCCTAATTTTTTTCTGTTTGGTAGGTGCAAGGAAGTGTAAAAAATGTCCGTAGTATCAATTGTCCCAAGCGCTTTAGGCCACTTCTTTTGCCACTTTCAAGCAGTTTGTTAAGTGTTGCTAATTTCATTTAAAGGCTGTCTTTTAAAATGTAGTTGGGTGATGCCTATATAGTAGCAGCGTTTTTCCCGTGTCCTGCGAAAGAGATGTTTCTGGTATTTGAGTTGGCATCATTCTATAAGATAAACCTAAACATTTAGTACATTGTTTTAGCATTTCAATAAGAATAGAACATTGTATGACTGACAATGGAAGAGGAAAATTGGATTCTGTGCGTGTTGTGTATGCATATATATGTATATTAACAATAATTCACAGTACCACCTTTTCATTTTCTCAGATGTAGATGCACTTGTAAAGGTCATATAAATCTATGGAATTTATTAACAGATTTAATATAGATTTCTTTATATAAAAACTATTCAATATTAATTCAAATTTAAAACACTAAAAATGCTATATAATCTGTATAATAATAGTGTGCCGCCATCAAATATTATCAAAATATCAAACTGCGCCTCGGCTTTCTCCGAATCTCACCTTTCCTAATAGAACAATTAGTCTTCCAAGCCAACACATACAACTAATACATAAAAAAATCAAAAGAAAATGATGAAATCCATAAGATCTACACCTTATCCTATGGCAATCGAAATAATATCCATAATATGAAAACTCTCCAAGTATGCAAAATGACGTAATTAAATTAACACTGTTTATATACCAATGCAAAATTTATTTTTAGATGGACTCCTGGTTTTCATGTTGGCATTGATTACACATGTTTTTTATAACCTTTTTCGTTGTCAAATAAACAAATGTGATTAAAATAAAATAAAATAAAATAAAATAAAATAATAGTACACCGAATAAAAAACAAAAACAAAAATAAAATAAAATAGAAAAAAAAAGAGAAATTTTGTGTCCCACTCTCAAGTGCATTTCATGAGGAATCCAAATTTCTTATTTGCAAGATTTGTTTTTTTTTTTGCAGCTGTTTGTGATATTCGTGCGCAGTTGAAAATGACGCATTGCATTTTTATGTCAGGTCTCTAGTGTTTGTATGTGGATCTAATTTATCAATATCTTTGAAATGTTCTTCACTCAGAGTGGTTCGTCTAAAAAGGCGGGGTATGTAGGATATTACAACTGTCATGTACAAGTCTTCACTGCACCTGTTTTCACGGAACAAACATTCTATTTTTTTCTATTACATAGAACTAATTGCGTTTCAGAATTTATGCAGTAACAATAGCGAATATGGTGATTCTAAAAGTTATATTCCTCCAGGGGTTTAAACAATAAAATTATTTTTAAACGACACTAAGGCAGTTAGAAGAAATGGTAAACGAGTTCTATAAACAGTTTTCTACCCTTTAACCTTGGTTCTGCCAGGATTTGTCGTATCATAATTGTAGTGAAATACGTTAATATTATCCGGAACCCCAATAGAAAAGATGATTGCGTCTAGAATTAGTCTCTCATTAACATTTGGTTTTGCCTTGAGCAATAATTCATAGAAGTGACATATGTAATTACATTCTAAACAATCTAATAGAAGAAATGATAAGTATTTATTTCCATTCAGATTCGGTTCTCCCTAGTTTCGTTGATTTATAATTCAGACGTCATGGGTATGATGATAAATTACAATCGGCAGCAAGGCCTCTGCTTAGAAGATTGGTGAATTTTAGAAGCGTGGAACCACCTCTGTTCCCAGGTCAACCCTGACAAAGATGGTAGTACCTGTTAGTAGTCTAAGCCATGAATATATATTTAATACCTAAACTAAGATAAAAACTTCATGAAAATATGAGATAGATTCTAATAGCAAAAATACAAGAAAATATGAGATAGATTCTAGTAGCAAAAATACATAAAAAGATAGAAAATACATAGTCAGAAATATATTTTATTTGCTGTTGAAGGCATAAAATTGTGTTCAAAATATTTAATTGAAACCATAAAATTGTTCAAAATATTTACATTATGGTATTAGTAACCCATATAGGTTGGATAAGCCGCTTATCAATATCAAACATTTAAAATTTCCTGACATTAATTAAACCAAAGTATATTCCTTTTTTATGATCATTTTACCCCAAGAAAGCCAGGGTTGCTACTGGTGCACAGGGGATTACAATGAGAGAAAAAGAAAAAAAGGGTACAGGGGATGCCGAAGAAAGCATAAGAGGTGGAAAGGAATTTTGGGAGATAGAAGATGGCAACTAACGTTGCATTTAAACTTTTGGAGATTGTCTCAGCAGGGAAGCAAGTATAGGGAAGGGAGTTCCACAGGCGGCTAGTGCGAGAAAAAACACTTAGAGTAGAAGTCGTGGTTATATTTGACTATTTTGATAGTAAATGGGTAGGACTTTGATTCTAAAATATAACTGGAAACATAACACCGTAACTTCGTCTAGTAATGTTATTCACACATTTGTATATGAACAAAAGCCCACTATCATTTAATATGTACTCAATTGCTAAAACCGTAAAACATTTTTTATTACTTCAAAATTCCCAAGAAAAATAAATTTTGGCATTGAGTAGCCCAAAATGCTAATTACAGGTGACGGACTATAAAATCAAGCAGGTACAAAAATTTAAATACCTATGAAGTGTTCTAACAGAAGACGGAAAGTGCGACACTGAGATCCGAAGGCGAATTGGCATGGCAAAAGAAGCATTCCAGAAGTTGAGTAAAATATTAAGAAACAGGACAATTTCACTAGAAACAAAGAGGAAAGTACTAGATTGTCATGTAATGTTAGTTCTTCAATATGGCAGTCAATGTTGGACAATACCTTCGAAGATGAAGGAAAAACTTGAAGCAGCTGAAATGTGGTTCTACAGAAGGATGCTGCGGATATCATGGACCTAGAATGTGAGCAATGACTATGTTTTGGAAAGGATGGAGACCAAAAGGAAATTAATACTGAGCATCAAGAAGAGACAACTAAAGTTCCTGGGACATGCAATGTGGAAGGAGGGATTGAAGAAACTGTTACTAACAGGCAAGACAGAGGAAAAATAGACAGGAGAAAGCAACGGATAACATATGTGAAGGACCTAATCAGGTTGTTGATAGAACGAGTTTTGCATGATGTAATGCATGCTAAGAGCCACCAGGGATAGGGAGACGTGGAAAGCCATGATCGCCTACGTCCTGAAGGAACAAACCTTATAGAGGAAGAAAATTTGCACATTTTTCGGAAGAGGGAACATTGCAGTTCTTTTTTTTTTTAATCATTTCACCCCAAGCAAGGCGATAATGTCATTAAAACGCAAGAGGATACTAAAAATAAAATATATAAGAAAAGATTTAAGAAGAAACTAGAAATCCAACAAAGAAACAAGGTAGTCTTCTTTTCTTTATGTGCCGTATCCCTTCAGGACGTAGGCGTTTATGGACTTTCATTTGGCTCTGTCTCTTTTCGCTCTTAATATTTTTCTCCTTGTATCACTTCTAAACCCCGCTCTCCCATCTACTTTCTCAGACCCAACAAGTACGGCTTTCGCTGCTTCCCCCTGTCTCTCCTCCTCTCTATCCGTGAATATTAAATTCTACAGACCTTCCTTCCTCATTTGTCTTTTCATGGTGTTAAGTATACATTTTCTTCTCGTTTGTATCCTCTCCAAAACCTCATCGTTGCACACGTGCTCCGTCCATGGTATCCTCAGCATCTTCCTATAAAACCACATTACTGCTGTTTCAAGCCTCTCCTTCATCCTTGATGAGATCGTCCAACAGTCCCTTCCATAAAAAAAAACATATCACATAGCAATCCAACACTTTTCTTTGTTTCTAATGAAATTTTCTCTTTTAGTTCTGTGCTTAGCTTCTAAAATGCGTCTTTGGCCATGTCAATGCGTTTTTTGGATCTCCATGTCACACTTTCAATCCTCTGGCAAAACACTTCCCAGGCATTTGAAATTTTTGCTTGATTTATTTTAGTTTCTCCGACTTGTACTTGGCATATTGGGCTTCTTTTTTATCGGATGACCATGCATTAAATTTTCTTGAAGTTTATGCTCAGTCTTTTATTTTCACTTTTTTTGCTACCTTCTGTAAAAGTTACTGCATTTTCCTTTCGTTGTCTGCAATCAGCACTGTGTCATCCGCGTACCTTACATTGTTGAGATTGTAGCCGCCAATGACGAATCCCGGCATAGCTATTATTTCTCGCATAATTGCTTCGCTGTACAGGTTGTAAAGATACTCCAGTATAAATCAGGAGAGAAGTATGAACTAAACGATAGGTGAATATATATAATTCTAATTAATTTTTAATTGAAGTGTATATGATGATTCTAACATGTTCCGTATTCCATTTGTGTGTATATTTACTTACATGTTTTTGTGTATGTTTGTGTTCGTGTTTGCAGAGTTGATTATGATAACAGAGTTAAGCATGCGCATAGACAAGCGTAGATTTCCAGAAGGAAATAAAATAAGATACGTTAAAAATAAACTGAAATCATTACTGTTTAAAAGAAAGAACGGACGTTGATAAGCTCGGTGGTCACGTCAACTCAAAGAGAATGTATGAGTTTCATTAAAATAATTTTATTGCTTTTCTTCCTTGGAGCGGTGATCTTGTGATTACTGAAGCTACTTACCCAACACAAACAATTATCTTATTCTGTGGTTCGCTTTATCTGCTTCTCAGTTTTCTCATGTCAAACCAATTGCAGTCTGCTTTAGTCAACACGAAAATAAAACCGGAATTTCTCCCGTCACATTACAGTGCGTCTCTTTCAAATGTCGCGAACGGGAACTCTTTTAAGTTTTATTTTAAAATGTTGTCTGTGTCACAAAGTTCAAAGACTTCCGTGCCTAAAATTGTCAGCCTTTTTACGTTGATTGTACAACATTTTGGGTGAATGATCAAAGCGAGCCAACTTAGCTCTCTGCAATAAGAATGTACCAAAAATGCATTTTCAATAATATTGTTTAGGCAGATAGCAATACGATTAAAATCTATCAGAATGATCCTTTGTTTGTGAATTGAACAATCATCGTACAAACTATAAGTGAAGATAGTAATAGAGACCAAGATTAAAAATCAATTTTAAGAAAGAAGGATGAATAGTTGTTAGCAAAAATAACAGCCCAATATGAGAACTAAGAATTAAGAAAACTGAAATCAGGCAAGTGCAAAAATTTATAGTCTAGGATATGTTTTAAAAGGAGAAAGAAACATACGACACCGAAATCCGAAGACGCATTAGATTAGAGAAGGATGTCTTCCAAAACTGAACCAAAGTGTTAAAAAACAAAAAGATTTCGTTACAGGGAAAAAAATCGTGCCTTAGTGTAATGTAATACCTGTCCTCCATTATGCCAACGAATCTCGCCAATCTTATAAGTGATAAAGAGAAGAGTCATACAATATAATTTTACAGAAGAATATATTTTTAGATAAAAAAGTCAGGTTAAGTTTAAGAAAGAGTTTTAGTTTTGTTCAATTGCATCTCAACATCTGTGAGTAATTTAATGCCAAAAAGGTAAGGTTTTAAGGTATTTTTTAAATATTCGGTTGTAGTGAGAAGGTTCATTTAGTCATATTTTAATGAAAGTTTTTTGTTTTTATTTTTTTTATTTTAGAAAACTGAAAATGTTTTATAGTCTTGCATTCAAAAAGTTTTGCGGAGATTTTTTTCCTTCAAAAATGTGTTATGCAATTATTTTCAAAAATATATTATTGGTAATCAGTCAGTTAAGTGCCATACGTGATACACGCTTGGGCGATCATGTCTCGACAGAGACATGACTGACTGGGCAGAAGATTATCCCGCAGTAGGTTGCCATTGCTTTCTGCGGTAGATTGGTTGCCGACCAAGGCTATAGAACCCAATCTGTCCTGTTATTTAACCCATAACTGGAGGGAAGAAACGGAAAAATACCTTTCCCAGGGTATTTGCGCGTAAGTGAATGCAATGAATTCGAACTCGGCTCCCCGATTTCTCGTTCCGAGCCGATATCCACTGTACCACAACGCATATCCGCACATTATTGGTAATATATTTCCTTAAAAATTGTATATTTTCTATGAAAGTCGATTTTTACGTATATATTTCTATAAAAGTGTATTTTCATAGTATTTTCACTCCAGTTTAGGGTTAATTATTTGCCCATAGGTGAGACCCTAACAGGTTCTACGACTCTGAGTCAGGTTGGACTTGGGAACAACAGCAATTAAGAGGTGGTTCCATGCTTATAACAACGTCCAAGGTTTAAGAAAAATAGAGCTTAAATTTATAGATAACATAATGACGAAATGACACTCAGAAGACATATTGAAAGCATATGGGAGACAGCGAGTAACTTGTGTAAATGTTTGGCAGATGAGAGATTAAGAGATATATATAAAAAGGAAAAGATTAACAGCTACAAAGGACAGGACATTGTGGAGAATTATAATCGCCCAGGTCCTGAAGAGATACGGAACAAAAAATGTGATCTGGATGTTTTCTCTTTTTCTTTCTCGTCGTAATAATAAAAAAAATATTTAAATTAGATGTGCTATAAAATTAAAAAAATGGAAGGACGATGTCATTAAGAAGGAAAATAATAATCGAGATTGATATTGAAAAGAGAGGCTGACATTATGACACAGGATCACGAGTAAATAAATTGAAAAGCGTGTTTGTAAAAGCGGAAATATTTTTCATATCTCCGCTTTTACTAACGGTAAATAATGCGAAAATTGGAAAGACGAAAACAGTGATATGAAAGTAAAGAAATTTGTAGCAAGAGAAAAAAGACATGAATTAAAAAGCATGATTAGTTGGATACTACCTCCCAGACACACGCACGGAATAATACATAGTCGCATCTACACAAACACACGTATATACATAACGATCTCAAAAACCTAAGGGTTGTAAGAGCACCGCATGTAGTGTAGCCGTAGAAACAGCGTTGTGTTTTGGCCAAGCTCGCCTGATGAAGCCTAACCCTCTTCAGGGTGGATTGAATTCAGTTTAACTTCTATTAGGCTGGTTGGCAAACAAGGTCACAAAACACATTTCTATAATTTTTCCCTGCTGGGGTGATTCAACATGCATTAATGCATTTCCAAAAACTTGAAGCCGATGAAATTACTTTAACCGAATCAATTACACACAATTACCATAAAAATTCTAATTAAATTATAAACACTCCTTCAATAAAAGTAGCCACACCACTATAAAATGAGAAAATTACAAATTACAGCCCATTCTGGACGATCACAATAAAATTAAAAAGCTGGCAAATAACACCATCTTCCAAATTAAAAACCATATCATATACTTATGACTGCTAATATAATCAGGATTATTGTTGTTCTTTCAAGAATTTTATGAAAAGTATTTTGGCAAGCAGGATCTCTATCGTAAATTGCTCGATAATGTTGTGGGGACAGAGCGTTGACAGTTTTAGTGCAATCAGTTTGTCACTAAGTGAGCTGCTTCATGCTGACATCGTTATGATGCCTTCACTCATCTGGGCTTGGTTGCTTGCTGATGAATCCCCTGTTTTCTTGTTTATTTGGAACTGTGATTTGGAAATTTGTGGGAATTGTATTT
The DNA here is from genome assembly GCA_037127315.1 of Ascarosepion bandense. NCBI lineage: Eukaryota > Metazoa > Mollusca > Cephalopoda > Sepiida > Sepiidae > Ascarosepion > Ascarosepion bandense. The sequence goes on from JBBBDQ010001092.1 coordinate 4,220,437, forward strand.
GTTTTTATTTTATTTTCGCTTTTATTTATTTTATTTGTGGGAATTGTTTGTAAGTTTTTTCTTTTCTTTTCGCTTTTATTTATTTTTATTGTGCAGGTGTTTGCTTTCTTTTTATTGCTTTTTATTGCCTTTTAATATGCGCGTGAGTGGCTTTATTTTTTATATTGAATAGATATCCGCTAAATCTTTTTTTTTAGTTGTTTGTTATTGTCATTTAAATTTACCTCATCTGTTATACTAACAACTTTTATTGGTTTGACTTTTTTTCTTGTATTGGGGTTTTAAACCGCTCAAGTGTTTCTTTTTTAAGACATAGTTGGGTATTTGTGTTATTGTGTGCATTTATTTTATTTTATGACTGGGTTTGTCCGTTTGGTAGTAGTATTATTTTTGTATTTTGCTTAGTTTGTATATTTGTATATTTAGTTATTATTCGCATATTTATATTTTCTCATTATCTCATTTGAAGTAATAATAGGAAGCTAGTGGCACTGAATTATGTATATATACATCAACAAACTAAAAATCATTATAAACAAAATAGTTATAAATTCATACAGAGACAGCAGACTAAAGTAAAAAAATTATAAAAAATCTTCAACACACACGTGTGTGTGTGTGTGTGTGTGTGTGTGTGCAGTGTGTTCCAAAGTTGACTCGAAAAATATCGAGATCCGTTTGTTTATCTGACCGCCAAAAATTATATATGTGGCCGATGCATACTACAACACGTTCATGATGTAAGAATAAATATTTATAAAAATTACAAGCCTTCCCTCAATATAACAACATGAAAAATTACGTCACACACACACTAAATTCAAACGAGCAAAAAAAAAAAAACAAGCAAAAAAAAAAAAAATTCGCGAGCCACTGCGAAAAATACTACTTCTGTATTCCAAAGATAATAGAAAGAACTTGATGAACTGTAAATTTCTGGCCAAAAAAAGGTGATTGATTCCCCAAAAGAAAATGATTTAACGAGCGAGTGCGAAAAGAACAACAAACACGTACGCACATGAACTTTCTGTATATACACAGTATTTTGGGCGATCAGAAAGACAAACTGATCTTGATATGTAAAGTCACAATTGATTTGCCTGAAAATAATCAACTTTGGACTCGAAACAGGTGTAGCGACACAAATAGCATTATGAACAGTTAATATATTATTTAAAAAATATAAGTAATAATAATAATAATAATAAGTGTACACTTTAAACAAAAATAAAATAAAATAAAATATAAAATAATTAAATAAAAAATATAAATATAAGCTAGTACATGGCTAAAACTACTAACAGTAAATATCGAGAGCAATAAAAATACTTAAGGCAATAAATAAACCACAAATTGTAGGTTATATACTTAAAGTAAATTATCAAGATAGTAAGGTTTGTACTAAAAAATATTTACAATTGCTAGAGTTCCATCCCATACATTTTGTTATACTAGTAGGATTGTAAGGTTAATTGTGGAATAGTTTTACAATATATTGTAGTTTAGGGTTTTAATTTAGAAAAATGTCACATTTCATGTACTTTATAATTTCAATATTCTCTTTTAGACTAAAGAAAAAATGGTTCGTTCACCGATCTAGAGATTCTTGCTTGTTTACTAATTTTTCATTTAACTTTAGGTGTTTTATTTTTCTCTTTCAACTTCCAAAATTTAGAAAGTTCACATTTCGTTTGTCTCATAGTAAAAGACGAGAGATGATTGTAAAAACGCTTTTTAAAATGGTTTATTTTATTACCAATATAAACTTTAGTAACTCTTGGATATTCTATTGATGAGATAGAGCTCATATAAACAAAGCATTTTTTAAAACACTTGTTAGCGAAATGACTTCAGTTTGGACTTTTAGAATTGCATAAGTTTTTTATTATGGGGAAAATGAGGATGAGCAGTAAAATTGTTATTGTTATATAATTTCAGTATTTTATTGATATATAATTTAATGTATATATAAAGAAGTAGACATATACATATAAATAAGTGGACATATTTCACTTTATTTTATAAACATCATAAACATTATTTGTATATATATTTGAGTAGATTCTCTATTTCTATTTATTAAAAATATATTTAAATCTATCTTCCTAAATATTCGAGTTAAAATGTAACAACAGGGTTTTGATTGACCAGTGGTTTTTTCGTTGCTGATAGGTTAGATCTAATGCCAGCTTCTCATAGGGACTCAGTTTCGAATCCTACCTAACAATGAATATGTTTCTAAGTAGATTTCTCGAATATTCAGACCGAAATAAATATACTGCTTAATAAATGAATGAAAACAGCATCTACTTAAATATGGGCATCCATTAAAATATTGCTTAAGCATATATATATATATATATATATATATATATATATATTAAGCAATATATATATATATATATATATTAAGCAATATATATATATTAAGCAATATATATATATATTAAACAATATATATATATATATTAAACAATATATATATATATATATTAAACAATATATATTAAACAATATATATATATTAAACAGTATATATTAAACAATATATATATATATATATTAAACAATATATATATATATATATTAAACAATATATATATATATTAAACAATATATATATTAAACAATATATATATATATTAAACAATATATATATATATTAAACAATATATACATATATTAAACAATATATACATATATTAAACAATATATATATATATATATTAAACAATATATATATATATTAAACAATATATATATATATTAAACAATATATATATATATTAAACAATATATACATATATTAAACAATATATATATATATATTAAACAATATATATATATATATTAAACAATATATATATATATATTAAACAATATATATATATTAAACAATATATATATATATTAAACAATATATATATATAAATTAAACAATATATATATATATATTAAACAATATATATATATATATATTAAACAATATATATATATATTAAACAATATATATATATTAAACAATATATATATATATATATATAATATATATATATATATATATATATATATATTAAGCAATAGAGATTTTCGGTGTTAAAACACTATCAGGCAGCAACAATGCAGTTAATTTGTTGTGAAATATATAAAAAAAATTTTAAAAATAAATAAAATTGAAGAAATATAAACGTACCATAATTAATGATAATAAAAAGTTCTTGCAACTGTCATAACCCTAATATATATCTTATGCAAATTAAATGCCTTGGAGAGTCCGTTATATATCAAGCTACTACAGCTACAAATGTAAATCTTAATATTACCAAACATTATATCGGATGTACTAAGAATAATATTAAGTCTCGATTTTGCCAGCATAACTTATTTTTCAATAATTTAGCTTGTGAAAATTCTAAAATAAGCTTTGTTTGAGGTAATTGCAACGTACTACTGAAGCCGAGCTGCCCTTATTCGAACAAGTATATACTACATCTCGGGGTGTTCATTTTGAGTGATAAGATCAAATTCGTCGGAAAAGTCCCGAAAAGATCAGGCTACTAAGCATTGTAATTTGGCGCATAAACACAAATGAGTCGAAGAGTCTTATCTTTATGATAATATTCAACACGCAAATCTCTACATCGGGTCTGGTATGACAGGATCACACGACGAATCCCAAAACTTGCTAACCAGCCAGGAAACACCTCTTGAGCCAACATGAAAATCTGCTGAATAGAGGTAAAAGTTTAAAGAGGTAGACAGTTTAAAAACGGGTCACCTGTACGCAACATAGACTCACCCCGAGACAATGAAGATCGCGAGAAATACTCGCCCAGCGATCCTGCAACCACGAGCACTCACACTAGCTAACCAGTGTGCCATTTTCCCATCGATTAGGGTAGCTCTTTTGCTTTGAACAACAGATTGAGGACATCGAGCTGTCTCATTGCATCTGTGCCCATCTCCATATTGATGGTGCCATCAAGAGACAAGCCACAAATGTTCAAAGTTAACGCTAATTTTAAAACTATATAAAGGAAGGGCTGGATAAAACGCGGGAGTGTCCCGGAAAAAAAATTAAGATTTTGACATTATCTTTTTCAAAGAATGTAAAAGGTTTGAGAAGATCTTAGTTGTTTCTTGCAGCATTGTCCACATTTTTTATGATCCTTGCTCGATCTCATTACTATTGATATCTTTTGAACGTAGAGACAGGCAGACATACATAAACATATAGATAAATATTGCTTTGTTGATTAAAAATGGACAAGTTCATTAAGGACTAACATTAAGTTCTAATCACTTTAATATTAGAAGTTCTATGAGAGCATCATGATTGCGTATTTAGGCTTAATTTGAAGGACGAACCCGCCAAACGAAGCACCAAGATATTTGGAAAAACCTGAATCTGAAACCAACTGAAGAAACTGATTTAACCAATCTCAGGATATTGCAAACTTTGGATGTTCATGTGCCTTTTTTCTCAACTTTTATTCTCAGTGATGTATTTGCGTGGCATAAACATGTATCATGAAGAATATATTCGAGCTCGTATAATTTTAGAACAGTTTTATTTTGATGGCATGCTGCTGTTTCAGTCCAAGATAAGAATTTGAAAAAAAATGAATATGTCCAAGAAAAGGAAGAGTAGAAATAGAAATAAACAATCAAAACCACCCATTCTTGGAGACAAATTTAGGAAAAACAATGTCAAAAAGAAAGTTCACAATGGTTGGCAAGAAGAGTAAAAATAAGTAGTTGGATTGAGACAGAGAGAGGGGGAGGGAGGTTGGGGATTAAATGGATATTTCATGAAGTACGACATGAGAAAATAACCAATAAAAAAGCATCATAATCAAATTAGAAACTGATTTTGGTTGAAGAAATTTAGGACAATACACGGTCGATTTACCTCGTGACACAGAAAAGAACATACTCGAATTGGGTAACTAGATATAGAACAAATTAAAAAAAACCTGGTAAAAGAAATCCTGAAAACAATTAAGACTGTTCTTACTGCTTTGAATTAATGAATCGGAACTTTTTACAACGAGGCAAGTATTAGAAAGAATTAGAAAAGACTTTGGATTAATAAAAGAAAATTGTAAACCACATTGTAAATACAACGAACTTGTGTGAAAAGAATATAAAAATAGACACAAGAGACACGAAAGATTGATACATCAGAGGATGTGTAACAGAGTTGAAAATGTAAGGAAAAGTTATTGTTAAAAACATAGGCGGATGCATAAAACAGAATGAGAGTGAGTCTTGTTTAACGGCACATCAACTGCGGTGGGTTATTTAATGCAAAAAACGCGGGGTTTTAAGGTAATTTTTAATGTTCAGTTATATTGAGAAAGTTGTTTTAGTCAGATTTTGATGAGAAATTGGGATGAATTTAGAAAATTGACGATGTCTTCAAGCTTCGTATACAAAAATGTAAAGCTGGTAATAATTTTATTTTCCATCAAAAATGCATTATGGCAATAATTTCTTTTTCCATCAAAAAAGCATTATGCCAATAATTTTATTTTCCTTCAAAAATATATAGTTAGTAATATTTTTCCTTCAAAGATGTATATTTTTCTATAAAAGTTTATTTTATAATTTCATGATGTTTTGACCCCAGTCTGCGTGTTAACTATTTGCCCATAGCTGGGACTCCAACAGGTGCTACTACTCCAAGTCAGGATGGACCTGTAAAAAACAACAATTAAGAGTTGGTTCCATACTCTTCACAATCTCTCAATCAGAGACCTTGTTGCCAGATGCAGTTCACCGCCATACTCAGGACCGCAGAATGAGAGTTTGAGATATAAACAGTTGTATTTTAAACTGATTAGACACAAAGGCGTTGAATAAATTGTCTAAATTACGCAAAAATGAAATTAACGCTGCCATCATATTTTAACAGATTGATTTATCATAATTATACAAAAATATCTTAAACATATAAAGAGTAGATTTATTCTATAATATCGGCATTGACTTAAAACACGGCCTCTAGTGGACTTCGGAATAAAGTTGTTAAATGCTGCTATAAATCTAGCTTTCAATTCATCTTGATGTTACAATGTGTTTTTTCTCCATACATAATGGTGAGTAGACTGGCCAGATCTAAGAGGAGATGGGGTTCAAACAAAATGTCTGACAACAATGACAGGGTTCTCCTGCTTGTGTGGCATGGTGCAGAGTCCTGTTGTTTTCGCCAGCCACCCTCTTGACGTAGGGAATCAGTATTTTCTCAAGAGACTTGATGTAGGTCTCCGTGTTAAGCCTGAGGCCTGTGTGAAAAGATGAAGACATAACGCCACCATCACTAGTGAGCACATTATACACCTACGTAATCACCATTAGACTCTGCTAACTATTTTCGAATCATCTGCACTGTCCTCTGATTAACACCCAAATATTCTGAAAAATTCGTGTATAAGTTTACGGCACGAATACCAAGCAGTACAATTTGTCGTTTTTCACACAGACGGTACCGACCTAAACCTACTATACTGTGCAACCAACAAAATAAAAATAAAAAAAAACAAACAATGTATGCGTGAAATTTAAAATGTACAATAGCATCAATTTACGCACTGCATCATTTATATTTTCCCATCGTGGAAAAAGTTGTGCGAGAAAGATTATTAAATGACGGAGTAAAATAAATAAGAAAAACCCAAAGGTGGATAGAATACAACAATATGAGAATAGAAAAATGTTCACTATAATAATTGTAGAAGAAGGGATCGTACATAACAAAAAATACTGGAAAAACAATATTTACGGAAGGAATGACAAAAAAGTGTGATTTAAATATACATTAACAAATTTATCATAAAAGGAAACAAATTAAAACATTAAGATCCTATTATATATATTTTTCAACAACCATGGGTTGTACCGTGACGATGGTTTAGTAATTGTCGATTACTGTACACTCCAAATAGGTGATAAACTTAAGAAAAAACTTCAAATAATTTTTAAGCTATATGGATTTTCTATTGAAATTGAATATAACCTTAGAATTGTTAATTATTTATATATTACCCTCAACTTGAACACTGGTTATATTACTCCCTATATTAAAAATAATTATATCCCAATTTATGCAATTTATGCGGGGAGAAGAAATTGGCAATAGCGTTATTAGAACCCGCGTAGGACTTACTTAACTCAAAAACCGAAATCCTTAAGAAATGCAAGCTTCAAAGAAATCGCCTTCTTGCTTAACGTTAAATTTATTTATTTATTTATTTATTTTTTGGATTATCTAATAAAGTTTGTTTTGGACCCCCTATTTTTGTGTTGGTGTGGTTACTCTTTTTTGTGAAGATCTATTTATTTGCTAGCAATCTTATGTGCTTTAGCCTCTTTCCCTGACGATCCGTAGGGGAAACCAGGGTAGGGTGTGGCTCACTTATAGATTATATATATATATATATATATATATATATATATATATATATATATATATATACTTTGAAAAACTGTAGCTACTCTGGCATTTGCGCATCGTTCATTCAGCAATTATTTAGAACACTCTCAGCTATTGGACGTGTATAATGATAATACACACGCTAAAATGTCTGCCCCCTTCTACCGAGCGCCCATAGCTCAGAGGTAGAATTGCCGACTGACGCCAATTCGGTCAGGTTTCAATCCTGGGTAAAAAGGCAATCGGCTGTCTAACCGTACTGATGAGCTGTGATACAGCAAAACAGATCTGTCTGCAGATGGCTATATATATATAAAACAATATAAAACATTTCATATTAATGTGTTTGGAGTGAAACGATAAACAAAATATACATTCTTAGAATAAATGCATTGTCAGTGGTTAGAACATTAATACGTGTAAGAAGGAAGAGGATTCTCGATTATCAAAGCAGTTTATAATAAATCTTCTTGCTTGTATAGAAGAGGAAATAAATGTTAACTAATTGACCAAAATCTATTTAGTGTATGAATATAACAAACGTAACCTTTTTCAACTTTCAAAATGTCTAAACTGTCTGCGACATCTGCTGTTATTTAAATTGATAGCATGAAAATCTAACATTAGACACGATTAAAATTTTATGACAGCAGAAAACTTACCTAAATGATACATGTTCCGATGCCGTATTTAGTATGCGAACTGTTTTATAAACAAAGAATTGCAAAAAGCAAAAGACAGTTGTGAGTAGAAAATAATAATCTAAAACCTGATTGATAAACATTTGTTTGTGGCGTTTGCTATTGATTTATAGCTCTGTATAGATTCGGATGTGCGTTGTGGTTCGTCTGTGGTTCGAAACGAGAAATCAGAGAGCCGAATTTCAGTTGAATTCATTGCATTCCCTTGCAGTTAAATTCCTTTGGGAAATGTATTGATCCGTCTTTTCTCTCTCCAGATATGAATTAAACAGATTAGGTTTAAGGCAGAAAGTAATTGCAACACTGAGGGAAAAATCTGCCAGGACAGTCATGTCTAGAAAGAGGACGATCCCCCAAATGCATAGCATTTAACTTACAGATCGAGATCGATAAATCTGACTAAGAAAGGGAAATATATATGAGGTAATAAAACTAATAAACCGATTAGTTTCAACTGACTTAAATTGATTTAGTCTCATATAATGATACACTAAATATCCAACAATTTTACGTACATCGATTAACTAAAGTAACATTTACACGGATGGTACATGAATCTGTTGCAGGTACCTTCTTAGGCACATTTTATATTAAATTAACACCGACAGAATCAACATTTTTTCCTGCAACTATGCTGAGAAAACAGAATTACATTTTCAAGGAGGGTCTGCATCAACTGGCGTGGTCAGTCGTGAAACAAATTCAGGATGAAGAAGACCATTGCTCTCTATAACTTCTGGCTGATTTATTTCATCCATTTTTCCTGTAAGAATTGAGACAAACTGTGGCATGGTTTTGGTCACTTTCCAACGGTCACTCATGCTGGGATCATCTTTACCATGTTCAAATTAACTAATAATCTTACCCTTGAAAATCAGGAAATGGTGAGATTCGAAGATGGGTCTTATGGTTTAAACGCTGAAATTTTTAGACTCAGATTGATATAGATTCCACTTCACACTAGTCTATTTCTTTCATTCTCCCGCATAATTACTTTTAACAATTATGAATTAAATCCATTTTATTTTTGTTCCTTACATTTTTAATAGTACCTGTTAAAATTTCTTTTATTTATAATTTTAATTTTCTTTACATTTTTATGTACATTTAATATTGGAATACACAAATTTTAAAGACACATCATTTACACTCCTTTGATATATTCTCCCTGTATTTTTATTTTTATTTTAAGTTTGAATTTTATATTTTTATTTTTTTGTAACCGTAGAATATTTAAAATTTTTAATCTTTTTATTAAAAAAGCTGTAACTTAATTTTATAAGATTTAATTCCCATAAACATTGCGTGAACTTATATTAAAATCTATTAAACTGTCAGTTTAAAATAGGCACCTGATGATTGCATAACGCATGAAACTCAGTCGTACCATAGACGTTGGATGATATATATATATATATATATATATATATATATATATATATATACAATCAACCGAATTTATAGGGAATAAAATAAAATAAATATAATTTAAAATAAAATTGTACGCTCCGGCCTTCTTCAAGTGCAAGGAATTTTGAATCTAAACCCTGATTTCGATCGCAGGCGAAATCTTTATCATTTCATGTGCAATGCTACTTCCAGATGCCATGTTGTTATTTGTTAATCACTGCTATAGCCAACGTCTATATCCACTGGGCCAGGTGTTTATGTGACACTTGGCCCACTGAATGTAGACGTTGGTTAGTTCAAATTACTTGGCCTAAAGAGTTGTGAGTTCAATGCCTGGCTACAACAGTGGGGCACAAATATCTTTGAGGGTTGAGTTTAAGGGAGATAACTACATGACATCCGACAGCGGCATCGCATCTGAAATGAGAACAATCTATTCCAGTGATCGAAATAAGGGGTTCAGTTCAAAGTTCCTGAAGAAGGCTGGAGCGTTTAACGGCTGAAAAGTTGTAAAGATGGCAGCAAAGATGAGGACAATGGACCAAACAATGTAAATGATACATAATCTCAGAAATATAGAAAAATACTTAGAGACAAGGTATTATGGTTATATTTTAATCTAACATTTAATCTGAGCTTATGATTTGTTAATTTTGAAGGCATAAATTATAAAAAAATTGTTCAGATCTTTTGTTTATTCAAACGCTTTCGGCTAAATTTATGGCCATTATCGAGGATAGATTTTATTTTACATATACCAGAAAGCATGTAGTTTTATGTATGTTTTAATGTTATGTGTATTTTTATGTTTCCAACATGGTAAGCACGTTGTTAGCGTGTTCGTAGTTGATATAATTGAGGGTTAGGTTTTGCTTTTTTATTAATAATGCTTCCAATATTTCTAGCGTTTTTTGCATGTGAATGATGTCATGATATTTATGTTATCAACAAGTATGCTTGGGATAGAAGGTCTCCGTTTGGGATTAAATGAACTGAGCTCTTTTCTGAGAGTTTCAGCGTGAGTCTTCGGGTCAGTGTTATTGTTGCGTGGCCGATATATTCACGAAATTGTGTGAATCAAGAATGCAGTTCTTCGAAGGACTTGTCCTCTGAAGAATATGCACGATCTCTCTCTCTTAATATATATATATATATATATATATATATATATATATATATATATATAAATGGAAATCTATCTACCTATTCCTATAACAGTATTTTGAATGTGATGGATAAATTGTCGCCATTTGCGCTTTTTGATTTTGTAGAATGCACATAAAATAGTGTCATTTGGACATCGTCTTATATAAATACCACGCCAGGGCACAATTCACTTTGCCAGCAATTCTGACAAGGCATGCTCTACTGCACCAGAAGCATCCATACGAATATTGAAGCGTCTTTGGGTATACATTGAAGGGTTCAATAAGCGGCGGGTGAGTATGATTTTTTTTTTTTTTTTTTTTTAATCATTTCACCCCGAGCAAGGCAGAAACGCCACTGATGTGCAGGGGGTTACATAAATGTAGAAAGATTAATTAGAAAAGAGTGAGGAGTACAAGCTAGTTAGAAAGGAACAATAGAAAACTGAGAAAGCAGGTGCAATGACAGGTACATGGGCGGAGAGAAAGGGAAGGTTATACAGGGGAGGGGAGAGAGAGCTAGAGGCCAGTGGTTAGTAGGTGAGTATTAACTTTGCTTTTAAATTTCTGGAGGTCGTAGCCGTCAGGAAAGCAAGAATACGGGAGTGAGTTCCACAGGCAGGAAGTGCGAGAGAGGAAGCTGCAGGAGTAGAATTGTCGTCTGCGTTTGGCTAACCTGACTGTGAATGGGAGGGACCCAGTTGCCAGTCTGGTTGAACGGGTAAACACCTGTTGAGGAGGCATCAGTGACTTAAGCTCATCCGAGCAGAAGCCATGAAAGTATTTATAGAAGAGACAGAGGGAGGCCACATTTCGACGATGGGAAAGTGGCTGCAGACGAGTCGCCAGATCAGTACCTATCACATTACAGACTCTCCTTTGGAGCTTGTCAAGAACACTGAGGAGAACGGCAGGGGCACCTGACCATAAATGGCAGCAGTACTCCATGCACGGACGGATGGTTGACTTGTATATATGCAGGATGGTGTTGATGAAGAATGTATTTGAAGTGATCGCTAATGATGACCTTGTGCATCTTCGCACAGGGCCTAAGATTCAACACATAGTCCTACATCAAAGTGCTTTTAAATGATATTGCTGCCCTGGGTCAAGAGGATGTCTGCAAGAAGACCCTATGTCTGGCAAAAGGATTTTGAACCATATCACACAATCAGGAGAAACTAGTCATCGCTGTCAGACAATTTGCGCATCCCTTACATCTTGCCGTTTAACTTCCCAGACTGCAATCATCTTCATTATTATACGTGAGGCGCATCTGAGCGAAAGACCAAGAAAACTCTTCGTAACACCAATAAATACCTGAAAGGGAAGTCTATTACGGTATTCAACAAATAAATCAAGGAAACCGCCCGGAAGTAATGCAGGCGAGTCAGAAGTCTGTAGTTCATGATTAAATGCAATTGCGATTTTATAGTAAATTTTACTCTTTAGTCTTTTAAGATATTTTGTGTATATATTCGTAATTATATGTTAAAACGTGATATTAGTGTTATTCTCATTTTTGCGTAACATTCATTACATCAACATATATAAATATATATAAGTCAATTGCTGATAATCCCTGAGAAGTGGCCGGAGTCATTTCTAGAAAACCGTCTGCGAAACACTGAATTCTGAGGGCAATATCAATCAGCTAACTAAAAATTTTTACTTGTGTTGATTGTCTCTTTTTACAACCCTACACGTACACACACACACACACACATATATATATATATATATATATATATATATATATATATATATATATATATATATATATTTGGGAAGTTATCTCACTTTTATGCTGGTGTTCTTAAAAATGTCAGACAAAGTGTGATGGTTAAGTTTTTAATGTGAAACCAATCCGGAATATATTTGTTGACAACATAAATATCATAACATGCAAAAAAGGCTAAAATTAATGAAGGTTTTATTGATAAAAAGTAAACCAACAACACTCAATATAATCGACTACAAACAACGCACACCACTACTCTTCATTATACATAAATCCACATACATTCTGTTACACGTAAAATAATATTCATCCTTGAAAAAGGCTAAACTATATATATATATATATATATATATATATGTCGCTACATGCCTATCTGGAGAGATAGATTCATACAAACAAAAGTGTGCATACGTGCCTATATACTTCCTCCCCAACAAAGTCAATTATGGCACTAAGAGGCTGTGATAACGAAAAAAAAGCGTAATATGAGTAAGTGCATTCGGCCGAGGTACCAATGAGTAAATATAGGACAACGTATATATATATATATATATATATATATATATATAATATAATCTGTAAGTCATATCTCGGCGATAAGAATATGTTGAAGTACCAGATCAAGACCGATAGAAATACGAACTTTGCTTTTAATTTTTTCCCGAAATTTCGAGAGCTATAGCAAAAAACAAAACAAAACAAAAAAAAAAACAAAAATCAAATATGGCAGCAATATCTAGAACACAGGCGAATAGCTAATAAATTTACAAAATGGAGTTTGGCGAGAAATTGAATAAAATTTAATAGCTGTAGACTTAGGAAATGATTCATTGTAACCATTCCTTCATCATATATAAATTCCTCTCTAAACACACAGACCTACAGACATAGATGTGTACATAATACTTTATATATATATATATATATTACTCATAATAGTAAGTGTAAAAATGAAAACTATTTTTCTGTATTTTTTCCTTACAGATATACGTTATGTCTGAATATTTACACAAACAGAGATATGCTATATATATATATATATATATATATATAGTAACCTCTCTCTATATTGGAACAACGTGCACGCACGCAACCTCATTTCCAGCTGTAACTTTTTTGAGTGACTTAAAAAAAAACAGCGGATTTCCTTTCGTGAAACTGATGTCATGAATAATTTCATTTGTTATAATCAAAGCATCTTAAATGAAACGAAAATAATAATTAAAACTTTCCTTTTCCAAATTTGGATTGGAATTTTTAACCTCTGTATACCCTCAATAATATCGCCTTCCAGATTTGATGAAACACGGATAAAATTAAATTCTAGTTTTTATTTCATGATGTCAACATTTGAAGTCACGCAATGCAAGGCCTGAACTCACGCAAGTTTCAATTTTTAAGACGAAATTGGCAAAATACGAAATGGCCACAAACCACGAAACGAGAAAAAAAGTGCGTTTACTCTTAGAACTTTGTTAAAATTCATTCATATCTCAAATTATTTTTGTCTTATTTGAGTTTATGTGTCATATTTTATATGTATTAAGTTTTTCAAATTCATGATAAAAGGTCGTGAATCTATTTGCAAATCAATTTAATTTTGTTTATTATTCTTCATGCTGTTCTTGTTTTCGTAATGCATTGATTATTTTGCCAGGTTACTGTTTTTTATGCACCAGTCTATTTACGCACTTATTAAAAATATATTTTGTAAATACACGAAAACTTATGATGAGTTATTTGATTGAAACAATTTTTGTAGCTTAATCAATGGATTTTTTTTTGAAAAGCTGACAGTCTCTAAAATTGCATTTTTAGATGCGATGAACATTGAAATAACAAAAATGAAACTATTTAAACGAAATTAAATCAGAGTTCTGAAAAGAGAACACACTTTTTCTCGGTATCACAATTAATCTTACTGTCTTGCAGTTGTAGAATTACACAAAGCACTGTGCCATGGAACAGTTCTTAACAACTGCTGGGTGACGTTGTATAATCCAGTATAATAGTTAAAGCGCTATCACTTTTCGTCAAACACAAAATGACGTAGAAATGAGAAGTCTCGTTACCTTTCGCGAGAAACTTCTTAGAATCCGGGAATACAACAGAACATTACATTATCTCCCTCTCAGAAGAAGAAGCTCACACTAACTCATCACAAACTTTCTTCTTTTTTTAGCTACGCCTTTCCTTTTGTTTAACAACATCCACATTCGAACGAATTTTCGAATGTTCCATTATATCAAATAGATCCCTGATAAAGAAGATTCTGTTTGCAGAAATGATCATTCGATCCCAATTCTGAATGTTTTTATGTGTAAAACAGATACCGAAAATATCACAAGAATAACATATACACCAACTCATACATAGGCAACAAAAAGAATATCGTCCCCTAACAAACTAGTTAAAGCAAGTTTAATCTTATTTAGTTTTGTTATCCTGTCTTCGTCTTGCTTGTATAATTATTTTCAGTGGTTATATGAACATGATTGATCATTTCCATTCCTATATTTTCTTAATGAAATAAATGATGGAAGCGAATGTTTCAACGAATAGATCAGAATGTTTACAACTGCTAGACTCCTATACGAGTTGAATATGCAAATACAACGAAGGATCCTTATTAAACAGTGTTAAAAGTTTTAAAATATATCAAGAACTAAGAACAGTTCAGTCATAAAAATAACCGTTTCTTTTTGTGATTTTTTAAATATTTATGATAAGCCAAGCCTAATGCTGCTTCCTCTCATTATCGGTGTTTTCATTTTGAACAAAAGAAATCAAGTTTTGAAGATAAGCTATTCCCATGGGACATTAGTTTTAAAAAGATATTTCATATTAAGTTACATAGATGAGAACTTGATAAGGAAAAATAACTTACCGTACTTGGAAACCTTTTTGTATTGTAACTGGGAGAAGCTGCGGTCTGAGTAACTCATCTTTCCCGACTTTAGTCTGATAGCAAGTATGGATAGAACGGCAAATTCCCTGCAAAATCAACCGTAGAAAATGTACGTATAGGAACAGAATACATTTATCAATGAAAACATCTCAGGTAAAATTAACAATGTTTTTGATAAAAACACACACCGGGAAATATATGCTAATATACATACAATACGAGGTTGTACAATAGGAACAACAACCAGAAACAATTAAATTCTTTTTATTTTCATCTTCTTATAAAGAAGCACCACACATCACGAATAATAATTACATTTTCTATGTTAATAAAGGAGTCAAATTAATAAGTTAATAAGGGAAGATTTGTAAATTCATTGGAAATTTATCCCCCTGTAGAGGCCAAAACAAAATGGGCAAAACCCGATTCACACTTCTCCTGTTTTTGAACAGGAGTAGAGGGTTAGCCCTGGTTTTTTGCTTAGGATTGGGTTTCCGATTTCTTACAAAATCATTTCATTCTAGTTTATTCCCAGGAGCTCAATGCGTCTTAGTGGCATCATTGCCTTGCTTAGGGTGAATTAATAAAAATAAATGATTCTAATCAGAAATAAATAATCGAGAGTAATATATGAGAAAAAAAGAAAAAACAGACATGTATATCATGAATCACGTATTACGAACATACTTTGCTTTGGCATTCGTAGGGTTCAATTTATAACATATTTGCATAGCAAACGGCACCTCCTACTGACTTTTATAAGAATTTGTTTTCTGATATTGGTTATCTCGAATCTACGTTGATACTGAAAAAGTATAATTAAAAATAAAAGTTTATTCCTGTTTGCAGAAGCAATAGTAAGATTCTACGAAATATAGTTTCTAAGATGGAAATGATTTATGAGTTAAATATTATCTTAAAGTTTTCATACGAATTCATGTCGCTTCAAGGTGACAAGTGGCCAGTGTGATGAATGGCAGTAACAAAAAATAATGTGCCGTTTCTTTTTTACTATGAAGAGCCGGTAGTTTGTGTTAATAAACACGGAACAATTATCTATTATTTCTAATAAAAAAATGTAAAATAAATATACACGAGGCAAAATTTACCTGAATAAAAACAAATTAAAGTATATTTTAGTTTTTTGTGCTTTTGAAATGACAGGTTGCAAGAGAAGGTATGATGAGTGAGAAGAGCCTTCAGACAATGAATAACAAACGGAGGAAAAGCTGAAAGAGATGACAAAAAATTTAAAGGATATAAAAAAAAAGATACCAGTTTTCTGAAGAACGTGTGATGAAATTCAGTTGATTCAAGCACGTGTCAGCATACTGTTCTAGTGTGAATTGAAGAATTAAGTAAATCAAAGACTAGGAAATTATTGCCGGAAGAAATAAGATCAAGGAAAGATTAAGTTGAAGTCTTGCAAATAAAGTGAAAGAGAGAAAAAGGAAGAGATGAAGACGGAGCAAATGAGAGAGAGAGAGAGAGAGAGAGAGAGAGAGAGAGAGAGAAGTAATAATCACCTTTGTTAACTTACACGAGTAGCAGCATGAATATCAGGAACATTATGGAAAATTAAGTATTGGCGAGACAAAACAAAAAAGAAGACTCAAATTGACGATGACAAAGACGACGAAGAGGAAAGATATGAATGCTAAAACAAGGACGAAAAAACAATCAATGGACGACGAATAAGAAGAAAAAGAAGATTCATAAAGCGATAGTGACGAGAGGAAGAAGGCGAAAAAAAAAGAGGAAGAAGAATCAGACGAAGAAGAATACTTATATAATCATAAAAAACTGATTATGTCTAAGAAGAAGAGGAATAATAAAATGACGATGAAGAAAAAGAATCATAAAATGACGACAATGACGACTAAGAAGATTTACATTATTTACCTGATACGGATTATTGTCTTCATCTTTGTTGACATTTGTCCGAAGCTTCGGGCGTTGTACGCTCCGGCCTTCTTAAGGTGTTAGGAATTTCGAACCGAAAACTTTAATACAATCATTCTCATTCCTCGTATAAAGCCTCTTTTTGTATTCATGAATTCTTTCCCTCTAAAACTTTAAGTTACTTGTTTACCACTGTTGTAGTCAGATATTGAACTAACAAGTCGTTGGATCAAGTAACTAGAAATAACCAACAACTCTATTAAGATCTATATAAGTCAAGTTGCTGGAACTAATCAGTCTATATCCACTGGCCATGTGTCAATAAGAACATGACGTAGGTTCTTTCCATTGACGGGGTCGAACACAAGGATGAAGAAAAATCATAAAACAAAGACGAAAATGAAGGGAAGAGACCAATAAGATAACGAAGAATCATAAAACGACAATCAACAAAAGGGTGAATGAAATCCAAGAGAGGACAACAAAAGGGTGAATGAAATCCAAGAGAGGACAACAAAAGGGTGAATGAAATCCAAGAGAGGACAACAAAAGGGTGAATGAAATCCAAGAGAGGACAACAAAAGGGTGAATGAAATCCAAGAGAGGACAACAAAAGGGTGAATGAAATCCAAGAGAGGACAACAAAAGGGTGAGTGAAATCCAAGAGAGGACAACAAAAGGGTGAGTGAAATCCAAGAGAGGACAACAAAAGGGTGAGTGAAATCCAAGAGAGGACAACAAAAGGGTGAGTGAAATCCAAGAGAGGACAACAAAAGGGTGAGTGAAATCCAAGAGAGGACAACAAAAGGGTGAGTGAAATCCAAGAGAGGACAACAAAAGGGTGAGTGAAATCCAAGAGAGGACAACAAGAGGGTGAATGAAATCCAAGAGAGGACAACAAGAGGGTGAATGAAATCCAAGAGAGGACAACAAGAGGGTGAATGAAATCCAAGAGAGGACAACAAGAGGGTGAATGAATTCCAAGAGAGGACAACAAGAGGAGGAATGAAATCCAAGAGAGGACAACAAGAGGGTGAATGAAATCCAAGAGAGGACAACAAGAGGGTGAATGAAATCCAAGAGAGGACAACAAGAGGGTGAATGAAATCCAAGAGAGGACAACAAGAGGGTGAATGAAATCCAAGAGAGAACAACAAGAGGGAGAAGGAAATCCAAGAGAGAACAACAAGAGGGAGAAGGAAATCCAAGAGAGAACAACAAGAGGGAGAAGGAAATCCAAGATTCAACAACAAGAGGGAGAAGGAAATCCAAGATTCAACAACAAGAGGGAGAAGGAAATCCAAGAGAGAACAACGAGAGGGAGAATGAAATCCAAGAGAGGACAACGAGAGGGACAATGAAATCCAAGAGGACAACGAGAGGGACAATGAAATCCAAGAAAGACAGCAAGAGGGAGAATGAAATCCAAAAAGAACAACAAGAGAGATAATGAAATCCAAGAGAGAACAACAAGAGGGCTAATGAATTCCAAGATTCAACAACAAGAGGGCGAATGAAATCCAACAGAGATCAACAAGACTAAGAGGAGAGAAAATGGAATAAGACTTTAAGGCAATCTAACGAACTCAATTGGAATTCGAACCCGGTTTGTATATTTCTTATTCAGAACCGTTATACATTACATCACAACTCAGATATTTTTCAAATATGAAATCGAAAATATCATCGATTTACACAATCAAGGAATATATTTGTGTGAAAAATATATGTAAATATTGCAACCAGAATGTAAGATAAAAATTACTTATCGATGGTACTGATTTTGATATGTGTACGAACGGGTATAGATATTGTCATATATGAAAAAAGTGTCGCTGCCAACATTTAAGTTTGAACACGGATCACCAGAGAACAAACAGTCAACTTCGTTTTGAATAAGTGAAATCGTGCCACTAGGATCACATGACGTTGTAAAAATAATATATATATATATATATATATATATATATAAATAAAACGAAGAAAAGTAAAAGGTCAGAGGCTTTTCTTCGAAGGCGTTATTTCTAGTACATATGATTTACAAAACAGATAATGGCTGAATATTTTCTAAACAGGAAATATATATTTTACGCTTTTCACCCCATGCAAGGCGGTAATAACACTGATGCGCAAGGCTACGTAAGAGATAAAATTAGATACGAAGAGAGTAAAGAAAAAGACGAATCATTCACAGGGATGTCAGAGAAGGGAGCAAGAGAAGGATAGAAATACACGTGTGATGACAGATGCAAAATTAGAGAGAAAGAAAAAGATATACAGGGTGATGTAGATGGCTATTGACATTGCATTTAAATTCCTGGAGTTGTTGCCTTCAGGAAAGCAAGTATATAGATAAGAGTTCCACAGGCGAGAAGTGCGAGAAAATATGTAGCTGGAGTAGCATTGTTGGCTGCATTTGGTCGATCTAGCTGTGAATGGGTGGGACCCAGTTGCCAGTCTGGTTGAACGATTTAAATCATGTGGCAGGGGCAGGGGCACCAGTGACTTAAGTTCGTCGGAGCAGAAGCCATGAAAATATTAATAGAACAGACAGAAGCCACATTCTATAGGTAAGGAGGCAGCTGAAGTCGAGCCGCCAAGCGGTACCTATCACATTACTGATTCTCCTTTGGGGCCTGTGGAGAACACTGAGATGAACATCGTGGGCGCCTGGCCATATATGACAGCAGTATTCCATGCACGGACGGATGATTGATTAAAAACAAAATGGGAGTATATATATATATATATATATATATATATATATATATATATATAGTTTTCAATGTTTTATTTTTGATTTTAGTTTATTTTTTATTTTATAAGAGAATGTCGGAAAGATTAAACCATGGGACTTTGTTAATAGTTTTGTGCGTTTCATCTATGGCAAATTAGACAAGCAAGCAATTTCACTTCGCTAAAATCCAGTTAAGTGCCACGCATGATACAAGCTGGGCGATCATGACTTGAAAGAGACATGACTGACTAGACAGAAGATTTTCCCGCAGTAGGTTGTCCTTACTGTCCATGATAGAGTTGATCGCCAACCTAAGCAATAGAAACATTATCTCCTTTTATTGAACTCAGCTAGAGGGTGAATCGATGGATTAACACCTGCCCGAAAGCTATTTGTGCGTAAAGTGAATGCAACAAATTGAACTGAAATTCGAACTCGGCTCTCTGATTTCTCGATCCGAGCCGATATCTACTGCATCGCAGCAGACTTCCTCGAATTAACAAATTAATACTGAACGTATAAAAGTCGTTACGAATCGAAATAGTTTTATGTTATTCGAATAAGTGCTTTATCTCATAGTATTTCGAACTGTTTTATCATCTTGGTTCGTATAGATGTTATAACAAACAACGTTTCGAGCAAGTACATTCTGATCATCATCAGGTGTCCATTGATTGGCTGATATGGATTATCTGTTGTTTTTTGCGATATATCGTGTGATATATGATCAGAAGTTCAATCCTTGTTTCTGGTAGTGACGCACCAATTCAACACGAACGAACTATGACTTATCACAGGATATATCACAATAATCTATATCTACTAGCAAAAAGACACTTAAAGATGAACAGTACTTAGTGGAAATATTATCTATATCAACGAAGATGAAAGCAACAGTTTGAAATACAAAAATATTGACAATTACTCATCTCAGAAATGAATACAAAAAATACAGTGCTTATTGTATTACCTGTTGAAATTTAGATTGGTTTCAAATACCTAACTACCCCTTTACCTGGTGGCTGAAATAAATTCTTTTACGACAGTCTTATTTGTTTCAGACCAGAATTATTTTTGCAGCAAGAATTTTTTATCATTCCTACATGCAATATTGCTGGTAAATATTTCAAAGTTGGCATTCTGATAGATTTACTTTTCTATCTCTTCTATCCTCCCTCTATTTTCTAATGATCAACGAACTGTAGTATTGAATAGTGTGTAAAGATATGAGTGGTGACTAAGGTCAATATCAGCATCGAGTGATGATAGCATGTTTCATGATTGAAAACGTTTTCTGTGTGTCCTCAATATTGCGTTCTTGCATAATAATGATTATTGCCATTGTATAAAGAAACAGAAAATACAGCTAAATTGAAAATAGTTAAAAGTTAATTTCAACAACATTTCAATGAAAATAACACTTGAAGAATTGGACTAGCGTAGTGATTTTTCACTTAGGCTTCTACACAGTTGTGTGCTTAGAGTAAAACTTCACTTTGAGTCAGTCAGTTAAGTGCCAGGCTTGGACAATCATGTCTCGAAAGACACATGACTGACTGGGCAGGAGGTTATCCCGCAGTAGGTTATCATTACTTTCTGGGGTAGACTGATTACCGACCAAGGCTATTGAGCCCAATATCTTGTTATTTAACCCGTAACTGGAGGGAATAGACGGATTGATACCTTCCCCAGGGTTATTTGCGCGTAACTGAATGCGAGGAATTCAACTGGAATTCGATCTTGGCTCCGCGATTTCTCGTTCCAAGCCGATATCCACTGCACCACAACGCACACCCTTAGAGTAGCTGCCTTCTAAAGAAAAAAAGAGTCTATTTTAACTTGCTATTCACTCAATCACTAAACATAGAATAGACGGATTCTTATTTTTTTCAATGTCATTAGCGTGAAAATAAACGCAGGAGATTCAACCTTCATTTAAATGACAATAATGGATATAACTGTCATAATAACTAATTATTACCGACAACAGTGAAAAATAAGGCATGATATATAGGAATGATGAGATTGAAAATACACCTTGTTATCTCCTTCGTCCTCTCGAAGGATATAAACTTAATAAAGGAATGGTTTTGTTGCTAGAAATATACAAGTACAGGAAGAGGAGAGGAGATATAAAAACGCATCGTTAAAATTATTCCCCGATAGTAAACGCGGAAGATTTTGGGTTGTTAAAATTTTTAAAAAAATCTCTAAACTGTCTGGACATGTTTTCTTCAGTTTCCTAGTAATTTTGGTTCTGCTTTTATCGCTGTAGTTAGTTACTATTCATTATGATGATAAGGAACTGTAAAATGTAAGCACCTGGATGCACATTTACCGTGGATAAAGGAAACGAAAACCCATATCCTACACTATACAAGATTAAAAGAGAAAATGACTTACCGAGGTAAAATGTTCACACGTGTTTTGCACATAGTATATCCAGAAATAAAATGGCGGTTTTTTTAGTCAGAATATTTAAACACGATAAGATCACGCGTGACTTTTCGAGATATACTCTAAAAATGCGAAACCAAATTACTGGACATTACGTTTGTCTGTTTTGGTTTTAGCCATGTCACGTGAGTGAAAAATTTCTTGTATTGTTGCTGGTGTGATTGGAGATACAGCAACACTATTGTCGTTAAAATTGTTTGATGTCGCGATACAAATTAATTTGTTTGCCACCAACGGTAGAAGGATTATCAAGTATCTAGCGATCAAAGTGTTTCTATACATTATGATCTTAGTAAAACAATAGAAATATATCGCATATAGTCATTCATTTGTTCAGTTATATAGAATTTCATATATCAAATTCATCTATGATATATATATGTAGAGCAAAATACATAAATAAATTTCAAAGTTGTATATATATATATATATATATATATATACACGAAATTTGCCTTATTGTATGTATTTTGCTCTACATTTTCTTTCTCGAATTTTCTATTTGAGCGCTATCATGGAGCGGCCGTTCTGTGCCATTATTCTTTCTTCTTCTTCTTCTTATATATATATATATAGAGAGAGAGAGATAGAGAGTGTGTGTGTCCATAATGTTCTTGTACACTTTAAAAAATGTATTACTTTATTTGTATTTCCGATAGAAATAATTTGTAAAAAGGATTAGAAATAAGTAAATCTATATTTTTCAATGTTATATTGAAATTTTATTTAAGTTTAAATTAATAATAACAGAAATGATGGTCAGTAGTAATTAGTGATATTCGTAATCTTCATTGTTTTTCATTATCTCCGATATTTTCATGTATTGCTAATGGCAATTTTTAGTTAATTAGAATTAAAAATACTATAACGCTGATTGGTTTTTATTCCATGTACGGCCATAAATCATCACAGATACTTTTTTCTTTATCTGTAAATATCTATGCTTAAAAAAAGAGTCAAGTGGCTTCTCTCGGCATCTAGACAGTTTTTAATTTATAGTACAACTTTCCCTTGACTAGCTGTCATTCAAAGCAACAGATCGCAATCCTGTTTTGGAGAGGTTAGTGATAGAGCCTTATAGTTTTTTAGGATAAGAGTGAAAAGAGGAACAGAAGAGATTTGGTTGGAATTTGCACTCGGCATTTTATTATTAGAATGTTAATACTGACATTACTAATACTTTCACTCATACTAACACCATAGGGGCCTCGACTTTTTCACGATACTGAAGATTTAAAATGAATTTGAAAAATGCAATAAATTTCTTGAAGCTTTCATTTTAACATTAATTGAAAGCTGAAGATTAGGCTTACTATTTCCAGTAAGCAAAATACCTTGTAGTGTATTTCAAACAGAAATTATTTTGAAAGGAATCGATTCTCATTTTGCGTGCAGAAATAAATTATCTCCATTTTTTTGTCGTTTTTCGTCGCAATATAATTTTCTTTATTAAAAAGACTCTTCCAAAAATAAAACATACTTTTCTCTGAAAATTTATTTGAGTAACATTAGCTGGTTTAAAGTTTAATAAATCTGATTTGAAACATGTTATGTTGAAAATATTAGAAAAATGTATTTTTAAAACAAACAATAGCAGTGATTTACGAAAATTTCATCGCTCGTTAGTTAATTAACAGGCACTGATAAGGTGTTGACAGTTTAATCGTGATCTACGGAGACTTTGTCTGTTAAAGAATAATTTAAGAAAATGAGGGGTAAACAAATTTTTGTAAAATTTATAAATACTCTGTAATGTTAAAAATATTTAAAATATTCTCGTAATCTAAATTTAAAAAAGTTGAATTTAAATATTTAATATCATTGAGTTATTTTCTGATAATATTGTTTATAGTCACTCATAGTTTCAAAGTGGGCACGATTTATTCATAAACATTAAACATTATTTCAAAAATCTCATTGCGCGATGATTTGCATTAAACTTTTTAGTTTATGCTTAGTAAATATAGCCTTTGAAAGAATTCTTAAGATTTTTTATTCTTTATAAATTATTATAATCTAGAAAAGAAAAAATGACTAACTCTTGTAATATTTCATTATTAGATTTCTTCTTCAAACTATAATGTTTTAATATTATTTATAAAAGCAATTAAAAGCTCATCCTATTAAATGGTGTAAAATTTTTATTCATTTTATTTTTTAAATTCGTCGCATAATTTTCGGGAAAGCATTAACAATTGTAAAGAACATGGATGGTTTACATTCATCAAGGAGTTCTGCGTTTAACTAATAAAACAATATTTAAGGACAAAATTTCATTCTTAGAAATTTCATGAAAATAAGATGAAGTGGGAAAATAGATGTAAAAAATATTTTTACTAAGATTCTCTGAAATAATTTTAAAAATGAGTTCATTAATTTGTATATCAGCCCTGAAAGCGTCATTAAATTCTAACAGTTATTTAGTTTTTGCAGGAACTTCCATATTATTTTACGGAATCAAAAGTGCTAAAATTTCCACTGAGGTCTGTTACACTGCTGACGCCAAAAATATTAATTACAATTTAGAACGTACTAGAAAGGATTAAAAATTGTTAAGAAATACTTTGGCTTTTCATTTTTTTTATTAAATTTGGGCGCTTTTTTATTATGTTATCCTTTTTTTTAGGTCCAAATACCACTATTAAGAATAATAAACTTACAAAAATATCAGAAGATGCTAATTAGTAGTTCCTTCTACAATATTTTTATGGAAACACAACTAAGAATGCAGATAACATGATGACAAAAAATGTATAACACTTCTTTTAATTAGAAGACGTGAAAATCTTTGACACGAAAAAAAAAAATAATGGAACATCCAACATTTTGAAAACTTCAAACTGGATGTTGGAATTGGGTGGGATATTTAAATATTTCTGTCAATGAAGACATTTATCCATACGCCCAATTCGTACAAAGGCGTGTTTTCAGATAAAAATTGCTCTAGTAATTTCCCTTTTGGGGTTACCTCAGGTGTCCGATAAATATCTCAGGTTTATCCAGAACGAAATATAATGCGTTGGGTTAATTCCTGGTTAACAGGAGATGGAAAG
This sequence comes from Ascarosepion bandense, assembly GCA_037127315.1. Lineage (NCBI taxonomy): Eukaryota > Metazoa > Mollusca > Cephalopoda > Sepiida > Sepiidae > Ascarosepion > Ascarosepion bandense. The sequence continues at coordinate 4,245,926 of JBBBDQ010001092.1, forward strand.
TGCGACACGGAGATCCGAAGGCGAATTGGCATGGCAAAGGACGCATTCCAGAAGATGAGCAAAATACTAACACACAGGAAGATCTCAATAGAAACGAAGAAAAGAGTGCTAGACTGCTACGTGATGTCAGTTCTTCAATACGGCTGTGAATGCTGGACAATATCATCGAAAATGAGGACAAAACTGGAAGCGGCCGAAATGTGGTTCTACAGAAGGATGCTACGGATATCGTGGACTGAGCATACAAGCAACGACGAGGTGTTAGAAAGAATGGCAACAAAAAGGAAATTGATGCTGAGCATCAGGAAGAGACAACTGAAGTTCCTGGTACATGCAATGAGGAAGGAGAGCCTGGAGAACCTGATACTGACTGGACAGATAGAAGGAAGGAGAGACAGAGGAAGGCAGCGGATAACATATTTGCAGGCTCTGATCAGGTGGATGACGGAACGGGGGTTGCCAGGAGCAAACATACTAAGAGCCACAAGAGATAGGGAGACGTGGAGATCCATGATCGCCTACGTCCTGAAGGGACAGGGCACATAGAAGAAGAAGAAGAATGAAGAAGGGATAACAGAAAACAGTATGAGGAAATTATCTTTTTCGTTTTTTTTTTTGCAGTTTCCTATGACGATGGTTGTTTATCATTGCTCTCCCCAATTTACTATGTTGTTTTAGTTCTTAATAGGATCGTCTCACTATCATAGATCGTACTTTTTTTGCCAACAATTTACACAAGCAAGTTAGATATGATGATCGCTATTTCACTCTGCCCAAGCCCTCTTTTCTCGTTTAGTGTGCTAGAAATACAAACTTCCTCATTGTGATTTAATGTGTAATTGTCTCTTTTGTTTTTTGTCTCTTAAAGCTTTGTCATTTAAATGTTCAGCCCATAGTACTTTCAGTATTCTATTGTAGAATGCGGATGTGCGTTGTGGTGCGGGGGATATTAGCTTGGAACGAGAAATCAGAGAACTGAGTTCAAATTCCAGTTGAATTCGTTGCATCCATACACGCGCAAATAACTTTAGGAAATGTATGAATCCATCGCTTCTCTCTCCAGCTATGTGTTAAATAGCAGGACAGATTGGGTTTTATAGCCTTGGTTAGTAACCAGTCTACCGCAAACTCTAATTGCAAATTACTATGGGAAAATTTTCTGTCCAGTCAGTCATGTCTCTTTCGAGAGATAATCGCTTAAGCGTGTATCACGTATAGCACTTACTTGATCGACTATATAGAACTATATTTGTTTTGTCTTAGTTTTTTCTGTGACTAACTGCAAATAAAAGGAGTGATAATACATAACTTTCTTTTTTTGTTCCTAACCAAGTTTTGATGTTTCTTAATAATTTTCTTATTTTTCTGAAGGCACTTCGCTATTCAAATTTGCCTTCGGTTTTCAGTGCTACACTCTGCCTTCTTCCAATTGATGGCCAGTCTTTTCACCTCCTGAATAGCATAGCTAGTATTTATTAATAGTGTTAAGTAAACTAAGCAACTTCTATTGTTGGGCATTGTGGATCATTCTAGGTTTTTAACAACTCGGAAACTTGGGATAAAGTTACGATAAATGATAACGATACATAAGGTACTACGAAATTGCCAGGGTTTTTTTAAGGGAAAAGAAGGAGGATAAGAATAAGTCAGCATAGATGATTATGTGGAGGATGCAATCACAGTTTTGAAGTGTTCACAAAACAGAACAGGAATGGAATACGAATAACGGAACAAACTTCTCGGACGCGAACAGAAAAGTGAAATGGAACCCAGGAAACACAAAGAAAAAATAATTTCAGAACAGTTAGGTGCAAATTTCAAAAGACAACGTCAAAGAAAACAAATAAGTCAGCATTAATATGATCTTTTTTTTCTTCTATGTGCCCTGTCCTTTCAGGACGTAGGCAATCATGGCTTTCCACGTCTCCCTATCCCTGGTGGCTCCTAGCACGCTTTCTCCTGTTACACCATGCAACCCTCATTCCATCATCCACCTGATTTGTTCTTTCAATTTCGTTATCCATTGCTTTCCCCTGTCTCGTTTTCCCTCTATCTGGCCTGTTAGTATCAGGTTCTCCAAGCCCTCATTCCTCATTGCATGTCTCTGGAACTTCAGCTGTCTCTTCCTGAAGCTCAGTATTAATTTACTTTTCGTTTCCATCATTTCTAAGACCTCATCATTGCTCACATACTCGATCCATGATATTCACATCATCCTTCTGTAGGACCACATTTCAGCTGCTTCATGTTTTTTCTTCATCTTCATCTTTGATGATATTGTTCAGCATTCACTGCCATATTGAAGAACTGACAACACATTGCTATCCAGTACTCTCTTTGTTTCTAGCGAAATTTTTCTGTTTCTTAATATTTTACTCAACTTCTGGAATGCTTCCTTCGCCATGCCAATTCACCTTCAGATCTCTATGTCGCACTTTCCGTCTTATGTTATTACATTTCCCAGGTATTTAAATTTTTGTACCTACTTGATTCTAGTATCCCCGATCTGTATTTGACATGTTGGGCTGTCCTTTTTACTGATGCCCATGCATTCGTTTTTCTTGCAGTTTATTTGTAGTCCTTTCTTATCACTCTAAAAGAGAAATTAACTCGCTCATAATACGTGTTCTCCCAAGCCTAATTTCTTTTGATATCCCAGGGTCCCAACACTATATTTTAATCAATTTTTATACAATATATTTTCTGATATGAATCAAGAATATAATCGGTAGTAGTTATTGTCCACAACCCACTGGTGTGTCGATCGGTAACTGAATCCATTTTAAAACTTACACTCCAAATGAATGCATGGTGCAGTTCTGTGTATGTAAAAATAAACACATAACTCCCCACCAAAAACAACAACAAAAAAAAACGAAAAAAACAAAACAAAAAAACAAATCAGAAACAGTACATATTCCAAAAGGTAAACGAAATTAAAGACAAAAAATAAAAAATGTGGTTCTGGTGTGGCATGATCTCATAAGCAATCAATCATAGCATTCCCCTCCAAATAATCCTCATGGAGAAAAATGTCAGACATACCAACACAATACTACGTTAGGTCTTTTAGGAGCCAACTTGTTAAGAGCAACCCATATCAATGCCATCAGAAATAACTATCGTACAAAATAGATAAAACGTAAAACCTCACTCTTTATACTCTGATCCCTCTTTACAAATGTTAGATCAAACTCACAGACATCGAACTACTGCCTATCTCGACAAATGGATTCTACTTGTGGAGGCGCCGAGTCTTTACAGACTCTTTGGCCTTAAACTCACACCTCTCCTCAAGTGAAAATTGTATATCTTATCCATTGCTAAAGATGTAGATAGAACGGTCAGATCCTTGTACAGTTATAGTAAGTACCTTACTCCTCATGCTACCCTCGAGCTAGATCAGGTCAAACATGGGGTCCTATTGTCATATTTCTTGTCATAACTGCACGTTCCCCACTTTCCTGTCTCGATAAAGTTTGAGCTTGAGTTTTGTTTAACGGCATATTAACCTCTGTGTGTTATTTAATGCCAAAAAAGAGTTGTTTTAAGGTATTTTTTAATATTTAGTTATAGTGAGAGGGTTGATTTAGTCAGATTTTAGTAAAAAAAAATTATTTTTATTTTAGAAAACTGAAAATGTCTTCTAGTTTTGTATTAAAAATGTATTGCTGGTAATAATTGTTTTCCTTCAAAAAAGTATTATGACAATAATTTTTTTTAAATGTGTTATGGTAATTTTTTTATTGCTAGTAATATTTTTCTTCAAAAATGAATATTTATCTATAACAGTCTATGTTTATGTACATATTTCTATAAAAATCTATACTTTTATATTGTTTGGACCACAGTTTTGGTGTTAACTATTTTCCCATAGCTGGGTCCCTAACCGCAGTTACCGCTCGGATCAAGGTGGACATGGGAACAACAACAGTGACTTCATGCTCTTCACAACCTCCCAAACAGACGCTTTGCTGCCGGATGCAGTTTACCGTCATACATGGGACCTGTCTCGATAGTGATTAAAAGTGTCTTCTTGTAAGCGGCGTATTATTTTCCAATCTCCGGTCTCTCTGTCCCAGGCGGGAGGTTGCAAGCCTCTCACTGCTCTATCACTACCTTCATCGAAAGTGCTCTGAAAAACGACAATCCTTGGTTCCGGCAGTTATAACCTTCTTGGCTAAGATCCGTCATGTCACTTATCTAAAAAAAAAAACAAAACTAAATTCCCCTCGTATTCCATCAGTAAGAAGTAATTTCCACTAAAACAGCTGTTTTCCTCCGACCTCTTCTCTGTGAAACCGACTCCCATGGGGGTGATTCTCTGATCACAACAATAATAACCTGTTCAAGTTCTGGGCTGACAGTTGTTTTCCTCTTCTATCCCTATAAACATGTACAGAATTGCCCTTACTATTAAAAACAAATGATGTATTGTTGTCATATCGTGCCCGGCGATTCACAATCCTCATTTTCATGTCTTAGCAGTTAATAAAAATTATTATGGTATTGTGTGGAATGGATTATTTTCTCGCCTACAATCTCTTTCGCACAGATGAAAAGTTACTAGCATTTCACTTCATCGCAGATGTGCGGGCGAACTAAGATTATTTAGATGCATCATTCACTGTGAGGACCCACCAGGTGACATAAACTGACTCCTGTTATTCACATTACCTTCATATTCCATCATCTTTCCCAGAGTTTATATTCATGGCAAATACAACTGAAAAGTTGTTGTTTTTTTTCGATCACAACGATCTTAAACTTTTTCAAACATTTTCTATCGTACATATCCTAATAATATAGACCTCTTGCTCCCTCTTTGTACATTGATACACAAAAATTTTATTTGGTATTTTATTCGTAGAGCAGTTATATTATAATATATAGGCAATGTAGAAATAAATGAACCACGTGACAAGCTCAGTCGTCATTTTAGCCCAGAAAGGTTACAAGAATAGTGATGTAACTACGCAGAAAGTAGTTTAAATGGTTACATTTTAACCGCCTAAACGAACGGTCTATGCTATGACTTGAATATCTCCAAGAGAATAAAGCACATAAAATCCTATGATAATTTGTCATTCAGATAATCAAAGAATTACAGAAAAAAAACTACATCTTATGAAAAACATAATCTTTTTAGGGAACCTAAGAAATCGTGGAAAATCAAAATGACTATCGTTTCAATCATTTTATGTAAATTGTGGACATCAGATAAGCTCATGGGAAGACTGAAAGGATTATAAATCAGAGGAAGAATTGGAACGGTGGAAGTCTTTAAAAGAGCTGAAATACTAAGAAACCTGTTGCAGTATTCTTACTAACACTCCTGTTCCTGTGCAAGTTGTCGGTTAATTATGGGGGAAAAAACTGAAAGAATAGAGCAATTATAAAGGAGTGGAACAAGTCGGGAGAATAGAGCCATTGTCAACTCCACGATTCTTTCTTTATCTGCATCGTATATGCCTCAGCTCTTCGGCTACATACGGTCCACAATTTAGAGTTATCCTCCTTGACACCCACAGCTAAAGTGTTCGGTACAGCTTATTGTTTAAACTAGAGTTGTGGCATTGACGAAGAGAGAAGTCATTCAGTTTGAGATGATAGTTGTCCGTATATGAATGTAATTAACTTAACAAAAGTTCGAAATCGGCTATCAGAGCTCTAAATTCCGAGTCGATATCCATTACACCGTTTTCACATCCAAAACGCCAAAATAATAAAACCATTTGAAAGATTTGTACCGTGAATATACATAAAATTCTAAGAAAATAAAAAAGAAAAGAATGGAAAATTGTGGAAAAATAAATAAAATATATGTCTGTATTCATGGGAGGCAATAATGTTCTGGACAAAATCAATTACAACTGATAGTTGTCGACTCAAAAACTCAATAGGGGCTTTACACGGATTTTCAATCGAAATAGATTTAAAGCAAGATGATTGATGGCGTGCAATCGAGAAAATGATTGATGAAGAGAAAAACAACTGACGAATAATTTAATACTGAGCAGTTATTAGATATTAAATGAAAACTTGGTCTTTTCATTAGCATGACAGCAAAACAGTTACGAAGAAATGTTACTGTCTTTTTTCATTGTCGTTCAGTTCGTAGATTTACAGTGAGATAAGCAGTTGTTTCAGTTCAACTTTTACCACGAATCCTTATGCGTTGAGTAATTTTCATCGTGTAATTTTTCAATTTTTTATATTTTAACAAATTATACATTAAAACATATCTATGTAATGACGATATCTGCTACTCTCCCTGATTATAAAATTAAATTCGCACTGTGAGAATTCATTTTTGACCCATATATATATATATTTTTTTTTTTACTTTTCTTTAATCCGAAATGGAGAAGGTAAATTCGAAGAACCTGATACTAATTAATACTAAAAAATTTTAATATTAAAAAATGATACAGGAGGAGAGCTCAATGTACTTAAAATTACAGAGCCAATATACCGACTCAATATACCGAGTCAATTTTCAAAATTCAAAAATGTTGAATGAACATTTCGACATGAAACTTCTAAGAGAGAATTCGCGTTTCCTCAGCAACACAGTTCTAAATCAAAATGAAGAAAATAGGTTTAAGAAGGAGGAACAAATAAATGAATAACTGTTAAGATTTGAGAAATATACCTTATATATATATATATATATATATATATATATATATATATATATCCTTAAAAAGAGAAGACGTCATTTTGTTAAACCCAAACCCGAGGAACCTTTCAGCCAACACTTGTCAAGGGTTAAGTTGGCACAAATTTATAAATAGGTATAGAAGAGGACACGACAAAAAGGGAATACTTGCAATACTGGGAGAAGATGGAATTCGTTTAAAAATAAATTTATTGAAAAATATTAAGAAGTGAGGGGGGTGTAAACATATAAATCCCACAAGAGTTAAATAAAATGAAAAAAATGTTACACTCACAAACTCGCCAGTAATTGCAAGGAGCGCAGGAATATATATGTATGTATGTATGTATGTATGTATGTATGTAGGTATATTTGGGAATTTCTATACCGAAGAGGCTTACAGTAGTCCGTCGTATGATTACCGAAGTTAAGCAACCTTGAGCTTTGTCAATACTTAGATGGATGACCGCTTGAGAATGAATGATTCTGTGAACCTAGATATGAGGGTGATGTAATTGATAATGGCTAAATATTGGTATTCGGAATGTCGATTTCTTATCCTCATTTAGTTTCTTAGATTTGCTTAAATGCAAATGTCCTAGCTAAAGTTAGGAATCAAACTCTTATTCCTCTAACTATGGGATAATTAGTAAAAATTATATAACTAAACAACTATTATATCCTACACTGACATTCTTACAATACAAAAAAGTATTTTCGTTTTTAAATAATCTGCAAACGATTGATAAATCCAAAAAAAAGAAATCAATCAATCAAATACCGGAAGGTAAACTAGTGAGATTCGATAAATGATCAACTTGCGAAGTGTAAAGTTCTAAGAGAAAATGTTTCCTCCAAAAGATGGGTAAATTATAGTCGCTATTTTTTCCAAGTGCAGCCTTTCCTCGTGGTATAAATGATAGTGGCTTTTCAAAACGTCTTATTTCTTGTTACCCTTAGCAGTTATTAATTCTTCACTAAGATACCCATTTTTCTCTTTCCAACATCAGTTTACACGAGCTATTTAGATAAGTGTCTCACTACTTTCCATTTATCTTTTTTCTACAATGTACCCCGTGAGATTTAAGTTTCTCAAGCCGTCTTTTCTTATTATTTGTCGAAGAAATTGAAGGTGAATTTTCTGATTCAAAGCATATTTGTTGCCATTAACTTTAAGTCTTTGTTGTACAATTGCTCGTTAAATGTGATTCTCACTATCCTTCTGTATAACCACATTTATACTGTCTCTATATTTTTAATCATCCGGAGGAATGTACAGTATTTTCTGAAGTACAAGATGATAGCAATCTTTTCTTTGTTAATCACGGAATATTTCCGTTTATCGGCAGCTTACTTAACTTTTGGAATGTTTCTTTCACTACGCCAATTGCAGGTTGGGTTCTTGATGCCGCCTTTTCAAACCTTTGTTAAAACTTTTCCCAGATATATAAACTTTCGCGCCTGCTTGATGGGGAAAACCCGTTTTTGTAAGTCACATGCCTTTTTTTTTGCTGATGACTATATTTTCTGTCTTTTTTGCAACTGATGGTTAATCTAAGTTTTTTCTACTAACCTGTCGCAGAAGCCATGCAGTTATAAACAGTGTCCTCTGTGGATCTTTTATTGTTAGAATTCTGTTCATGCATAATAAATTCTGGCCTCCAGCTACCTTACGATACCAGTACTGTTGACGTTAAATACATCTGACGAGAAGAAACATCCTTGACTCATCCCCAATTCTATTTTCGTCTATATATTTAATTCATTTTGGAGACAAAAAACACCTTTTTGCTGGGTATCAGTTAAGCTTAATAAAAAGAGTATAACATTTGGGCTGCCTGACCTAAAATACGCTGCAAATTACAGTTGTCAAACTGTGATTGGTAAAGCTTATCATATCTCTTGGTTATCGAGCATCTAATTTCTAAGTTTTGGTTTCTGCCCTGTAATTCTGCTGCTAATATCAACGACTAGCAGTTGTACAAAATTGAGAAGGTAAGTTCACAAAAAATCCGGTCTTCGATTTAAAGTCGAAGTCATTTTGTTCAAGAATGTTTTTAGTTTAGAAAAAAAATCTACCAATGCTTTCGATGAAATTATTTCTAATCTTTAGCCTTCTTCACGGATATTTGAGCCAAGAATATCACATCCTAACAGCCAAAGATTTTTCCAATGCTGTCATATTAGATTCCAGCTTAGACAAAAGAAGAGGTATAGAGAAGAAAAAACTATGTGACAACGTCATTAAGATGATCATTCATAATGATTCAGTTATTGGTACTTAAAATAGACACGTGGAGGGAGCTGATCATTACACTACAACCACAAATGTTTATGGAAGTTATGGTGTTAATGATGGTGGACCGAGTTGTCATGATAAGGCAAAGTTCAATTATGTATCTTGGGAATATACATGTTTCGCGAGTTAAAAGATTAATATATTTGTTTCATTAATTCGATAGAGAAAGCTTCTCGTTGGTTCAGTATTACAAAAACATTATGAACTTTCTAAATTTATAAAGGATCACTTAAAGCCTTCCCTAGTATTGAACAAAGGACGACGCTAGAAACACTTGGTTTCTAACTAATCTATTAGAATTAAAATCTTTTCGCCATTTGTTTTGATATATTAACAAATCTTACGGAAGTGACGTGAGAACATTTTCGGGGAAATCGTTAACTGAACAGGCGTCATAAGGCAATGAAATGAGAAACCAACAGAACGTGCGTGGATCAGTGGAGAAACGTTGAAGGGGAAATGCGAAAACTAAAAGATAATACAGTAAAATGACGAAGGCGATAAAGACATTTTGAAAATAAAATTCAAGAAAGAAAGGAAAAGGACACAGAAAATCTTCAAAGAGTAAAGTGAAATAAAAGAAAAATGAATCAAATGAGAGAGAAATAATTAAAGAAGAAAAGTAAAGTTTAAGGGATTAAAAGAAAAAATATATGACGTGACCTATTCGGAAAATCAAGATGCATAGAATAATTTACGATAAAAAAGAGAAACATTTCAGCAAATAAAGATAGAATAATTAAGGCAAATAAATAATAAACAATTGAACAAATAACTGATTGATTGATCTGTTTAACAGTATTTTTTCCACCTGAATCCATCCTGCATATATACAAGTCAACCATCCGTCCGTGCATGGAGTACTGCTGCCATTTATGGTCAGGTGCCCCCGCCGTTCTCCTCAGTGTTCTTGACAAGCTCCAAAGGAGAGTCTGTAATGTGATAGGTACTGATCTGGCGACTCGTCTGCAGCCACTTTCCCATCGTCGAAATGTGGCCTCCCTCTGTCTCTTCTATAAATACTTTCATGGCTTTTGCTCGGATGAGCTTAAGTCACTGATGCCTCCTCAACAGGTGTTTACCCGTGCAACCAGACTGGCAACTGGGTCCCACCCATTCACAGTCAGGTTAGCCAAACGCAGACGACAATTCTACTCCTGCAGCTTCCTCTCTCGCACTTCCCGCCTGTGGAACTCACTCCCGTATTCTTGCTTTCCTGACGGCTACGACCTCCAGAAATTTAAAAGCAAAGTTAATACTCACCTACTAACCACTGGACTCTAGCTCTCTCCCCTCCCCTGTATAATCTTCACGTTCTCTCCGCCCATGTATCTGTCATTGCACCTGCTTTCTCAGCTTTCTATTGTTCCTTTCTAACTAGCTTTTACTCCTCACTCTTTTCTAATTAATCTTTCTACATTTGTGTAACCCCCTGCACATCAGTGGCGTTTCTGCCTTGCTCGGGGTGAAATGATTAAAAAAAAAAATATCACTCAGTCGAAAATATCTTTTTAATAAAAATATGATTGTAAATCATTTTTACATTGTTGGTTTCATCACTCTCCGGTTATACGTTTAGAACGGACTTATTTAGTGGTATAACTTGCGGTATAAATCAGACTAAATTTGTTATTTATGTGCCATGTACATTCAGGACGTAGGCGATTATGGACTCCCACTTGAACCTATCCTTTTAACACTTTTCTATATGGTATCTCTCTCAAACTCTACTCCGCCACCCACCTGCTCAAGCCTATCAAACATGTCCTTCTCTACTTTCCCTTGTATCTTTTTCTCTCTATATGTCCTGTGACTATTCACTCAGTCATTTAAGTGCTATACAGTGTATACGATTGGGCGATCATGTCTGGAAAGAGACATGGCTGACTAGGTAAAAGATTTTCCCGCAGTAGGTTGGCATTACTTTCTGTGATAGACTGGTTGCCAACCAATGCTATAGAGCCAAATCTGTCTTGTTATTTAACCCATAGCTAAAAAGAAAAGCAGTGGATCAATACCTTTCCCAATAATATTTGCGCGTAAAGGAAGGCAACGAATTCAGCTGGAATTCGAACTCGGCTTTCCGATTTTTAGTTCCGAGCCAATATCCATCGCACCACAACAGAAACTGTAACTATTAGCTTCTTCAAATCCACCTTTCTCATTCAGTCAGTTAAGAGCCATACGTCACGCTTGGGCGATCATGTCTCGAAAGAGACATGACTGACTGGGCAGAAGATTATTCCGCAGTAGGTTGACATTGCTTTCTTCGGTAGACTATTATTTAACCCATAACTGGAGGGAAGAGACAAGGGTATTTGTGCGTAAGTGAATGCAAGAAATTCAAATGGAATTCGAACTCGGCTCCCCGATTTCTCGTTCGGAGCCGATATCCACTGCGCCACAACGTGTCCCAAATGTAGTTTTCCTTTATGTTTGCATCCTCTCCAAAACCTCGTCGTTGTTCACATGTTCGGTCCATTGTATCCTCAGCATCCTTCTGTAGAACCACATTTCTCTTACTTTGTGTCTCTCTTTCATCTTTGAGGATATCGGCCAGCATCCACTGCCTTATAGGAGGACAGTTAGTACATAACACTTGAGTACTCTTTTATTTGATTTCAACGAAATCTTCCTGTTTTTCACTACTCTGCTTATTTTTAAAAATCTGTCCGTCGCCATGCCAATGTATCTTCGGATCTCAGTGTCTCATACTAGTAAATCGTTGACGTATATGCGCTTATTCACGACAGTCGATTAGAATATATTTTACTGTATGACTTCCATACATATGCATCCCAGCATATGTGCAATATAGAGACATACTTAGCTATTCCAGACTATTCATGTCAAAAAATAGTTGTCACTACATTCTGTTCGGATATATTTTACGGCATAACATCGTGTCTGGGTATGACAATAACCTACGCCCGTTTGTAAGGCCTCTGAACGTAAGGTCTTAATTACTGCTGTTCTTAGGTTCACTTTCAGCCGGTTGGATGCACTTGTTACGGTCCCAGCTATGAGTAAATAGTTAACCCACAAAATGGGGTCAAATACCTTGGTAGATTTTATCTTGTATAAATACCAGCAATATCGTTTCAAAAAAAATATTATAAACAATATACTTTTTAAAATATTGCCAACAATTAATGTTTTGAAAGAAAAATTACCAGCAGCATTTTAAAAAAAAATATTGCCAGCATTTCCTCTGACTGCAGACAAAACCTTTCTTTACACATATACATCAGTGAAAGCTGATCTACAAAATGTTTTCTGTACAAGGAATACATTATTTTTATACGAGCGTATCATAAAAATCTTGTAGCATTAATTAACCCGTTGAGGTTAATACACGATAAATCAAAATAAACCAGACCAGACGTGAACTATTTAAACCACTCATTCTGTCACGGGGAGATTGTTCTACTATAACATTTTTTTCTATTTCTGCATATTTAAAAATAAAGCATTTTTTGGCTTTACTACAAATTATTCGCCTAAACAAACATTTTTAAGAAAAAATATTACTGCCCGAATGCGGAGTATTTTTCTACCGATCAGTCTAGTTGAACAACCACTAAAAAGGGCCACATCGGTAGAAAACCTTTGTAAATCTTTTCGCCTGTACCAGACGATAGCTCAAAAGAGTCAATGAAACTGAAATTGTTACTTAATGACGAAATGTCAGTACACACGTACGCCGTGGACTTTCTTACGTACGAAGACGCTATATTCAAGCTTGAGAAAATTTATGTCAAGCCGAAGAGCGAAGCTTTGTCCTCCATGTCCTTACAATTAAGAACCAGAAAACTGACGAGAGTCTGGACTAGTATTTACGAGCTCCTCCATTTGATTAGAAAGGACTGCGGTTTTAAACGCTGACAGCAGAAATTATCCATGATGAGAATATTCCTGACGCCTTCATAAACGGGTCACTGTCTGCTGGAACAATACTCTTCGACAACAGTCTACTAGACTTAAACTCTACAAACAAACAGGCTGTGGCCCTAGTAAAGACTCTATTATTGACCATATTCTAAATGACATCGACCACTTTGTAGCCGTTAGTAGCAGGTACAGTTACTTTAGTGGACTCAAATATGACTCCAGAGCTAAGTGAGGAACGCTATATGTAATAGATGCAGTAAAAAGGGCCACTACTTTAAAGCGTGTGAATCACGTGAAACAACAGCGACCCTAAAATCTCTTCGATTACCTGGGAAACACATTTTTCAGAGGTCATCAACGATACTAGGATTAATAATATCCCAGTCAATACCTTGATAAACACGGAGCTAAAGTATAGTTATATCAACAATAAATGGGTATAACCTAAATATCAATCTAGTAACACGCTTATATTCATTCAGTTGTTGACATCAAAGAACAAAAGCTCATCAGAGCAATTGCCATAAAAGACAGAGGGAAGCCACATCAAATCGGTGAGAAAGGGACTGAACTCGTGATGCCAAGTCAGGATCGATTACATTAGAGATCCTTCTTTCGATTTTGTTAAGTAACGGTTCATCGGAGAAATAAAAATGAAAATCTATTTAACAAATCAAGGAAATAATTTAAGAATTAAAAATAATCAAATCAATGAGAACGGAATAACGGATGAGCAAGGAAATCAATCGATTAATGAAATCAAGAGAGAATAATCAATAGAAAGGAGGAACTAAAAGTAAAGCTGATTGATTCGTTAAATCAAGTACGAAAGAGCAATCGGGGTGATATGTAATCGATTCACCAAATTAAAGAGGAAGAATGAAACGAAGGAAAAATAACAACAGCCAAATGTCAAGTGCTATACATGACACAATTGGGCGATCATGTCTCGAAAGAGATAAGGAAAAATATTTTTTTACATAGGTTGCTGTTACTTTTTAAGGCAAACTTTTTGCAAACCAAGGGATAGAAACCCATATCTGCAGGGAGAAAAGACAAATTAATATCTTTCTCAAGAGTATCTGCGCGTAAGTGAATGCAAATAATTTAACTGAAATTCGAACTCGGCTCTCCAATTTCGTATTCCAAGCCGATACCTACTGCACTACAACGCACGCCCCTTGCCTAAAGTAAACGAATTAGAAAATCAATACAGAATAATTGACGAAATTAACAAATAATCGAAAGATCAATAGAAGAAAAAGGTAATCGACTTAGAAAAAAGTAATAATAATAAAAAGTAATAAAGCAATAATAAAAAAATGATTGAATGATGGAATAAGTAAGGAGGGAAAGAGTAGGTAAAATCTATTCAATAACTCAAGAGAAAATGAATAACTTCCACCCCCCAAAAAAAAACAGAGACAAATAATCAAAAATAAAAAGAAATCAATAAGGTTAAAGGTTAGATAAAATCCATTCAGTTACTCAATAAGAATTAGTTTTACTTTTGGTAATAATGACAGTTTCCTTATAAGGAATCATTCGACATTCCTTGTCAAAACAGTCAGGACTACTTTTGTTTTAAATCTATAATCGGTTTTCTTAAAAAAATTAGAGAAAACAGATTTCTCAAGTTTATAAGCTGTTATTGATCTTTCGAACTTCGATGGAGGGAGGTCATTCTTTCCTTATTTTTTAATTTAAAACAGTGTGCGATGTTAACATATTTATCATGTCATTATTTTCTCTTTCAGTTTTACTATTTTTGAAAGTCCTCAGGGGATGTGGTTTTGTTATTTGGTCAGTTAAGTGACACAGGCTTTGGACGATAATGTCTCGAAAGAGACATGACTGACTGGGCAGAAGATAATCTCCCAGTAGGTTGCCATTTCTTTCTGCGGTAGACTTGTTGCCAGCCAAAGCTACAGAACCCAATTTGTTCTGTTATTTAACCCATAACTGAAGGGAAGAGACGGATTAATACCTTTCCAAAGGGTATTTTTGCGTAAGTGAATGCAAGGAATTCAACTGGAATTCGAACTCGGCACCCCGATTTTCGATATACACTGTACCACAACGCACGTTATTTGGAACACTTCAGTATTTGTGATTCTGCAGCGCAAAATGTTCAAAGAAGTGGAAAACAATCGTTAAAAACAAACAGTTAATCGGAAAATTCACCAACGGTAAAAAAATAAACAAATAAAATATACGGTAAAAAAATAAATAAAATAAACATTTTGGTAATCAACGAATGAAGACAATTCAAACTTTTGCTCTGCCATTTCCTACGTCTACGTGCAAATATGAGAATCAACGTGTATAAATAGTCGGCCGTTGAGTGGCACAGGTCTGACTCTAATTAGGTCAATGTGATCTCAGATATTACTCTGTGCGTGATGTATATTTTAAACCAGTTGTTACGGCTCAAATAAACAGAAGTTGTTAACTGGATATAAAATATATTTAGAGGAAAAAAATATCTTCTAGTCAATGCTGAGACGATTTCATTTGAGCTTTCACCATATTAAATGATTTGGTATCTAAAAGCAGAAAATATTGCTTAATTAACAGAAAGTAAAATGAATAAAAAAATAAAAATATCGGACATTAAATCCAAGATGTTTAACATAGGATGGTAAATGTCACACCTAAAACCGAACACGCATTTGTTTGTCAAAACATGTATTCAAAAAGCTAGGCAAAATACGAAGAATCAGGAAAATGTCATGAAATAAAAGAGGATTGAACTATTATGTAAAATCCTTTTGTATGGCTGTGAATGGTTGAACAAACTGGAATGTGATTCTTCAGAAGGATTCACAGAATAAAACGGTCGGAATGTGTAAGTAACGAGGAAACCATAAGATGGAAACAAAAAAGGCCCTTTTACATAAAACCAGACAAAGATACCAGGAATCTCTAGGTACGTATTGGGGAACAAAGGCTTGGTGGTTTTGATACTCAAGGGATATATCAAAGAAAAAGTAATAGATGAAGCTTGCGAACTAGTTACCTGACGAACATGATCAATAAATAGCAGCAAGCTTGTTAAAGGGATAAATATTGCTAAGGTCTACAAAAGAAGCGGGGAAGAGCCAGGATCATCCACTACATGAAGATGCATAGAAAAAGAACGAATATTTTACGACAAAAATAATAAAATCGATACAATAAAATGAATTAAAGGAATGAAAAATAATAAAAATCCATGTATTAAAATACGAAAATAACTTAAATAATAAGCAACAAGCTAATGGTAGGATTGATTTTCTTGGATGGTTAATAAATGTGACAATTACTCGAGGTAAAAAATAAAGTAAAATTTCCCGAAACAAAGATGGTGGAACCTGTCCGAATGAATCAATCTAAAAAGGAAGGCAAAGAATTAGGAAGTCAATTCTTTAAAAGAATAAAACGGAAAGAATCGATTCGAGCAAACTCTTCGGTAAAGACCTATGGTTTGAAATAGGCAGGAAGACAAAGATCTCTTTTCTCGCAACTTTCAATTCTGCAAAATGTAGCAAGCAGAAAATAAAGGTTGTCAATGTAACTGACATGAGATTTTAAGCATCAAGTGTCGATGAAGGAGACAAAGGTTATGGAAGAGATAGAAAAATCAAGAAGTGCTCGATAGAATACGTCACTCGGCACTTGGAATGAAGCAACAATTCAAATTCTTTTTTTTTGTTTCGACATTTCGTGAAACGGTCTGTCAGACAAAAAGAATATCATGCGTTTGAAAATGCTGCTTCCTGTTTGAGCCGAATGCACAGGAAAGCATAACACCAGATGAAAATGTAAGATTTTAGCTCTGTAGTCTGATTGCCTATCCAGACCGAGAACAAAAAATGGCGAAAATTAAATAATTTACGAACACGATTTATACGAGCTTTTAGATTTATGAAACTTGCTAGACCCCTTTGAACTTCACAGTTTTATTGAGTTTAATTCAGGTGTCAACGTAAGATGATTATATAACATTTATTGCTTCAAAAACTATAAAATATTATATAGTACTCATTATAAAACTATAAAATATTATATAGTACTCATTATTTATTTATAAAACTACACCTAATAAAATGGGGATATTTGAAAACAACAGTAAAACAAGGGGTAAAAGCGATTTGAGATCGGATATGTTGTACGTCTAAATCTATCACATACTAAAAATTATAATATATAAATATAAATTTAAGCGAGTTTATATTTTAGTTTTTCTAAGGATTTTTAGTTCCAACTGATTTGTAATTGTATTTAATTCCATCCCCTTACGTATATATGATAAAATCAATAGAAAACCTTTTTAGAGACAAAACGCGTCACAATAGCTTTTCTGTTTTGTAAGACTGTTGCCTATTATTTTGTCTGATATTTAAATTTACATTTACACAGCATAATATTTACCAGTAAAACAATTTTTTAAGAAACATGTGACCTCATAAATAACAGGAAATATATATAAGAAGACAAATTTAACGTTGTAAATATGTGAAAATGTGGTTCCGCCAAAGATTGTCATGGGAACGATCATTTTCGATCTGAATTTCTAGAATAAGAAGATTTAATTATTTACATTATTAAAACTTGAACTATTGTCTAAATGTATGTTTTATTATCACAACGTTTCAGCCGTTTCACCCCCGGCCTTCATCATATGATTTTTTTATCCGGCTAACCTTAATTTACTGTCAAACTGAAAACTTTATTTAATTTTCAGAAGAATATTGCCTATTCTCTGCTAGATATGTTCAATGGAAACAATCGTCTGATGAATTAAACCGTTGGTTTGTGAATTTAGTATTTGTCTATATTTCTGAGATGAGGTAGTATTTACAGTATTTACATTATTTGGGCTATTGTCCTTATCTTTGTTGTCATTTGTACGGCGCTTTGGCCGTTGTACGCTCCGGTCTTCTTCATCTTCTATAAATTTCGAATCGAACCCTTTATTAAAGTTAGTGGGGTATATGAATCCCATTAGTTGCGTAGTAGTGCCCCTTTTAGTAGTCATGAGTTATCTCCCTTTGACCCTGCAAGTTACTAGCTCACCACTGCTGTAGCCTGGTATTGAACTCACAAAACTTTGGGTCAAGTCACATTGGATATAGACGTTGGTTAGTTCCCGTGACTTGATCCAAAGAGTTGTGAGTTCAATACCAGGCTACAGCAGTGGTAAACAAGTAACTTACACTGTTAGAGGGAGTTAACTTATGATTACCAAAAGAGGTATTACTACGCAAGGAATGGATTTCATATACCCCAGTGATTGTAATAAAGGGTTCTGTTCAAAATTCCGAGCACCTGAAGAAGGCCGGAGTGTACAACAGCCGAAATGTTGTACAAATGGCAACAAAGATGAGGACAATATTCCGAATAATGTAAATACTGTGAATTTAGTTATTGTGAATTTAATTTCTGGACCGGGCAAAAACTGGGCAGTACAAAACTACAAAAAGTAGACCCGTTATAGCAACATCTACCCATTTGGATAAAAACAAGAGGTTTTGTTTCGAAATCTGCAATATAAAATGATTGTATAGCTGGATCGATAAGCACTTACTGAAGGTTAGATTAGACAACAACCGGAACGTTGCAATATTGATAAGAAAGAGAAGTACAATAGTACAAGTTTGAAAGACTTTTACAGAATTTGGTTATTGCAAAAACGCTGAATCATCACCAAAAGTATAAAAGTAATAGATTTACTGATAAAAAAAACAAAACAATTAAGACCAAATCAGTTTTTAATACAAAAAGTCATTCCCATCATAAAAATCTCTTTATAGTTGCACAATATACAAATTCATTAATTACATTGCTTAAAACATTTCTTTGAAAAGCAAAGACGAAAGAATAATTACATGTGCGTATTTGTGTTCTTTGTGAATATATTAAAGCCCATTAAAAGAGTTGTACTTACGCCATTGTGAATGAATGCGTGAAATCAAAAGGAAAATTAATCTAAAAGTTATGTTAAGTTCACCCTATGACGTCTGCGAGCTCGGAAACTTGAGAAATCTATTTATATAAAGGAGCTTAGACATAAAAGGAAGCTAGGAATTTAAATTAACTTTTACCCGGCCGAAACTACTTGACAAAAGAAAACAGTAACAGAGTACGAAATAAATTATATAACAAAAGTGGGCATTAATTATTATGAGACAGGAGAATTGATTGTATGAAGTAAATCTACGCTATATGACAATTTAAATATATTTGAAATATCCTGAATAATCCTGTTGATCTGTACAGTAAGATCTTCCCAAAATATAACTACAATGAAGTGAAACTTGTGAGGAAAACTTGAAGCATATTATGTTAGTCAAATATAATATCTCTTTAGTTTTTGTTTTATAATTAAATTCGTAAAGATATTAAATGTGTCCCTTGCGAATTTCCCATTCCCAAAATGCTGGCATCACTCCTCTAACCAATATCGTACGTGAGGAAGAACTGGCTTGTAAAATTCAATGGCTTTTACGATAAGCTAGTAACGTTTGATCATTACATTGTAGACTCGCATTTGTTCCCAGAATATGAACAATTTCACTTTTAATTAGGTTCCTTGTTTGGAACGTCTGTCGGGACACAAGCTCACAATAGATTTCAAGTGGAATGCTAATCCATCGTTAAAGATGTAGAAAAATGGGAGGTTCCTTGAAAGAGCCTAATCTCGTCTGAAAGACTCTACGAGAGTCAATTCAAAGTAAGAAATAACCGTCCTCAACAGCAGAGAAATCAATATATTTGAGTTTGTCTATATTTCTAAGATGAGTTATTGCAATTATCTACAACATGTAAATCGTTCGGACTGTTTACCTCATTTTGTTTGCATATTCATGACGTTTCGGTCGTTGTACGCTCCAACCTTTTTCAGGTAATTCATGGAACTACAACAATTTACACCAGTGAACAAAATAAAGGGTTCAGTTATAAATTTCGATCAGATGAAGAATGTAGGAGTGTAGCACAACAAAAAACGTCGCGAATATAGCAACAAAGATGAACAGTTCGAACAATGTAAATAGTGTAAATAGTTACAATACTTCATCTCAGAAATATAGTCAGATCCAGAAAAAGACCGGTGCGTACAACGACCGAAATGTCGTGAATATGTTGACAAAGTAAATCTACAACAGTCCGATCAATGTAAAGAGTGTAAATAATTACAGTACTTCATTTCAGAAATACAGAGAGATCCGGAAGAAGACAGGTGTATACAACGGTCGAAATGTCGTGAATATGGCACCAAAGATAAGAACAATTGTCTAAACAATGTAAATAGGGTAAATAAAGTTGAAGTTGTAAAATATTCTGTGTAGCAAATACACGTGTGTATTAGACAAAAGATGAGTTCCAATTTTTTCTTCTTCTTCTTCTTCTTCTTCTTCTTCTTCTTCTTCGTGCCTTGTCCTTTCAGGACGTAGAAGATCTTGGCTTTTCACGTCTCCCTATCCCTGATAGGTCTTAGCTCGCTTTTCTCCTGTTACACTACCCAACCCCCACTCTGCCATCCACTCGCTCAGGAACTTCAAGTAAGTTAGACGCTGCTTTCTCCTGTCTCTCTTTTCCTTTATCTGGCCTGTGAGCATCAGATTCTCCAAGCAGTCCTTCCTCATTGCATGTCCTAAAAATTTGAGTTGTCTTTTTCTGATGCTCAGTATATTAATATCCTTCTGTCCTCTCTCTCCGCTTACAGTAATTGCGCACTAGCATGATATATATCTTATCAAACAGTTCTATTTTGACTGGTTGTATTTATTTGCTTTCTGCCGCTTGTAAAAAAAAAAAAATCAGTCCGAGGCTACTGACGTAATAAGCTAATTACCTTTGTCACATTAGTTCAGAGCTGGTGAATAGCTCTTACGAAACTGCTTGGTAGGAAATCTTTATTTTGCAATATTCATGTTAGTTTAATAAACCTTTCCTGATAGATTTATCAACCTCACTCCACTCAACTTGGGAAATAAGATTGTAGATTTGACATTGTATGAATAGAAAGATACCAGATATCGACGTCGAAATGTCTTACTGGGATATGTCAGTTAAGTGCCATGCGTGATACACGCTTGGGCGATCATGTCTCGAAAGAGACATGACTGACTGGGCAGATGATTATCCTGCGGTAGACTGGTTGCCTGCCAAAGCTATAGAACCCAATCTGTACGGTTGATTAATCAATAAATGGACGCACGTCAACTGAGACATGTCAGTCAGTTAAGTGCCATACGTGATACACGCTTGGGCGATCATGTCTCGAAAGAGACATGACTGACTGGGCAGAAGATTATCCCGCAGTAGGTTGCCATTGCTTTCTGCGGTAGACTGGTTGCCGACCAAGGCTATAGAACCCAATCTGTCCTGTTATTTAACCCATAACTGGAAGGAAGAGACGGATTAATACCTTTCCCAAGGGTATTTGCGCGTAAGTGAATACAATGGATTCAACTGGAATTCGAACTCGGCTCCCCGGTTTCTCGTTCCGAGCCGATATCCACTGTACCACAACGCACATCCGCCCATCTGAGACATGTACCTTTCTGAAAAAGAGTAAATGAGCCTCGCCTTCCTGAAATTAATTCACGTATCTTAATGGTAAAGCATACTTACGTGGGATAGATCTGAAATAATTGATAGAAAACACAAGTGGAAACTACGTAAACTTAAGGAATCAGCGCATACGCCAGACGACAAAAATCTCTTAAGCCGGCCAAGTATAGAAATGAATACAATGATAACCAGTTAGACGAAGTGCTAGAAAAAATTATTAGTGTCAAAGATTGCAATCTGAGCTCTGGCAAAAATGGTTAGTGAGACTTTAGGTTTAAGAATCCCAGAAATGCATACACTGATGTCCTCAATGACACATGGCACAGTCGATATAGGCGTTGATTTGTTGCAGTGACTTGACAGAAATTTCTGAGTTCAATGGTAAACAAATAAATTAGAGAGTTGAGTTAACTACATGACTAATAGAAGTGAAATGAAAATAATGCACCCCAGTGATCAAAATAAATGGCTCGATTCGAAACTTCTAGTACCTGAAGAAAGCCGGAACGTACAGAGACCGAAACGTCGTAATACTGACAATAAAGATGTTGACAACAGTCCAACTATTGTAAATAATGTGAAAATCTTAAGTATGATAACTTTTGATCAATCATTTGTTCAGCCATAAATATTTTCGCCGCTTAAAACAATAAGATTTACAATAGTAAACACACGGTCATATTAATAAACAAATAATATAAATGTCATTTGTTTATTTTTCAGTTTGGAACCAGTTGATTTCTTGAAACTTCGAACAGACGCGTTGACTCTGCCTGAATTCGGAATGCTACAGATTATACTAACATTCATTAAAATAAAATATATATATATTCTCTGCTGAAGTTTACTAAAAGCGAAAAACGTTTTCTATCTGTTATTTTATCTTATATCAATGTATGAATCCGATAATTGTAATATGCCGTATTGAAAAAGGAGCCACTGGTTATATATATATATATATATATATATATATATATATATATATATATAGACATATGCTATTAAATATAAGAGACAATGAATGTCTATTATGTTTAATCATGAGCCGTTCTAAACGTCGTATTTTTGCTTTAATTTCAGTTGAAAATAAAGACAAAAATTCTCCAACATTTGGATAATTCTTTATTGGTTTTCTTCTAAGCTTTCGGCTCACATGAGCCATCTTCAGAGAGGTAGTTTAAACTGAAATATTATAAAATCCACCATCACCGACGATTTTATTTTGTGTTGACATAAAACTCCGCTTGGCAACGGCAATAGTTACCAAAAATAATAAACGCAGTTCTTAAGTTTGCGATGCGGTTTTATGACGTCACACCGCGGGATAGCGCGAAATGACAACAAAACCATCTAGTCAAATGCAATGTAATATGTTATTTCCTGTTTTAAAGTTGATTTTATTGAGTGTTGGTTGTTTTGATTTGATGTACATGGCCTCCAATATCTGCAGGTTCCTCTTACTGTGTGTATGAGTAAGGATCACTATTTTTGGTAACTATTTTATAATATTTCAGTTTAAACTACCTCTCTGAAGATGGCTCATGTGAGCCGAAAGCTTAGAAGAAAACCAATAAAGAATTATCCAAATGTTGGAGAATTTTTGTCTTTATTTTCAACTGAAATTAAAGCAAAAATACGACGTTTAGAACGGCTCATGATTAAACATAATAGACATTCATTGTCTCTTATATTTAATAGCATATGGCTAGAAAATTACTTGCTGCCTCGATATACTAAATATATATATATATATATATATATATATATATAGATATATATATATATATATATGTTAAGATAAAAACAAACAAATACGTAACGTTTAAATATAAATATATATATCTCTTCCCTCTACTACTCCATTCCAGACACCCCCTGCAACCTCTCACTTCTCATAACATTCCTTCTATGCAATTCCCTGCACAACAGTGGCAGTAAAATGCCTTGCTTGGGGCGACACCATTTTGTTTGTTTTTATCTTTATATATATACGTTACCTATTTGTTTTTATCTTTATATATATATATATATATATATATATATATATATATATATATATATTTCTTGCTTAAGACTTGTTCTTGTAAAATCTCAGGGAACCAATAAAACATATAAACAATGTGTCTGTTTAGCAGGTTTTGCACCAGCCATTTTAAGGCAAAGAAAGCGGTCCTATTAAACACGTCATCTCTAACAATACAGGCGAATTGGGAAGCAGAAGAATTTTGCCTGATACAACGGAATCCGATTCCAATTGCGTGAGATGTGATTTTGCCCTAAACTGCGTCAGTCCGTGGCTTCATCGCATCCGCATAATGGAGTTGGACTTTTTCCTTTTGCGCATATCAGGTTCCTTGTCCACTGAAATTATTGATCACCGCTTGAAGTAGCCCGGTATATTTAAATATTGTTGCAAACCAGGTGCTTCCCTCTGACACATATTACATTTATCCATATCTGCGGGATTTATTTATTATTATATACACGATAGCTAAATATCAGAGAATTTGCGCCAATTGTGTTTCCTTGGATGGCCACTTGACAATTTAGAATACTCTAATATAACAGGGTCTTCATTTAGTAGTTAAAAAAAAAATCACCTCCTGAGAATTCTCCAACGAAAATTTATGAGGTCGTGTATAAGGTTTTAACCTCTACTAAAGCTTGGAGATAAGGATTAGTCAATTTTACCCCAGATATGTTAACAATATATCGGATCGTTTAAATATGAGAGAATATAGCTGATTTCTGTAGTAGTGGATCATTTATTCAGCCTCTCTTGACGATGGATCATATATATATATATATATATATATATATATATATATATATATATATATAGGAAAACGGAATTGTAAATTATTAAAATGTTTATGATACCATTTTAGCGTAAATATATTTGTTAATTCTAGTGTTAAAATACAGTTTATTCTTATTTGTCTAAAACCGTATTTGTTAGTATATTTTAGTAAACGCTCTTTTCTTAATTTTTTTAATTTTTAAATTTTTTAACTGTGTTCATTCCGTATATCGGCCTGCGCACTTGAGAAAACTTAATGAACAAAATGTGACTTCCGTCAGGATTTGAAACTGCTTTTACCAAATTCCGCAATTTCTTCATTTAGTTATCTCGTGTGCATAGGCCGGTAAAATAAATAAACATTCCTTAGAAAAAAAGAGCGTATACTCAAATACACGAATCCACTAAAAGAACGTCTGAAGTGATATATATATATATATATATATATATTCTTCGTTGCCACCTTTACTGAACTATAACACTCCCAACTTTTGACAACAAATCTTATGATCATTAACTTTTATTTAAAACATTATTATGTTTGAATACGTGATCATAACAACCAATCAAACACTTGAACCCCATTTCTCTGCATAAAATAGAAAGAATTCTCCAACACCAGTCATACGACTGGGAAAACACTAAATTTACTGTAAATAAGTATTGTTAAATCTTCAGTTACATTTTCAACTTCGTTCGATATACTTTTACTCGTGTAAAATATTTTCTTTAAATATATATATCTTTGTCTGTATGTTTTAATGAAACCTGCACACACACACACACACACAGACACATATATATATATATATATATATATATATATATATATATATATATATATATATATATGCAAGTTTCATTAAAACATATAGACAAAAACTTACGGAAAAGTTTAATTACAATTTTCTATATAAGCTTATGATTTTTTTTCCTCTGACCACATCTGTTATATAAAGATTGTCCAAATGCTTTGTTTATCCGTGCGCTTTCGGCTATACATTTTTGCGATTATCGAGGATGGATGTTACTTTACGTATAACCGAATGTACGTAGTGTTATGCATGTTTGTAGAGTAGTGTGTATGTTTTTATGTTACGGCTACGGTTTGGTAGGTTTCCGTGTGTGAGATCGACCAAACACTATCTGTAACATGCATGTCACCAACATAAATATCAAAGCATCATCCACATCCCAAAATAAAAAGAGAGTGGCTAAAAATAATGGAGGCATTATTGATAAAAAAGCAAAACACAACACTCAGTAATATCAACTATGAACTCGCTAACAACGTGCTTGCCGTGTTCGCTAAATAAGACCCATATATATATATATATATATATATATATATATATATATATATATATATATATATATGTTTGTATTGTATATATTAGGACTTTGAATAAGTTCTCGCTGATGGTGTGTAGGAAAGATTGGCTATGGTTGTTAAAGGCTGGAAGCTCCATTTTGGTAGCATTAAAGTTTAGGAGCCATTTCTTTCACCAGTCTACCATTAACTAGAGATCTTTTTCAACAGCAGGTTTCTTAGCGAGGCGGGAGTAAAGAGTAGTGTCACCTCTGGAGATGCCTACTTGGGATCTGATTACATCAGGAAGATCGTTGATGAAAATTAAAAAAAGCGTAGGAACTAGGATGGAGCCTTGAGGGACACCCGCGTTCGTATGATAAGATCTGGACGCATGTCCGTTCAATACAACCTTCATTACGCAATTCGATAGAAACAACTTTATTAAGTCAAACAAGCGTCCAGATATACCATAGCCTAGTAGCTTGCGCAGAATATCAGTTTGCCAAAACCTGTCAAATGCTTTGGAGATATCTATAGAAAATGTTCGAGCTTCGCCGTTCTTATCAAGAGCCGGGTATTGGTCGTAAGCATATCAGTGGTAGATCTGGCGTAGCAAAAGCCATATTGTCTGTCGGAGAACTGGCAGTAATTATGTAGTGTTGAACCACTTCAGCATAGATGATGGCCTCGAACACATTGCCAATAATCGGTAGGAGGCTGATAGAACAATAATTGGAGAGGTCTGAAGGTTCTCCCGAGTTTTTAAAAACAGGAACCATAGATAAGGATTCCAGCATACATGAAAGCAAGTAGAGACTTGGAGAGTTTGGATAGGTCAGAAGGGAGCTCAGGGGCACATTTCTTTACGAAGATGACTGGAATTTCGTTAACTCTGCTCGCCTTATGGGGGTCAAATTTTGAAATTATTTTAGAGACCAGCAAGGGTATCGGATCGATGTCAAATTGATTGACTAAGCAGCATTTTCATTTTCATGAAGACGTCAAAAAATTGGGTCGATACGTGGTTAGCTTCAAAAGATGTATTATTTTTCCGCCATGGAATTTAAATGCTGCCAGAAAGATGGGAAAAGTATTGGCTAGCGATGAATGATACTTCTAGGGACATGTTTCCTGCTAATTTTTGGAATTAAAAAATAAATTTTCATGAAAAATGGCAAGAACCTATTCCAGGTTCTTATATATATATATATATATATATATATATATATATATATATATGTTATTATTATGATAGCATACGGCAACTTAATAATTATAAATGTTCGGTGTTAAATACTATCATCAGGCTGTAAAATGTGGTTCATTTATTTGGTAATAAAATAGATAAAGAGATTCAAATAAATATAAGATAAAAAATAAAATATGAAAATAAATAAAAACATAAGAAAAAAGAGGTCAACCAATGAAAAGAATTAGGTGGTGTGGGAAGCTATAAAATTTTAAAGAATGGCGTGTGTATAATTCATACGCAGTAGTCTTTCAATGTTTTGCCTCTGAAAGACAGACATGTAAAGTAATAAAGAAAATAAAAAGAGTATCAAAGAAAATTCCAACACTGGAAAAGATAAAATAAAATAAAATAAATTTAAGAAAATAAAACCCAGCATTTAAATGAAAATAATGATAAAAACTCAAAAATTAAAATATAAATAAAGATCAATTCTTAAGGGGATTTTTTATAAGTACAAATAAAAGAATAATAGTAATTAAACGTTGCCAGTTAATATAAAAGACATATCTTATTGAATATGTCTTTTATAATAAAACTAGCTAATGGTGAAAATATTGAAATAAAATTGAGATAATTTCAGATATAATTAAACGTACGGAAGATTCTATGGTTGCAAAAATTCGTGATTTCATTAAGTCGTTTCAATATGTCAGTTATGGGGAATTTTGTTATATAGATTTTTTTCATGTAAGCAAAGGAAACTATTTCATCTAACGATTTACATATTCTAAGTTTAGTTAAAGTTACGTTGACTTACCATTATGACACATGAACTCTCAAAAACTATATATAAGCAGGAGTGCTGCGTTGTTGAGAGGAATCATTTACGTCACTCGTTTTGATTTTCTACGACAGTTTATAGTATCAACTTGCTAATGCGACATTTGTGTGAATATCGTGATTTTTTTTAATTGTTTATTTAAATTTCTTTTGGAACAGTTTTTGCCTTTGTTCTTTTAACTTTTTGTGAGGTGGTAACGACTACCATTTATGATTCTTCTCAGCCAAACGCTACATAGATCTTGTCTCCAACGCCGGTTTGGTCAAGACAACGGAAAAAGAATTACGACCGAATGCGGATAAAATACGAAATATTTTGGAAGTTAACGGAAATGAACTTGTTACAACTCCAGAGGCTCTTAATGTAATTTCAGCCAGGACAATCTCGTTGTGATATCGGACACGAAAATGCGTAAGCTAATCGGTGTCCGCAGGGAAAATATGGGGAAGGTAATAAAAAGCTTAAACATTCTATCGAATATACATTCAAGGCGGTTGAGAGCGTTGTGGTATATATTGCTTGCAACAGAAGAGGAGGTGAAGTCGTTGGCAGGCAGCTACAAAATGCCTGAGACTATAAACGGAGTACATGAGCATTCGGCGTACTAGAATTATCGTACACGGTGTGCCTTTGGACATTACACGTGACCAACTGGGTGGATTCTTCATGGAGTTTGGATCTGTCGATGTGATAGCTCGTGTGGTCAGCAAAGATATCTGTGTTCGTGTGACTTTAGATAGAAAGAAGTTCTCGCGCATCCCCGACATACTAATATGTCATGGCCATAAGATTTTCGTTGTCGAAATAAGACGACCACATTACTAGACGTGTAGTGCCACGGGGCACTTACCAAAAATGCCCCACAATGAATCCGGTGGCGGCAACCGTGACAACAGAAATACCAGTAGAAACAGTGTCTCCCAAAGAAACACAACTTACCACAAAAGTACCGGAGACAAGTTAGACGACCAGCCAAAGTGAATGAACGGAGGTGTCGAGGAGGAGCGAGAAATCAGCTTCCCCTTCCTCAGAAGAATGGCCCTTCAAAAAGGAGCCTACACCTACAAAATCGTCACCTGTATAGAAGCAGGGGAAACAACAACAGGAGCATCAACTGGAACAGGCTGTGTAAGCAACCAGAACTGGGTGAGAGGTAATGCTTCCACTTTGTTCCTCGTTGTGGAAGAGGGGGAGAGAAGAAGAAGAGGAAGAAGTAAAAAAAAAGAAAAACCTTAAAGAAACGTTTGAGAGCAGACCGAATCTGGGCGGAAAGAGTTCTGGTTACACCCAAGACTCAATCTGCTCCTGATACACCTGAGAAAGGAAGAAATCTTACAAATTCTTCGACGAGAATTCCTACTCTCTCCCTACTACTCACAGCGCTGTCGAAAGAAAAAGACAAAAAACAAAAAGAGGAAGGACAATTGTTTAAAAAAATAAGAAAATATGCGAAGTAGATAGAGAGGCTATTGAAGGGGAACATTCTTCCCAGAGGAAAGCCCACTTGAGGCCTCTATTTAAAATGTTCTTTTTGGACGGAAAACTTACAGAAGACCCCCAAAAGTTTCTTAACGCCCCTGGGGAGGTTACAGTAATAAAAAGTACCGGGGAAAACCTGACATTGTAGAATCACATGGCGGGGGCCAAAGAAGAGTTTTTGTTTATTTGAGAATGGCACAATTACAGTTACATGAACTCAAAAAATGTAGAGATTAAACTAGTAATTCCCTCTTTCTCTAGAGTTCTAAATCTAATTTACCCGACGAACGCCGACGGTATTATCCGGGACCGACTAATTATGCCCCATAATAATACCGGACGTCTGGGACGATCCATCGAGGTGATGACTCTAGCAGATTTCTGTGAATAAGGCATTCCTTTTACAAAATGTCTATCAAGATAGCCAACTTGAATGCGAGGAGCCTGATAGATCGGGCTAAGGTTCCCCGCCTGCTTCGTGTTCTCTTGTCCTTCGGAGTAAATCAAGAAGACACACTTTGTTTGAGAAGTAGATGTTTGTGCACTGTCTAACGGGAAGAAGCTGGCCAGAGGTGTTTCCTTGGCGGTAAAACGTATCCTGGGTGCGAGGGTGGACCTTATCCATGTCGGCGCGGGGGCCGGTTGATCAAGGCCTAAGTTGCCTTGAATAGTAGTTCGTTTTGAATCGTTGCGGTTTAGGCTCCCAACGACCAGGAAGAGCGCATCTTGTTTTTTCGTCAGTTGGGACCGTTCCTTATGTGTGTTTGTGCCTAGTTTTAGTGAGGGACTCGAATTCCATCCTGGACTCGAAGCTAGATATTGTGCAGGGGACTAATGGGAGCTCGGGTGATTATTGCCTATTTGATCTGATCGACGAGTTTGGTCTCGTCGACAGATACCGGTCGATCACCCTGGTGGGAAGATGTGGGCGTAGGTACGTATTTGGCCATATACCAGGTATTAGTTAATCTACCTGGATATAATGTTGGTGAGAAGGGTCAATCTAGAACTGGGCACCAAAGAGCACACCAAACTTGAGAATTATATTTTACCCCGTAAAACAAGCGAATCGACATTCACTGAAGCGCTTAAACTTTCGACAGAAATTTTTAGTGCCAAAAATTCACACTTTCATAAGAGAAGGAAGTGCATGATTTAAACCAGAAATAATAGTGAAGTATTCGCTAAGTTCGCGTCGGTCGTGAATAAGCATTGCGACGACTTCAAACTGTCAGAATTGAGTGCCAATAATTTCAAGTGTCTGATATATGTTCAGGGACTTGTTTCAACTAAAAAACCTGAAATTAGACGTAGAGTTCTAAACAAACTGGAAAATGAGCCAAATCTTATTCTCCAAAAAATAGCGGAGGACTGTCAGAGATTCGTAAGCGTACGACAAGATTCGAAAACTATCGAGGAATATGGTACGTCTCGCATAAGAAAAGTACCCCGAAAGAAAAAACAAATTGATTCTCCCCGTAAATCAAACCAATCAAAAAAGAAACGATACACTTTGCTTCCCAACTCGGGTTTTGGTTGTGGATTATTACACTGGTATAACGACTTCCCTTACTGGAATAAAAAATGCCTAAATTGTAGCCGTATCGAGAGCAGCAGCTCAGATTGTCGAGAGAGAAAGTTAATAACTACATAAAAATAAAAGAAAAGCATTTGAAAAAATAACGATTAATCATTAGTAATTTCATGCAAGTAAAAATCCTAAATAAAAATATTAAACTTCAGTTAGATTCTGGTTGTTTAACAATCATGAATCTACACACTTGGAAAAAGTTAGGAAATCTAACCTTGCTAAGAACTAATATAATGGTCAGGAAGAACTTATCACGAATATAACATTTCAAGGAAGGACGTTAAAACTAAATACATTTGCACTGAAAAATACAGAAAATTTATTTGGCACTGACATGATGGAGAAATGTAAATTGTGGGACATGCCAATTAATTCATTTTAATTAATAAAACTCAAAATTCTGACCACCGAGTCAAATAATATATATAAAAGACTTTAAAAAATCTTCCGGGTGTGTTTTCTGAGGGCCTTGGTCGATGTAATAAGATGACGGCAAAACTCAATTTAAGTGATGACATCCAGCCAATGTATAAGAAAAAACGAAATTTGCCTTTTACCACTTTACCAAAAATAAATGAGGAACTTGACAGACTAGAAAGAACCAGTGTTTTGTCGAAAATATTTACAATTAATGGGCTTCACTGAGCGTCGTTTTAAAGAAGTCAAACCTGATCCGGTTTTGTGCCGATTTCTCGACGAAGTTTAATGCAGCACTCAAAGACAATCATTATTCTTTACTTAGAGCGAGTAAACATTTGCGCAACTAAATGGAGTTTTTTTTAATCGACCTTAGTGATGCTTATTTTCAAATAGCAGTGGAGAAAGAATGTTGTAAATTACTATGTATCAATACCCCTCGTGGGTTGTACAAGTTCGAACGTTTACCGTTCAGGGTAAAGGTTGGGCTGACTATTTTCCAACAAGTGATGGATACTATGCTGAACAACTTTGAATTCGGTCGCATATTTGGACGGCATATTTGTATAAGTAAAAACAGCAAAAGGAATATGTGCATAAAGTTTTCTCAAGAATTCAAGAGTACAAGTTCAAATTGAAAGAATCCAAATGCGATTTCTTTATGGAGAAAATTAAATACTTGGGACGCATTATCGATAAAGAGGGCATAAGACCAGATCCAGAACGGACTACAGCAATCAAGAACATGCCAGTTCCCGAAAATGTAGCTCATTTGCAAAGTTTGTTAAGATTGGCAGATGTTTCTCACCTATCATAACCAAGATTTGGACATAATAGTTGCCAGCAACTCCAGCTTAAATGACATTGAAACATGTATTATGCACAAGATGCCAGATGGACCTCACAAACACTAGTTCATGCGTCGAGAACACTTTTTCCTGCAGAAGAGAATTACTCGCAAATTAAGAAGGAGTCGTTAGTGATTATTTTCTCAGTAAAGAAGTTTCACCGGTTCATTCACGGTAGACACTTTAATGTGCAAACAGGATCATTAACCGTTACTGACCATATTCGGTTAAAAAAAAAGTCAAGCTGTGAATACAGCAAATAGACTGCGGAGGTTGGGAACATTTTAAAAAAATTATAACTTCATAACGAATTTCCTGCCGTCTTAAAAACACTGACATACCGACATTAATCGCAAAACACAGTCAGTCAGTCAGTTAAGTGCTATACGTGATACACGCTTGGGCGATCATGTCTCGAAAGAGACATGATTGACTGGGCAAAAGATTATACAGCAGTAGGTTTACCATTGCTTTCTGCGCTAGACTGGTTTGCCAGTCAAGGCTATAGAACTTAATCTGTTCTATTATTTAATCCATAACTGGAGGGAAGAGATTAATACCTTTCCTAAGGGTATTTGTGCCTAAGTAAATGCAAGGTATTCAACTGGAATTCGAACTCGAAACTCCCGATTTGTCGTTCCTAGTCGATATCCACTGCACCACAACGCACACGAGAATCTCTTAAAGTTACTATGATTGCTTCTCTTCGAACAGAAGGAGAATGTAAAACTACATTATGCAACACGGTAAATGAACTCCTTGTAAACCTCGACCAAATTAAACAAGAAGCTCTAAATGATGACCTCATCAGGCAAACCAAAATTCTTGAAAAGGACAAACAGACTTCAGACCTTTTTTTTCGGCAAAGTACTGCTATATAATGAGCGAGTCGACATTCTCACAACACTACAAAGAAGAATCATGAAAGATTTCCATGCAGGTCATTCAGGGATTACAAGAATTAAAGCCTTATGCGCAGTTATGTATACTGTCCGAAAATAGATAAGGATATGATGAACTCTTGTAAAATCTCTGCCTTGGCGGCTAAGTCACCTCCACTCATATCCTTAGCCCAAAACAGACCGACCATGGTCTCGAATTAGATTTTTCAGGTCTGCTAGATGGATTCTACTATCTTGTAGTAGTAGATAGTTTTCTAAGTGGCCTGAAGTTCTTAGATGTGGAAATCTCACTACAAAAGGGACATTCAATTTCCTACATGAACTGATTGCCAGGTTTGGGAAAGTCAATTATTTAGTGTCAGACAATGGGATACAATTTACGTCCGTCGAATTTAAGAATTTTTGTGAGACCTTCCCTATCAACCATTTCACGAAAACTCCATATCAACCAAGGTACAAATCAGGAAACGCCTGTCAGACGATGCTGACAGCGGTCATCCTGAAAAAAAAGGAATTGATGGATGTCATTTATGATACATTTGACATATTAGTTCTGCAAGCGCCCCCTGAATACCGCCGTTTACAGAAGAAAAAGAAAAACGACAGATTTTCGCGTTCTGAATCCAAAACAAAAACCTTTTTAAGACGCCTCCGGTGTTAGTACTTAGAAGGGGTGTTATGGTGACTTAGCCATATGACACATGAACTCTCTCAAACTATATATAGGCAGCAGTATTGTTTTGTGGCGAGAAGAGAGTGAGAGCGGAATCTATTCTTGCAGATAACTCTGACAGCGGGCCTAACAGTCACATGAATAATCGGTCATTGTATGTATTTGTACTACTGTCTGTGTTAAATATATTTGTTTAACTCTATTCCTTTTTTGTGTCTTTATTTCTGGCGTCAACAAGGCCACAACAGTCAATATTTTTCATTTAACTCTATGAGTTTTATTTGTATCTTTTAGTTGTCAGTAGAGGGAAAAATAGAATTACTATATGCTTTATTACTGAAAGATAATTTATACTGGCAAAACCGTGACTTACAATTATTCTTAATACATCGGATATAATGTTTAGTAATATTAGGATTTTCAGTAGTTGAGATATTAGTTTGGTACACAATGGAAACTGTAAGGTATTTATTTTGCATAGAACATATGTTAGGGTTTTGACAATTACAGGACCTTGTTATCATTCTTTATGATAAGTTGGTAATAATCAATATCATACTGTTGTTTTAGGATTTTATTATTGTGTTTTTATTATCATATCGAGATTATGAGTGCAGCTACAAGAAAGTTTCCGTGCATTGTTATTTATAATTTTGGTTAGGAAATTATTTGTTGGGAATTGTTTTTTGACGAGATTAAGCAATTTATTGCCTGGCTTGACACTAACTATTTGGTTAAATAGTGATGTGTATAAAATTATTTTCCTATTTAGACTATGTTTGGTATTATGATTAAATTGTTTATGATATTTAATATCATTGCATTTATAGTCGATGTTTTTATGGCTGTATTATGGTAATGACTACGCTGATTTAAAATGTCTACTATCACAACTACTGAAAATACTAATATTACCAATCATTATATCTGATGTATTAGGAATAATTTTTAATAATAAAGCATAATAATTCTACTTCTCTCTCTAAAAACTACTGGCAATTGAAAGATTAAAATATAATTCTTAAAGTTATAGGGAAATATTAAGTAACGCTAGTAAATTGTTAGACGAAATATATTTTCATTGCTTATAAGAAAAAATCAATATAATAAAATTTCCAAAAACTTACTTATTGAAGCAATGTAATGAAATCATAAAGTTTTGCAAGCATAGAATCTTCCATACTTTTAAATATATCTAAAATTATCTCAAATTTGTCTCAATATTTTTACTATTTTCTAGTATCATTATATGAAAAACTTAGCTTATTGAAATGGCAGTTTTTTAATTACTTCTTAATCTTTCATTTGTACTTATGACAAATTTCCTTAGAAATTTATCATTATTTATATTTTAATTTTTGATTTTGATTTTTTTGTTATTATTTCTACCTTTTATATTGGCTTTTATTTTCTTCAATTTCTTTTAGTTTTTTTTATCTTTTGCAACGTCGGAATTTTCTTTGCTAGTCTTTTTTGTTACTAGTTTTTCTCTTTTCTTTTATCTTGTTTCTTCCCTCTTCTTTTTTCTTTTATCATTTTTATTTTTCTACTTTATCTTTTTTTTTTTCAGTTTCAAAATTTTTGACATATCAAGCTTTTAGTGGCAAATCATTGAAACACTACTGCCTATGAATCCTACATACACCATTCGTTAAAATGTCATGATTTTTCACCCCACCTATTTCATCTCGTTGGTTAATCTTTTTATTCTTATGTTTTTATTTATTTTGTATTTTTTACCTTAAATTTCCTTATCTATATCTATAACCAAAATAATTAACGATATTTTACTGCCTGCTGACGGTGTTTTACCAACGAAACTATAGTTATTCAGCTGCAGTATGCTATAATAATAATAATTACCATATTCTTATTTTCTACTTTTTGTATTGAGCGATTAAAAAAAATCGTATAATAATTACTATGATAAGTCCACTTGAAGGTGCATTTTTAAAACTTCTTCAATAGATTTGCTCCGGGTATGCAATACTTTCAGTAAAATCCCGATGTCCTCAAAAGAATATTGGCATTTTTTTTCTTATTGTCTCTTGCACATTTCAAAAGAATATTGTCGAGATGGAGCGAAAACACTGAAATAAAATGAGCAACGGACGATTTATAGTTTTCAATCCGGGCACGAAACGAATAAATATCAGTGGCCACCATTCAGGTTTAACACAAAAACCGAACAAGAATATGTAATTTCTTTGGAAATAACGTATTGTTTCGCACAACATGAAAGAATTTATTGCCACATAGTCTGAAACAAGGGTAGAAATCAATAAATCGCAAATATGCAGTAAAAAAAAAATTAGACAAGTGAGAGGTAAAGACGAATAACAAAAGAATAAAAGAAGTAAATTAATGTGCCCTGTAGCAAGAAACAAGTTTTTTTTACAACCACGTAAACAGATACATAAATAACCAGTAGGCGAAAGGTCGATGTTATATAATCGTGAGTTTGTATGTTAGCTGTTGAACTAAAAATTATGAAGAAATGATGACTCAGCTTGCAGCTACGCAGTATAAATTCAAACACTGATTAAATTTAAATTTGTCAGGGCGTAGGAATTTGTCAGGGCTCATGAATTAATGACTTGACCTAAAGACTTGTAAGCGCAGTGCCTGGCTACAGCAGTATTTAACAAATAGCTAGGAGAGTTGAGTTAAAGGAATGAGAATGAAATATCTCATTGATCGAAATAAAAGGTTCAGTTCAAAATTCCCAGCACCCCAAGAAGACCAAATTGTACAACATTCGCAACGTCGTAACCATAAAAATAAGAATGAAGACAACAGCTCGATCAATGTAAATAATGTAAAATTTGATTGTTTATTTAATTGTATGTGATTCAGTGCGGGCATCTCGTCGTCGTTATTACGATTGAGTAGTGTGTTTTATTCTAACTGGGTGCTTGACACTTTAGGCCTTGTGCCACATCTTAGTTACGTTTAGAAAATCATTAAAGCAGCTCAAGGTGGCGCAATGGTTATCAAGCTTATCTCGCTAGAACCTATTACAACTGAGCAGTGTGTTTGATTTTCTCTGGGTACCCCTTACTAGCGGCCTTGTGTCACATCTAAGCCGCGCTTAGAAAATCAGCTATGTGATTCAGAGAAATAAAATATAATTCATTATATATTTGTAATGATGTGTAACATCTGTTCCAGTGACTTGGCAGCTCACCTTCAGTTATTTTCTCACCGACGGGACGGAATTTTCCTTTGCCTTTTCTACAAATATTTTCACGGCTTCTGCTCTGACAAGCTTATTTCCTTGGCGTTTCGACCACATGAATTTACTCTTGCTACTAGATTGGTAACTAGGTCCTACCTTTTTACCATCAAAACAGTCAAATGTAACCATCACTTCTACTCTATTAGTTTCTTCTCTCGCACTTCCCGTCTATAAATCCCCCTTCCATCTACTTGCTTCCCTGATAGCTACACTTTCCAAAAATTACATCTAACGTTAATTGCCATCTTTTACCTGTCTAAATCCTATCCACCTACCTAAACCTCATCTACCTCCCATTATTCCTTCGGCATTCACTGTACCCTGTTTTTTTCTATCTGCACAATATGCGCACCAGTGACACTCCTCCAATTTTACTTGGGGTGAATTGATTATAAAAAAATAAAAGATGTCCTGTCGTTATTCGCACACTTCATATTCGGATTATTCTTCTCATCTTTGTTGTTTCATTACAACGTTTGTCCTCTATGGTATTCCTCATGTGTCTTTGGAACTGATTTTTGTTTTAATCTACGTCGTTAAACTGTTCTTGTGCCACTGCACATGTCTAGGGATATCTTCTTCTTCTTAATTTTAGTCAGTACTGTTCAGTCATTTCTGGCGTGTTTTCACTGAATTAATTACACACTGCACGACCCAAGAATTGAACTCACAATCTTTACATTTAGAAACCAACGCTTATCCTCACTAGACCATTGTACAATCTTAATTATCGTATTTTATGGAATATGAGATCAACAGTGAAAAATGATTTTATTACAGGGTTCTTTGACTAAATATTCAGACAATAAAATGCGCCAAAGCTTTTTCAAAAGTACATGTTTATGAATGAGATTGTTATATGGAATTATCAAATAAGAATCTGCATGTTATGTGTTGTCGGATCTCCCTTTTTCTATGATAATGGACTTGAGTATACATATACTTCCGCCATAGGGAGATCCGTAAGTTACCGTAAGATACCGACAGACAACCAGATATACCGAAGTTCCACGGAGAACACATCATCAGTAGTCATAGTAGCTCTGAGCACCACTCAGCCAGAATAGTATTACACAGCTGCTCGTCAGCTTCCAACGGGGACATACTAATTCTAGTACGGATTGACTTCAAAGACTTGTATATATATATATATATATATATATATATATATATATATATATTCCTTACTAATCGTATTCCTGGATTACTATCCTGCATTCAAGTTTGTATCTTTACGTTGAATATACTTATTTTTCTATCTCAAATATCTGGTTTGTTGATCATTATTTTATGCGGTTCCTCACCCGGAATCCACAACATTATGTAGGATATCTATCGGTTTAAGCGAAACTTGAGGGAATTAAGATTGTAGTGAAAAGGGAAGTGTCCCCTTGAGAGTCTGTTTCACAAAATAGCGAATCTCGTGTATCTGAGTAGGACTTCTTTTTTCACAATGTGATACAAAAGGCATATGAATCACTCGGCACTGTATACCAGGCATGAGGGGGTCTTTGCTTTAAAGGTTTGAACGAAAGTTACTAAGGAATGTAGCAGTTCGACCTATCTCCATGGAAATATAGCGATACACTTGCGACTATTCGTCTTTGTGAAACTGACTGTAAGGGCTAAAGATAATTCATCTTTCATGTAAAAGCTTTTCAACATTGCCAAGGTTGCAATGTGAGGATTAAGCGTATCCAGTCCAAATATTGCATTAATATTCCATTAAATGTCCTGCAATATTCATTTCAAGGATTATAGAAATTAACCACATGTATGTACTCAAAAGATATGGCCTCTGCGTAATTATTAACCGATATCTACCTAGATTGTCGTAATAAAAAATATAAATTTGATGCGTTTTTTTTAAAAAAAGGGGTAGTTACAAAGAACTTATAATGCAGAACTTTCCACGATGAAACAAATTCGAAGTAAATTTATATTTGATGTTTAATATGAATCAGTAAAAAATGCTTTTATTTCGAAGAGATGACAAGAAAAGCAAAGTTTGCTAGTGCTTAGGGTAAAAACTTTCGTAAAAATTTTTTCTAATATTTATCTTTTTTTAAATCTAATTATATTTCAAAAATATCTTTCGCTGGGTACATTGCATTTTTGACCTTACATCACATATTAGCGATGCTTAGTAAATCATTATATTACTAAAATCTTCTTCACTGAACGCATTCTACTTTCCATTTTTCCGTTTAGTAAATCCTTATATTGCTAAAATGTTCTTCACTGGTCGCATTCTAATTTTGATTTTATATAATATCTAAGTAATGTTTAGTAAATCTTTATATTGATAAAGTGTAAAACATGACAAACGATGAAATAATTGTTTATATGTCCTTGGCTATAAGTCGCTTTGCTTTTAGGCGTTACAAGAGAATTTAAGATATTTCTTGATCTCGAATTATCAAATTTCTAATTTACAAAACATTAGGTTGTTCCCTATAATTGTCCCTTTTTTGTTCAGATTTTCCGCGTTTGATCTCGACATATTTTAGTTACTGGAAGATTTTACTTCTTACTGACATGAGGCATCATGCGAAACAGTTGTCCAACGTAATGAAAATTTTATTTCAGGTTAGACATTTTCTTGAGATGGAATTCCAATTAGGCAAGAATGAGCATGTTCAACATCGTTCTCTTTGCTTTTAATCGATATCACAAAATTACCAATGTTGCTCGTGACGTTTAGGCTGTGTACAGAGAGAAAATCCTTCAAAACAACAAATCGGTCAATGCCCAGGTTTATTTTGAAACACTGAACAGCGTTAAAGAGAAAATTCATCTGAAAAGGCCGGCTATACAGTCTGATTATTTAACATGTTAATGCTCACTACACGACGCTAACACGACTAAACATACAAATAAAGAACTAGGTTCGGTAGTTCTGCCACACACGACTTATTTTCCTGATTTAACCCATTAAGAATACTACATTTTTTGTTGCTTTCTAACGGTTTCAGGGGTATTTTGACATTTAGCAACAATGTGGAGCTTATAACATTGTTTGGTTGATTTCTCTCTTTGATTTGTTGAAGGTTAGTGAATTGTTAGAAGAAGTTCACGAACAATGAAAGGAAATAAAGTGATAAGTAATTCAACAGAAGTATTAATAAATAATAAATATTAAAATAACTATAAAACCCGAACGAATTGATGTAACAAACTAATAAATACGCATCTTGTAGAATGGTGGCTAATAATTTTAAAAAATTTTTAATAGTTTGCCCAACGCAAGGTAGAAAGGCCAGTCAAGGTAGTGGGTTACCGAGTAAGATTTTAAACGAGTCGAGGAGGATGTAAGAGTATTATAAGAACGAACAGGATTCAAATTGTTTGATTTTGGACATATAGACTACAATATGGTAGTTGTCAGGGAATAATTCTCTCAGGAGTTTGTTCGACCAAGTAGCAGTAAGAAAAAGCTACCCGAGTTGAACTTTTTATGAAAGGAACTATAACAGAATGAGGATGGCTTGCCACCGTGAACACGCATGATGGATCCTATCTTTGAAAGTCTAGGTTGGTGGAACTAAGGAATGTAACGCTTCCGAACATCTACCATAGTGATACTTAAAAGATGGCGACGTTTCCTCTGTAGGACAAAAGTTTTAGTGTGGAGAATAATTCATCATTCAAAAGGCCCGGTAAGAGGTTTTCCAGCCTTTTCGAGGCTGAAGAGTGAGCATTAGACATCGTTAGCCCAGAAATAGCAGCAATACTCCATTCTTAGTTTTAACCGAAACTTATAGATAATAGCAGTGCTAGTTAGATATTTTCTGGAGAGATACAATGAAGTGACCATTCTCTCAGCAACTGTTGTAA
This sequence comes from Ascarosepion bandense, assembly GCA_037127315.1. Lineage (NCBI taxonomy): Eukaryota > Metazoa > Mollusca > Cephalopoda > Sepiida > Sepiidae > Ascarosepion > Ascarosepion bandense. Next base: position 4,286,466 of record JBBBDQ010001092.1, read on the forward strand.
TGGTACGAATACATGTATTCAATACATGTTTATATTTTTCATGAAAGGTAATTATTTTTATTTTTTACTTTATAAAATGATACCTTGTTTGGAATTTATTTTTTATTTTTATTTTCTTTTAGTGATTTATTTTGTAAGGACTTTAAATTGTTCTTTAATATCAATCATTAGAAGGTAAAGGTTCTAACCTTAAAAGAAAGATCGGCGGAACATAATCTTACTACTATCATCATTTGCCTCTTTAGCTATAAAAACGTAATACGCCGATGCTTTATGGCATTCATTATTCTCGTCTAGTCGTTAACCATGTTGTCTTCAATGCTGAATGTAATATCAGTCCTCCTCTATGACAGGGAATACTTGATCTCACTGACACGCATCCTTTCTCTCGTTCTTTTTTCTACGTCCCCACCACTCTCATCACACCAATATTCTCATCCTTCTCTTACCCATTTTCTAACACCCCCTATACCCTGTCCCCTTTTCTTATTAATTTCCTCCTAAGTAACCGTATTACGCACCATAAATAAAGTATCTTTGCGTAAGTGAATGCAAGTAATTCAACTAAAATTCTAACTGGGCTCCCCGATTTCTCGTTCCGAGCCGATATCCACTGCACGCATTGTACATTAGTAGTACTAATAATATATAACAACGTGATTTTGAATCTAAACCGTAGTAATAACCAATTATTGCAGGTAACTTATTCTCTGAAAGCTGAACTATTTAGAATCGTAATTCCTCTCGAGTAAATTTCCTCTCCTTCTTTTGCAGAAGATCCGAAAATTACACGCAATATCTTTTTTTTTTTAGTCTATGCATATGCTAAGAATAAATCGCATTCGGTTTTATACTGAGACAGGATAGAATGAGAATCACCAAAAATCACTTCCTGGTGGAGTCTCTTGGTCTCCCTCTCTCTAGTGGATGATTTTAGAGTGTCAGAAGGATGAGCGACCTATCCAAAATGTTAACAATGTTCTATTATTCTTCATAAATAATGCATATATTGACTCCAAAACTTTCTGATGTGACTAGACATTTGTTATTTTAATACTATAGTCAGTTACTTAAGTGCAATACGTAATAGGCACTTGGGCGATCATGTTTCAAAAGAATTATAACTGACTGGCTAAAAGATTTTTCTGCAGAAGGTTGCCATTAATTTCTGCAATAGACTGGTTGCCAAACACGGCTATAGAATTTAATATTTTCTGTAACCCATAACTGGAGGGAGAAGCCACGTATTCGTACCTTTTCTAAGGATATTTCCATGTATGCGAAAGCCGGAAACCACATCCTAAACATGGAACAAGGGATGAACCTCTTCACCTGTTCAATCAACGAATTCAACAATTCCGAACTCGGCTCTCCGATTTCTCTTTCCGAGCCTATATCCATAGCACCACGACGAACATCTTGATTATTACAGTACTAGATTATATGGATGTGCGTTGTGGGGTATTGGATATCGACTCGGAACGAGACATCGGGGAGCCGAGGTCGGATTCCAGCTGAATTCATTGCATTCACTTACCCGCAAATACCCTTGGGAAAGGTATTAATCCGTCTCTTCCTTCCAGTTATGGGTTAAATAACAAAACAGATTGGGTTCTATAGCCTTGGCTGGCAACCAGTCTACCGCAGAAAGCAATGGCAACCTACTGTGGGATAATCTTCTACCCAGTCAGTCATGTCTCGAAAGAGACATGATCACCCAAAGCGTGTATCACGTATGGCACTTAACTGACTGACTGACTATAGTATTCAGGATGTTTGTGTGTGTAAAGCATTAAAATATGGAAGTGTCGATAGACTTGTTATTGAGAAAGAAAGAGAGAGAGAGAGATTGTGTGTGTGTGCGCGCGCGTGTGTGTGTGTGTGTGTGTGTTGATTAACTGGTTATTACTTTGAAGGATAGCGACACAGTTGAGTGTCAGTTAACTGTATTTGCCTTTTCGACGTTTCCCAAACAAGCATCCAGAGGAAAGAATTGCTTTGTAGTAGATAATAGAGATATTTTTTCCACGAGTTTTACTTTATTTTCCATAAATCTGTTGTCAGAGTTATCAACAGTTTTGTGCTTCTTTGAAGAAGATTATATTCCAGTTCAAGTTAGGAGCTGTCATGATTCAGATTTTGCGTTTGTACAAAAAAAAGGAAAAAAGTTTACCACGGCTACAGGCAAGAATTACGTAACCTTGTTTAGGATACACAACGTTCATAGGACTGGGGTTTAAAATAGTATTTGCCCTCTATCTTAATATCTTAGAATTTTTTTTAAACCAGAAGCAGCCCAAGAAGACGATACACCAGCTTCAACTGAGGAGGGAAAAGTAGGTCTTCTTCTTCTTTTATGTGCCCTGTCCCTTCAGGGCGTAGGCGATCATGATTATCCACGTCTCCCTATCCCTTGTGGCTTTTAGTATGTTTGCTCCTGTTGCCCCTGGCAACTCCCGTTCCGTCATTCACCTGATCAGACCCTACAAATATCTTATCCGCTGCCTTCCTCTGTCTATCTTTCCTTCTATCTGACCAGTCAGTATCAGATTCTCTAGGCTCTCCTTCCTCATTGCGTGTCTCAGGAACTTCAGTTGTCTCTTCCTGATGCTCAGTATTAATTTCCTTTTTGTTGCCATTCTTTCCAATACCTCATCGTTGCTTGCATGCTCAGTCCACGATATCAGTATCATCCTTCTGTAGAACCACATTTCGGCCGCTTCCAGTTTTGTCCTTATTTTCGATGATATTGTCCAACATTCACTGTCGTATTGAATAACTGACATCGCGTAGCAGTCCAGCACTCTTTTCTTTGTTTCTATTGAGATTTTCCTGTGTGTTAGTATTTTGCTCATCTTCTGGAACGCGTCCTTTGCCATGCCAATTCGCCTTCGGATGTCCGTGTCGCACTTCCCATCTCCTGATAGAACACTTCCTAGGTACTTAAATTTTTGTACTTGCTTGATTCTGATATCTCCCACATGTATTTGCCATTTTGGGTTGTATCTTTTGCTGGTGACCATGCACTCAGTTTTCTTAAAGTTTATTTCTTGTCCCTTTTTGTCACTCTCCACTGCTACTTTCTGTATGAGGTCTTGTAGTTTCCTTTCCGTGTCCGCAATCAGCACTGTATCGTCCGCATACCTTATGGTGTTCAGGTTGTGTCCTCCAATAACAAATTCTGGCGTGTCATTTAGGGTCCTCAAAATATTCTCTCTGTATAGGTTGAACAGATCCGGTGAAAAGAAACATCCTTGTCTTACGCCTTTTTCTATCTTTGTGCATCTACTGAGATCGTTACCTGTCCGTATGCAGGCCGTTTGCTTCCAGTAGATATTCTTGATTATTCTTATGTCTTTCCCGAAAATGTCGAGGCTGCCGAGCATCTCCATCAATTTTTTGTGTCCTTGTCGAATGCGTTCGTGTAGTCAATGAAGCATAGGTATAAGTCTTTCTTCATTTGTAATGCCCTTTCAGAGAGCATCCTAATCATGAATATGCCGTTCCTTGTTCCAGTGTCTTTGACGAACCGGCACTGTTCCTGCACTATCTCTGACCTGATTCTGCTTCTCGCTTTATTCATCAGGATTCTGACAATCAGTTTTGTAATGTGACTCATTAAGCTGACAGTTCTGTGTAGTTCGCTCTCGTTTGCACCAGGTTTCTTTGGCAGTGCTATAAATATAGGATATTACTAAAACGCCAGCAAACTTTGCAACTACAGAAGAAGGGGATATGAGAAAAAGACATAGTTTGGAGACGGGGAGTGTGGTGTGTGATTTGAGAGGTTATAGGTAGGTGTTGTTAGACGTGTAAAGGATAAAGGATTGTCAATCTTAGAGGGTTATAGACAGTTCGGCGCCGGTCTCTGAAATTACGCAGTGGAGATACAAGACTTGAAGATCAATGTGATAGAGAACGTCCGTCTGCAACTGATAATCAGCATCTAAAAACCCTAGTGGAACAAAGCCCACTTCAAAGTATCAGAAAATATCTCAGATAATAGGTGTTAGTAAGGTGAAGGAAGTTTTAAAGTGTGTTCAGTTCTGTATCTGCAAAATTCGAATGATCCAACGTTGTAATTGAATAAAGATTTTTGATGAGAAAAAGATTTTTATGACAATCGTAAAGATCGGTTCAATAATTTGATCATTACGAAGGACAAAAACATTTCTAAAGAGAAACTGCATCAACAGAAGATTATTGTGACTGGTTGTTCGACATTGTCCTTATCCGTTACAGCTTCCTGAAATCTAAAAAGTTCCTTACTATGAATGTCCTACTGCCAGCAGTAAGATGAAAAGCACCAAACGAGCCCAACAATGTTTAATTGATGAGGTTCATTTCTATTTCATGACAATGCTCGGCCATATAATACCAGGATGACACGAACCTCTTACTCAGGGACAACTATATTTTTCTAGCATTTTTAATTTTTTAAATCTAAAATATATTCCTTTGCAAATAAGATGTAAAAACTGCATTCGAAGAATTACTGAAGTCTAAACATTTACATTTTTGTCGTAAAAACACGAATAACGTTGAAACTCGATTTGCCATAATGTGCAGATGTTCAGGGCTTCTATTTATGACTGATTTAAACATTGCTTAAATACCTTAGTTTAGGAATAAAAGTTGATTCCACAATCGGACATTATTTTCAGAACAACTTGATAATATCAGTTGTGATTTAAAAAGACATGTTAATCAGAAATTCTTCTATTTCTTTGAGAAAATTCGTCGATAATCTTAATCTATTTAAATGCCACGCTTAACTATACATTTCTGTGTGCGTTGTGGTGCAGGGGATATCGGCTCGGGACGAGAAATTGGAGATCTGAGTTCAAATTCTAGTTAATTCGTTGTATTCACTTACGCGCAGATATACTTGGGGAAGATATTAATCCGTCTCTTCACTCCAGCTATGGGTTAAATAATCGAAGGGATTGAGTTCTATAGTCTTGGCTGGCAACCAGTTTACCGGAGAAAGTAATGTCAACCTACAGTTCATTCATGTCTTTTTAAGACACATGTATTTTTCACGTAATACACTTAACTGACTGATTGAACTATACATATCGTTGTCTGTTCCAATAAAATTCTTCCATTATTTAGCAAAGATCAGTTCATTTATACAAACATATATATGCATTTAAGTATGTATATGTCTCTTCATTTATAATAAAGTAAGTGTGTTTATATACATTTTATATGTGATATCGATAACATAATGTTGCGATTGCAGAGCGGTTTATAGATTTATCTCTCCTTCATTAATGCCTGGTAGCCATATTTTTGTGATTACAATGGCGAGGTTCACAAGTGATTAATACAAAGCTATCAGAATACCAGTAAACTCTAAATGAAGGAAGATCGCAAGATTATGTGAAAATGCACAAATGTGTGAACTATACTTCTTGAAAATTCGAGTTTCTGCCAGATGTTTTTTTTTTTTAGAAGTGAAATTATCATTATTATATAACTTACATTTTAACAAATATACTTATCGTATTTGTCATGTTCAGAAAATTCGGATCTGGTCTTCCTCGGGTATTTATCGAACTTTGTAATTTCTCAGAATATTGAACCAAACTTTTTATTCAATCCCATACGTTGATTGTTTTTGTTCTGCGTTCCATGCTTAAGAGATATCTCCTATCATTTACATCTCTCGCTTATATTCGGTTTTATATCACGTACAGAGAGAATTCACTGAACCAGAGTTTTTTCCATCATAAAGTTCACATAATACAATGCTCAAGTGAATGAGGTGTGTTTAGTCTACAACAGTAAATTCAAAAGCTATAAACTTGTCTGCATAATTATGTCCCAGGGTCGATGTAAATTACTAAATGAACGATCTCAAAATGCAGATTTGAAAAAAATGGATTACATTAATTAAACTTGAAAACTAAAATCGAACGAAAAAAACTAAAACTAAAAATAATTCAATGAAAACAAAAGCTAATACTAAGTAATCATCAAACTACAAGTACAGATATAAACATAAGTAAACGTAATAACAATAATAATAATGATAATAATAATAATAATCAGTAATAATTAATAAGTTTATTCAATAATAAATAATTAGTAAAAGTTAACATCACTATCAAATCGCCACAAAACGTTATTTAAATAATAAATATAAATATTTTTATATCCCATAAAAAATTGTTTCTACTCATTAACTCATAAAATGATTTGTTACATAACGGTCAACACCCACAAAGTATCTACTACAGTAATATTATAGACCTACACATAGTGACCAGCTTATATAAATAATCAAGAGAAAACAACGCACCTGGTCTGAAGAGTGGGTTAAAGCATGCAAGAGACTGTCACTGCTAGGTGAGGACCTCACTGTCCATTATATATATATATGTAAATATTGACATAAATTAATAAACATACATATCAGGAGGGTGTACATATGTATAGTATTATTATTCAGATATTAATAAAACAGTGCTCAATGTATGAACAGGGCTGTATTATATATATATATATATATATATATATATATATTACCGGCCATTATTATTAGGTCGCTTCAGTTAAAAAGAAATTAGGTTTTTCATAAGATTTTTAGTATTTATTGCCAAGTGGATAACTCTAAATGAAAATAGAATGGTTCTTTGGAGAAGTGGCAGCCAGGAAGCCGTTGCTTCGGCCAGCCAATAAGAAGAAGAGACTAGCATGGGGAAGAGAGCACAAAAACTGGACACCAGAACAGTGATCAAAAGTGTTGTGGATCGATGAGTTTAAGTTCGAACTGTTTGGGAGTAAAAGGAGAGTGTCCGTGTGGCGGAGGGTTGGGGAGCGAGTGAAAAATAAGTGTGGATTTAGCATGGTTTGAGGCTGTTTTGCGAGCACGAGTTCAGTGAATTTGGTTGAAGAAAAGGGGACTATGAAGAAAGAACATTACCATTCAATCTTACAGAGATATTCAACTCCATTTGGATTGCTAATTGTGTGTCAGAATTTCATCCTTTAGCAGGATAACGACGCAAAACATACTTCTAAATTATTTAAAATTAAAAGAAACTGCTGGAGTGTTAAAGTTATGTGTTGGCCACCTCAGTAACCTGATCTATCACCAATTAAACTTGCATCGAATGAGCTGGACAGGAGAAGTAAGAAGAAAGAGCCTAATAATATTCGAGATTTAGTTAGGTGTTTAAAGGAAACCTGCAGTGTGTTGTCGGAGGATTATTTCAAAAAACTTGTGGAAAGAATGCCCAGAGTGTGTGCAGCCGTTGTGAATGCAAAGGGGTTATTTTGATGAAACTGCTAATGTAGGTTAATAAATTCATATGATTCACATGTTATTTTGCAGTATTAACAAAAGAACTATTCTATTTTCATTTACAATTATTTACTTGGCAATGAATACTAAAAAGTAGTATGAATACATCATGTTTTTAAACACTGGGGTTGACTAATAATTATGGCCGGTAATATATATATATATATATATATATATATATATATATATATATATTGTGCATATTGTGCATATCTCTTGGCTATGTATATGTTTGCTTTCTAATTAGAATTCTATTAGAATTTTAGAACAACGGCCGTATTTTCTTTATCAAGTAGGTATTTATCGTTGAAGTAGAACTGATAGTCTACATTTTAAATTGTATTTTCTCAGACAAATATCAATGTTTGCCCGAAATCGGAAAATGAAAGTCTGTCCACTTGCAAATGATAATTTAATTTAAGCAGTCTTCATATATTTATGTAAAATCTTTAAAATAGAATAATATCTGCCCGGTGATAAAACTGTTTTGTCTCAGTTGATTAAAACATCGTATTTAACTATAGACAGTGTTTCTATTTGATTACTAATTTAATGTAAATTGAGGCCATAATCAGTATTTTACTACGAAAAACTGTAACAAAAAACAAAAAAGAAAATATGGTAAAAAACTCGCCAAATAGCATTGAGTTAGAACATAAAGTACTTTATTTATATATGTAAAAAGCAACATTTAAATTATACATGTGAAAAGCAACATATGTACTTCAGTCAGTTAAGTGCCATACGTGAAACACGCTTGGGCGATCATGACTGACTGGGCAGAAGATTATCCGCAGTAGGTTGCCATTGCTTTCTGAGGTAGACCAGTTGCCGAGCAAGGCTATAGAACCCAATCTGTCCTGCTATTTAGCCCATAACTGGAGGGAAGAGACGGATTAATATCTTTCCCAAGGGCTTTTGTGCGTAAGTGAATGAAATGGATTCAACTGGAATTCGAACTCGGCTTCCCGGTTTCTCATTCTGAGTCGATATCCACTGTACCGCAACGCACATCCTTTAAAATTCATATCTTAAAAGCAATATTCTAAATTAAATACGGCTTTGCTTCATTTTTTTATCACAAAATGACAGCGTCCTTAATACGACGACAATTTGTACTGGTATGACACTATTTCCCGCTGGTATATATTTTTTTGTTTGGCTTAATACAACGGAGAGAGAGAAATTAATATTAGTGGTATTATTAGTTGTGCCTTATTGTAATTCGCGATATGAGCTTACGTAAAAACAGTTTTAATACTGTTATATACTTGTAAAATCCGGGGAATAGAAACATTAGTTATTTTAATACTATCATGTACTTGTAAAATCCGGGGAATAGAAAAAATAAGCTAACAGATGGGAAAGAAAGAGAGAAATATAATTCTTCTTCTTTCGTGTTGGAAGTGGATTGTTTTGGAAAAGCTAAAATTTTGTGAGTAACCATAACATAATGTCAGGATTTGCTTGATGAGGTCAAGCAGGGTCAAATCCCCAATCGTTGTTCCTGAAACAGAAAATTGTGGGAATTGAAAAATCTAAAGGTGATATAATTGGAAGAAAGAAGACAGAAAGACATTACGTCATGTGAGCTGATGATATTTCATTCGTCGAGCCATGGCTCCCCGCAAATCGAGTGGGTGGAAAACAATCTCATTGGTCGAAGGATTCGATTCGGCTAGATCCCCCGAGAGAATTGGAGAGGTTTATAAAAATAGAGACTCAGTGAGAAAGATCAGTTGAGTTGGGAGAGGGCTTCCAGGTGACAAGTATAAAATCAACCCCCACACCGCCGCCATCACGTCGCTACCATTAGCCGCCTCTGATTCGGTAAATTCCGTTAACCTCCCATAAGGACTCAAAAGAACTTTGTTGTTTTAAAAGTTGCATAGAGAATTGACAGCTCTGGTTATAGAAAATATGTGAAAAGACTTTAAAAAGAAATTGAAAAGCTCGGATATTTTTAACGAAACTTGGAAAAGATACTTGTATTTGAAGATTGAAAGCTCTAATATTTTTAAGTGAATTCTCTCTCCGTTATAAACTGGCGTTTTGATAATTGTACTTTTCGCTTTTGTAATTAATATTTTTTTATTATTATTATAAAGAATTTATTCGCAACTCTCCGGGCGGCATCGACCTTATTCATTTATTTAACTTTTTTTGTGCCCTGTTTATTTTTAACCACAAGTGTACACCAGTGTCCGATCTGGTTCTGGTGGAAAGACGGCTACTGAAATTTCACAACACGACTTTCTGAGATCAAATCACAACGTGGGCAGTGATCCGTTGTTGCAATCGACGTCTTGAAAGCCAACTTTTTTGACGAGATCATCACGACCAGCAACAGCGGCCCGAAAGCGTCGACACAGCGGGTACCATTTCGACATCATCGCAGCGGGATCCGTTCCCGAACCAGCGAGTGACCGAACCAACCGGCCATCCGGGTGGCAGTGTCACAATTTCGCGCCATCACGTCATTCGACAAAAACAAACATCACAACCAGTCAGCCCCGGGCAAAAGGGTGTCACACTAGCAGTAAGACCTATTGTTTAAAAACGTTAACACCAGTATATTTTTGAAGAAAAAATCTTGCCAGCAATACATTTTTGAATGAAAAATATTACCAGTAATATATTTCGGAAAAATATTATCAGTAATATATTTTTAAGAAAAAATATTGCCAGCAATACATTTCTTGAATATTGTCAGTAATATTTTTCGGAAAAATATTGTCAGTAATATATTCTTTAAGAAAGAATATTACCAGCAATACGTTTTTGAATGAAAACTATTACCAGTCATACATTTTTTGGAGTATTACCAGTAACATATTTCGGAAAAAAATATTATCAATAATATATTTTTAAGAAATAATATTACCAGCAATACATTTTTGAATGAAAAATATTACCAGTCATACATTTTTTGGAGTATTACCAGTAATATATTTCGGAAAAAATATTATCAATAATATATTTTTAAGAAATAATATTACCAGCAATACATTTTTGAATGAAAAATATTACCAGTCATACATTTTTTGGAGTATTACCAGTAATATATTTCGGAAAAAATATTATCAATAATATATTTTTAAGAAATAATATTACCAGCAATACATTTTTGAATGAAAAATATTACCAAAAATACATTTTTTAATATTGTCAGTAATATATTTCGGAAAAATATTATCAGTAATATAATTTTTAAGAAAAAATATTACTAGCAATATATTTTTTGAAAAAACAAAATACATACCAGATGTTGGCATAGATTTACGTTTGCATCTAGCTAAATCTGCTATAAAATGCTGAGAAATCGCCGTCAGTCTAGTACTGAGTTTATACACATGAAGCTTAAATATAATAGCAAAAATATCATCTTAAAAATTGCCATGAAAATATTTATAGAAAAGGTACAGAGAAACAAATTTACGGCAATAGGAGTGTGACTGAATAAAAGATGTCAGATCAGGACCAATAATATTGTTGATTCTTATATATTAGTACAGGATAATATGTGGCTGCAATATTTTCACCATAGACGAATGATAGATATATATATGCAAGATATATTCTGTAGAGATAACTACAAATTGAAGATCTGACCTAGTAATGGATTTAATATATTTAATGTAAGCCACGGGTGCTAGTCCTAGAGGTTAGCATAAGTCATGCTGATGGAAGATAGAAAGGGTTCTCTCAGATAAATTATAAAGAGCAGTTTTGTTTTCGGTGTTAAAATTAACAAGTCTTCCTCTGCCTCAGTTAACAATAGACTTAAGATCATTTATTACATCAGATGGTAATTTGATCTTATATTAAAGAGTTGATATCGATACAAGAGTAAATGGTTATTTCGACAGCATAGATACTAAGATGAGAGCTGATGCCATCGGGAATGTTGTTAATGAAAATCAAAAAAGAAAATGGGACTATTGATGGTTACAGATGTCAGTACAAGGCACATCTGAAAAAGTTAAGGAACGAGACCCAATCTGCAACCTTGTAGCAGAAAGAGGTCAAACACAGGAATTATTCAAAAATCGCAGATCAAAGGACATTTAAAAATACAAAATGAAGATATAAATTCATTAGTGCTAGTATAATAGATTGAAAAAAATAATTAAATTTAAATTAAAAAATAATAAACATTATAAAAAATCTTAATGTTAAAATAAAAATAAAAATTAAATTTAAATTTAAAAGATTAAATAGATCACAATTTGTAATAGAAAATAAAGACATAGATAAAAAAAATGTGCCTTTTTCTTTCCCCTTTTTGTGATTTCTCTTTTTGTTTTCTGATCTTTATTATCCTCTTTACCTCGCCAATAAATGAAAGTGAATTTTCATAATTTTCTTTAAAAAAATAACGTTTATTACCATTATTACTAACTACCTGATGAGTCATTGGTCTTTAAATGTCGAAACAATGTATAATTTGGTAGTAGATTGTAGTGTGTACATGATCTAAAGTATGATTTATAACAAATATTAATTGCTCTATTTCTATATTGAGCACTGGTTGAAGTTAAAAGTGGGTCCACGGAAATATAACACTGAACATGAGGTGTAGGTTAAAGAAAGATTTATTTACTGGAAAGGTTACAAAGAAGAAGGTACAGTAAGCAGAGCTACGAATCCAGTATAATCCTTGGTAGTCGACTGCGGTCTTGCGCACAGTGCTACTGCCTGTTTCCCCACTACTGCTATTACACACCTATAATATAGCAGTGGGTGAGTCCATGTTGAGGTGAGTCTGGGTTCCACAACAGTTAATGTTTTGAACGTTGCAAATATTTTCTTCGTTCTTTATTCATTTGGATATATATCTATATCTATATCTATATATATATATGTGTGTGTGTGTGTGTGTGTGTGTGTGTGTGTGTGTGTGTGCATTTTATATTTTTACACACATATCAATCAGTTAAGTGCCATACGTGATACACGCTTGGGTGATCATGTCTCGAAAGAGACATGACTGACTGGGCAGAAGATTATCCCGCCGTAGGTTGCCATTGCTTTCTGCGGTAGACTGGTTGCCGACCAAGGCTATAGAACCCAATCTGTGCTGCTATATAACCCATAACTGGAAGGAATAGACGGATTAATACCTTTCCCAAGGGTATTTGCGCGTAAGTGAATACAGTGGATTCAACTGAAATTCGAACTCGGCTCCCCGGTTTCTCATTTCGAGCCGATATCCACTGTACCACAACGCACATATACACGCACATATATGATATTGGAAAAGTATATATTTTATGAACAATATTACGTTTAAATACTAGCTTATGATAGATACTGTTATTAAAAAGAATATTGACAATAACTTGTTTTGTGTGTGACAACGTTTATTACGCAAATCAATTTTGTAGTTCTTCTAACAAAACATAAATGTATCAAACGTTGTTTTTATAGTTAAATACAATAGCAAATTGTGTTGCGTAATAAAAATCTTATGACCCCCTGGAAATGAAAGTAAAAGGCATAAAATGTGATGAACCCACACAATTAGAAAGTGAAAGGAAATTCCGATAGAGATAAGAGAATAAACATATAATTACTAAAACAATTAAAATAAGAAATAGAAAAATTTTGAAAACATGAAGAGAGTAAAAAGAAAAACTTGTTTGAAATATTTTTAAAAAAGTTTCAGAGGAATTAAAATTGAAATAAGAAAGATAAATCGATTAATCGGTCGGAACATATTTCAGGAAGCTGCTATTGCATTTGAACATACATGTCAGTTGAATCAGTTGAAATGCTACCTTTACTGAAACATTTCAAAGAGAAATACGATGAATGCACAAAGAAGTCACTGAAAACACATTTCTCCACAGTAACTTTGAGTAATTTATATAGAGACAATGGATGCAATGGTGAGGGCGGGAAAGTATTGTTTCGTGATCAAAGCGGTAATCTAACACGACTTATAAGGTAACAAGGGGTCTACAGACAAACTGCTTTCAAACAATGATCCTCGTACGATCTTCGAACTTAAGCAACGTCGAGGATCTCCAGTACGTACATTGGGAATAGCAGATTTTGTAAGCTTGAATGTGCTGGTGGAGCAATAAGTAATGGCTAGGAATTGTTAATCGGACAGCTGAATTCGAATTGACGTTTGGTTCATTGTATTCACTTACGATTAAATACACTTGAGAAAGGGATGAATCCACTTCTCTGTCTCTCCTCAGCTATGGGCTAATCAGTAGAACTTCTATCACTAAATCATTATTATCTGAAAAAAAAACCTCTCGCGATCTAAAAGTATTTTTTGGGCTTTAAATAAACTGCAATTGCTTCATACGACGTAGAAAACAATTCAGTCAATCACACTCAATACTAGACTGACATCGATATCTCATTTATTTACGGGTGAGTTAGTCTATTTTCTAGCTTTTCACTCATGTGGAACTTTGTTCCGGCTCCATATCTTCCAGACAACTTTAATCTGCAGTAATTTAAATGCAATGACAATCGCTATCTACTGTCCTGATTACACTTTTCTCTTCCCGCTCATCATTAATGTTTCTGGTCTTAATTCTCCCACACCCTGAAATCCCATGTATCTTGATGACTCTTCAGATTGGATGAAAAAAAATTGGTAAAATTGTTGAGTAACGTTTTAGGTTAATATTGTAAGTAATAGAATTATAATTGAATTCAAATTTATGTAATGATAAATAAAAATAATTATTTTAATTTTAAGGTTAAGTTTTTAATTTTAGGTTTGAGAGTGAAATCACGACCAGGAAGTCTTAATCAAGATATTTTATTCATGCAATATTAGACACCTTCACATTCTAAAACAACTGGTTGTCTTGACAAGCAAATTTAAAATATCTCAGGTTAATTAAAAGCTTCTCCAGATATTAATCGATGAAAGAATTATGGCTAATCTTTAAAACATTTACGTATGAAAATAACGAACACAAGTAAAAAGAAATACCTCTCAAAAGCAGTAGCACTTGCATCAAATAATATTAATGTGAAGGTTATAGATATTCTAACAAAACCAATGGTTGAACGACTGACGAAAGATATAGAATATAAAAACATCATATTAATATGTAAATAATGAAAAATAATTTATGTATATCTTGTTAAGCAAATATTTTTTTGATTTTGTTTCTAAGTAAAAGCTGTTCAGTTTATTTCTCTCAGATTCTAACACCACCGATATAAATAACACAGTTGGGTTAGATATTATAGCCAGAAATCCAAGCGCATATATTGCACATATATCTTAAATATTTTTCCATTATAGAACAGAGGCGGTAATTATCACTCTTTTGAAAGTAAGAATTTATTGATGTCTTAATCAGCACATTGAGCGTCTCATAACATCCGTTGAGGAAAATAGTGATTTGCTGTTTAGTTACTACCGGAGAAGGATCTAAGGACGTACAGTTCTAAAGAGTAATCGAAGAGATACCACAGTGCGTTACAAGGATTTCCTTTTATTCCTTATCTCTACACACATCTTGTCTCTCTATATTTGCTTAAATTTTTATCTTAAGGACAAAACTTTACTTCTATTATATGTACTGTATGTTTAGTATTAATTATATATGTATAATCATGTTTTTTATATATAATGTTATGCTATTTCGGCTGTTCAAACTTTCAGTTTCTTCCTTCCAATTTAATAAAGTGTTAGTGTTTCATGGACGACTAATGTCGCTAACGGTCCTTGGAGAGGAGAGACGGTGAAAATATTCATATTTTTCTAAACAAATCTAAACTAACATCTCTTATTACCTTCAGAAATTTAAACTTGGACAATATATTCTGGTATGAAGTTTGGCATTAAATTGAGTTCTGATATTATATACCAAACTCAAAGGGACTTTTTCTATTCGTGAATTTTGAAGTTTATCATTATCATTAATTCTTTGACAAATTTGTATCAACAAAAGTAGTATTACAACTTAACATCTAATGTTACTAAATGTTGATAGAATTTAACAGAGCCCTAATCTAATATAGCATAATATTTTAATGCTACTTTTTTGAGCAGCACCCTGTATTAAATTGTTGTAAAAATGCCGATACAAAATAATTTATAATAGTTAGTTGAATATAGTTATCAGATTATGAGATCTTTAAAGACTGTAATATAAATCTTTTATTACAAAGTTTCACTGTGATTTTCCATAAATACATTCATGGTAATCGTTCTGATAGACGTTCCTCAGCGGTACCTAGACTATATAAATGTAAAAGCAGTACTAAACTGGCGGTGAGTTTTCATCATTTTGCAGTTGAAATTGCTAGATATAACTGTCAGTTCTATGTTATTAGTTACTTCTCTCACTCTTCTCGCTTGTGAATCTCCCTTCCGGATTTTTGTCTTCCAGTCAACTTTGATCTTCAAAGTCAATAGTCATTTTTGTTTTCATAAATCTTGTTCTTTTATTGTCTATTCTCCTTCGTAATAATTCTCATATTATCTAACACTCACTAATCCCTTGCATCTTAGTGGTTTTATTGCCATGCTTAGGGGAAATGATAATATAAAAATTAATTTTTTTGTGAATTTTGACGAAATGTAAGGTCTTCAAATACCCAGGGGGCTGGTAAAAAGTAGCAGCAAAATATTATGCATAGAATACTGCAGTCATATATTGTCCGGCGCCCCTGCTGTTCATCTCAGTGTTCTCGAGCGGCCCCAATCTGTAATGTGATAGGTCCTAAATTAGCGGCTCAACTTCAGCTACTTTCTCACCAGCAGGATGTGGCTTCCCTTTGTATGTTCTATAAATATTTTCATGGCTTCTACTCAGACGAAATTTAGTCACTGCTACCCCCGCCACAAGAATTTACCCCTACAACAAAACTGGCAACAAGGTCCTACCTATTTACAGTTAGCACAATCTAATGCAGCTACTTCAGATTCTTTTCTCGCACTTCCCGCCTGTGGAACTCTCTTCCATATACTTGCTCTCCTGACAGCTACAACCTATAGGTATTTAAATGCAATGTCAATACTAGTTTCCTATCCACTTGACTCAAGTTTTTTCTACATGAATATCTTGTTCTTTTCATTTCTGTATACCTTCGCAACTGTCTTCACACCTGTGTTTCCATTCTTCTCTTGCCCTTTCTCTGACACCCCCTGTAACTGGTTCGTCTTTCACTTTACTCTCCTCCTATCCAAACTTTTACTCTTATGTAGCCCCCTGCGTATCAGTGCCCGTGTCGCCTTGGTTGATATTAAACGATTAAAACGAAGTATCTCCATGGAAATCGAAATGACGATGTTTTAGAAGAATATGCAGCGCCTACAATGTGGTCTACTATCAAACTTCAACTAGTAATAGGCTTTCGAAAAAATATTCGTTTGCTCAGTCTATGATTGCTTTTTCTGTGCGGTAGAATTTTTCCTACGTTTCATTTAAGTGTGAATGTGTTTCGGTTTAATAATGTTCTTTGAGGTTAGATGTGTTCAAAGAGGTAATCTGAGAACTCCTCAGTTTCCTCCGTGACAATTTTCTTATTTAATGCAAATTCTGTGGCACTTGCCAAAACGTGATGACATGAAAACTGGAAAAGCCAAATTAATTACCTTTTGGTGGAAAGAAGGGAACTTCAAAAACAGAAATTACTCCTAAAACATCTTTTCGAATGTCACTTGAAACTAACCCTAGCAATAGTAAAGATATTCTAGAGCAACATTGCAGAAATATTTGATGTCAGTCTCTTTCTCACTCTCTTTCACACACACGCGAGCGCACACACACACACATACACACGCGCGCGCGCGCAAAATTACAAGCACATTTGAATATATGCTACTATCACACTTTCTTTCTCTATTCGTCTCTTTCTTTCTTTTTCTCTTTCTCTCTCTCTCTCTCTCTCTCTCTATATATATATATATATATATGTGTGTGTGTGTGTGTGTGTGTGTGTGTGTGTGTATGTATGCAAATATTCTCAGATGTAATATGTAGAAAAGGCAATATGTATGAAAAAGAGACAAGAGAAAACTGGGAAATATTTTTCTTGGTATCTTATACATACTCGACAGGGTAATTCCTACAGTATTTACATTTTTCGGACTATTGTTCTCATCTTTGTTGCCATTTGTACGACGTTCCGGCCGTTGTACGTTCCGGCCTTCTTCAAGTGCTAGGAATTTCCGACCGGACCATTTATTACAATCGTTGGGGTATATACTTCTTATTCCTTGCCTAGATTCTCTTCTGGTAATCATGAGTTATCTCTCTCTAGCCCTGTAAGTTACTTGTTCACCACTACTGTAGCCTGGTATTGAACTCTATATCCATTGGACCATACAAACTCATCTCAGAAATATAGACAAAGTCGAAAGGTCTTGTTTTTCAATTTTGAATTTCATGGACGCTGAGTGACGTAATTTAATATAACATTTATGTTAAACGAGTGAATATTTATAAGCTGGTTGTTATTTAAACAAAATTAGAGTAACTAACAACGTTTTGCTTTTGCTTATAGATACTCTACCAGCCATAATTATTAGGCCACCCAAGCTTTTTTGAAAGAAATGATATATTTCATACTATTTTTAGTATTTATTGCCAAGTGGATAATTCTAAGTGAAAATAGAATGGTTCTTTTATTATTATTACTTCGCAAAATTTTATAAGACAAGGAAGAAAATATGAACTCGTCCAAAAAACCCAAAATTTTCTTCATTCTTTCATTGATGAAATTGCAATATAGGTAATTATTTAATATTTAGAAATTAATTTGATGCACGTTTTATTGTGCAGTATTAACAAAAGAACCATTCTATCTTCATTTACAATATTTACTTAACAATAAATACTAAAAAGTAGTATGAAATACATCATTTCTTTTAAAACACTGGGTGGCCTAATATTTATGGCCGTTAGTGTACCTTGTGCAAAATAAAATCATGATGCTCGAGCTTTATCAAGAACAAAAAGGTGAATTGATGGAAGGAAGAAAGATTCTAGAATATAACCCCAAAACTGGAAGTTCTGCAGCTGCCAACATCGAGAAAACCTTAATCGTCTCCACCACATAGTGATAGATGACAGACGATTGACTACAAATTAAGTAGTGAAAACTCTTAGCATATTCCATGATATAGCTGAAAATATTTTGCACAATAAACTTGGCATGACAAAGATTTTGATTGTTGATGCCCTATTTTCTGACACCTGATCAGAATCGCACTAAGCTGATCATATCACTGGACACCTGACATTGTTTGAGGTAGATCCCTTGTAAGCTTCCTAACCTAGAATGTTTGTTATCTCCTATTAAACTGACCCACAGACAAAAAGACAATCCATAAAAATTCCCTTCTCTTCTGCTCTCAAACTGCCAAAGTCTTCTCATTTCTAGGGAAGCTGATGACCTCAGTTTTTTTTTACATGCAAAAAGCACTGTTTATTAAAGATCTTCAAAATGACCACACCATCAATTGATATTACTATGCTAAATTGCTGAGGCTGTTTCGAGAAGCTTTCAAGGTCAATTGGCTAAGAAAACAGACGAAAAGAGAATTGTTTTATAAGGACAATTCTCTAGCAGACAAGTTCTTGAGTTCAATCGTGGCTATGACTTTGAATAGCCTAAATTAGCCAAATCTGACTATCATTTGTTTCCCAACATGAAAAAAAGAACTGCTTGGGAATTAACATCGCAGTGATGATGACGTCATTTCTGCTGCTGGCGTCATTTCCCAGTGTCAGTATGTGTATTTCTTTATTAGTGGATTCATTTTCTTTAACACTAAATAGAAGAAGGGGGCTATATTGAAAAATAAAGCTTCTTTGGACACATTCTATTTCTTTAGACTATAAAGTTTTCAACCGACCTCCGTATATATATATATATATATATATATATATATGTCAAGCTATGGCAAATATAGCGTATCAATTTCGTTACACAATACAAAACTCCTTTTTTGTCAAAATTCAGTTACCTATATCGAACATAATACCACATACTTGAGTAGACGCCTCACATGTCACAGACAAAAGTGCTATAAAAACATCTATCTACTTACCATTCACTACTATACTTAAGAAAAAATCTAGTCGAAATCACTAAAATGCTATATAATTCACATTACCGGAAACATCCCGCTAGTGAGGCCTTGTATGTTAAACATCTCTATCCCACTATGAACCACACTTTATTTATCAGTGGGGGTGAAGGGGTGAAAGTATTTTAAATGGTATAAAAAGCTTACTCGAATTCCAGCTGCGCACAACACACAAACTATCGGAATAAACTCTCCTGCTAGTATTCAAAACTACACAAAGATAAAATATATATTAAACAGTAACAATATTAAGCGAAAAAAAGGAAGCCTAAAACAATATATTATTAATATAAACGTTGTTGTAGTGATAACAATTGTTTGGGTAGACATCCATGTTTACTGTTTAACAGTGGAATTAATGTGTTGCTAATCTGACGCATGTTATATTTGATTTCCTAACACTTTCGGTGTACAAACCTGGTTGATGTTAATGTCATTATCTGTAAATACATAAAGATGTTTACTGAAATAGCTCTGCTCATCAAATTAACGTGTATGACAATAAGTGATAATGCTTTAGCTGCAAATTGATGCAAAAGACACGTGCACAAACATATAGAAACTGCGTCTAGAGATTATATGAAAAGAGTTATTGTCAAGAGTTTTATGTAAAATTCATAGATATGTGTTATCCAGTGAAATAATTTGTACTATTATGTATATCGAGTAAGCATGAAAGCAATTAAGTCCCAATTTTTAATTTCAGATTGATATTTAGTATGTTTTCACTAATTATAGCAATTTGCACTGTCAACAGATTATTTGCAAGAACTAGAATTTTGTGTTATTGCTCATAAAAAGAACTAACAATGAATGAAAAGAGCTATATAATCAAAGAAATAAAAAAGGAAATTCTTCGCTTCAAATTTCTAAGGACTTTAAAAGGGATCATCGAACAATTAAGAAAATATATCAAACGGGAATTCAACCAAGGAAAGAAAGTCTCAGGCTGAATTCAGGAATTTAACAAAGCGAGATCAATTAATAAGAAACCTAAATCAAGTGCGTTCATATTTGAGGTTGCTGGAGATACTATGGTGTCAAGGGAAACAAGGTGCAAAGCATTAAGGAAGATTGCTGATGTAAAAAAATCAAATAAAGAAACCCATTTTAACAACAAACAGTGCAGTGGGCAAAAAATACATGAAAACTGATTTCAGTAAAGTATTTTTTACGGACAATCAAAGATCACCTTCGATGGGCCCGATGGATGGGCTCCAGGATGGGTTTGCAAGCAGCATGACTCAAGAAAATTTTTAAACGCCAACAAGGCAGCGGTGGGCTCATGATATGGGCTGAGATTATTCGTAATGAGCTCGTGGGTTTATTTAAACTGAAAGGCGAGTATAAAATGATTTCCAAAACTTACAGTGATTTCTAGAGCAATATTTCTTTGAATGGCTTGATAACCAGTCTTTAGCCAAGGGCAGATCTATGATCTTCATGCAAGACAACGCACTAAGTCATACATCAAAGGTTACTAAATCCTGGTTGAAAGAAAATGGATTTGTTGAAGATTCTCTTATGGACTGGCCTTCAAATAGCTGTGACGTGAATCCCATTGAGAACCTGTAGAGTATCCTCAAGAGATCTTCATTCTAATGGAAGGCAATTCAACAGCAAGTATAACCTCTCGGAGGCAGTTAAAGTTGCTGTAAACAACTTACCAGCCGCTAAAATTACAAATCTAACATCAGATGTTGAAAAATAGATGCTAAGAGTTATAAAAAAGAAAAGAGCATTTGTGCAATAAATCTTTGGAAGTTCTTATTATTTTTTGTTAATATATATTTTATTTTTAAAATAAAATGTTTTTTTTATGTTTTTGACATTGACGAATCTATTCTAAAATCTTTTCACATTATTTTTTTTACATTAGTTTTACAAGGTATAATAGTTCAAAAGTATCAAAATAAATAGTTGCAAATAAACTACTGACAGTCAAATTAGTCTGTTTTGTTAACTTAGTAAAATTTTTTCCACCCGAAAACAATAGTCATCTATCACTATATATCTAAGTTAAGCTAAACAACATCATAATAGGACTTTTAACATTAAAGACGCAACTCTTTATAACAAGTCATAACTTGCAGTTAATCTCTAGACGCAGTTTAGATACATTAGTTATTTGGCAGCAATCCCCCTTGTCTGCAAGTTTCGTTTCGTGTGTTTAACATTTTTACATAATTCTTAATGTGATATTTTCTTTTCATGACGTAAATTACGTAAAGAATATCCAAATCTATAACTTATTTAAGCACTTTCGGCTATAAATTTAGCAATTATCAGGGATTAACTTTAATTTTATTTTTAACAACATATATACTACATGTTTGACAAAAAAACTCATGTTACATCTCACTGATTCCAGTTCTATTAAGTCTCATTTAAATACACATGAAAACCTACCAAACTCTATTCGTAAATTCCTCGTTGATAATACTGATAACACATCACTCGATAATTCCCGGGCCTGACATAAATATAAGAACAGCAAATGAAAACATCCGTAATTTTCATGAAGTACTAACCTTCAATGGCAAGATTTGGGCCCAATCGGATTATTATTTTACAAATTACAGTTATTTATTTATGATTATATTCATAATTATTTGATATTTGTTGTAGATTTTTAAAACAATGGAAAAATCTAAATTTCGTGTGTTGATAAAGCATTACTTTCTGATGGGAAAATGCTGTTCAAGCAAAGCAATGACTTGATAATTGTTATTCGGACGTTGCTTCGTCGGAAACAACGATTAACTTGTGGTAGGCCGACTTTAAACGCGTTTGTACAGACATAAATGATGCTGAACGCATAGATCGCCCAAAATCGGCAGTTGTCCCAGAAAACACACACACAGAAAACAAATCCACAAATTCGTTTTGGCCATAAACTGAAGTTGTGTGAGATAGCAGAAAAACTGAACATATCAGAAAGTAGTGTTCACCATTTTGCATGAATATTTATCAATGAGAAAGCTGTGTTCAAAGTGAGTGCTGCGTTTGCTCACAGACAATTAAAAGCAACTACACGACGACAATTTAGAGCGTTTTTTGCAACTGTTTCAACGGAACAAGAAGGAATTTTTGCGTAAATATGTGACCGTGGATAAAACATGGATCTACCATTTCACTCCGGAACCAAATCGGCAGTCAGCAGAATAGACAGCAAATTATTTTGTTCATCGATTACCTTGAGAATAGAAGAACCATCAATAGCGAAGGATATAGCATTATTGGTGCGTTTGATGGAAGAGAATTGCCAAAAGCGACCACATATGAAGAAGAAAAAGGAATCATTGATCAAGACAACGCACCGTGTCACAAGTCGATCGCAACAATGTCACAACTACATGAATTGCACTACGAATTGCTTCTACATCCTCCCTATTCACCAGACCTGGACACTAGCGACGACTGGTTGTTTGCAGACCGCAAAATAATGCTCCAGGAAAAGAGATTTGGTTGTAGTGAAGAAGTGATATCGAAAATTGAGGCGTGTTTTAAGGCCAAAGACAAATCGTTCTATAAAAAAAGGCATCGAATTGTTAGAGAAAGGTTGGGATCAGTCTATAACCCTTTGGATTAATAAAGTCGAATTTTGCATAAACGTTGCTGTTTTAAAAGTTAGAACCAGGATTTATTGAGTGATGCGTTATAATAGCATCATGTATAGAGGCTAAAATTAATGTAAGCATTATTAATAAATAAGAACAATCCAACACTTAAAAATATAGACGTAAAACACTCCACATATTCAGTTAAAACTAAAATAAATTTCATCCTCTATAATGGCTAAAAGTATAGCTGAAACCGTTTGGATATGTGTGCGTGTATGAATTGGTATCAGATATAGAGCAATTAGAATCTAGCAAGAATTTTAAGATATGGAACAAAAAAAAGCCTGGTTTATATTCTCTGTGATGGTTGCTGATATGCTAACGACCATCACAGAGTATATATACAAAGCTCTTCATAAGAACGGCGAAGCTCCAGCTGTTACCCTAGATTTCTTCAAAGCATTTGACAGAGACTGACATGCTGGCCTTCTACGCAACCTACAATGCTATGGTATAACTAGACGCTTGTTTGATCTAATCCAGTATTTTGTTTCAAATTGCGTAATGAATGTAGTATTGAATAGGCATGCTTCCAGATACTACCATACAAACGCGGGTGACTCTCAAGGCTCTATTCTAGGTCCTACTTTTTTTCTGATGTTTATCAAGGATCCGGGTGACGTAATCAGATCCCCAGTAGACATCTACGCTGATGACATCACCATTTACTCCTGCCTCGATAAGAAATCAACGCGGGCTGACAAAGCAAACCTTGCTGCCGATTTTGAAAAGGACTTTTAATCTGTGGAGGGCTTGGATAAGAAATGGCTCGTAAATTTTAATGCTTCCAAAACGAAACTGCTATCCTTTAACCACCATAGACTATCACTCCTACCCACAATCAGCTTGAATCGTCTCATGAAAGCAAAACACTGCACCTCCTCGGCTTAACTCTAACAGCCAACCTCAAGTGGAATGACTTCATCGAATCCAGAGATAAATTTGCTGCTAGGAAGGTTGGTTCACTGCGTAGATCCAGGAAGTTTTTCTCGTCTGAATTCATCTTGCACATATATAAATTTACCATTCGCCCGTGCATTGAATACTGCTGTCACATTTGGTCAGGTTGACCTGCTATTTATCTTACGGTTCTTGACAAAATCCAACGGAGAATCTGAAATGTAATTGATTCTGACGTGGTAGTTCAACTCCAGTTACTTTCTCATCAACATAATATAACTTTCACGGCTTCTGCTCTGATAAGTTTAGCTCCCTGGTGCCTACACTGCATGAAATTACTCGAACTACTAGACTAGAGATTAGGTCCTACCCATTTACTGTAAAACCGACCAAATCTAACCGTAACTTCTACTCCACCAGATTTTTGCTTGCATTTCTCGCCTGTAAAATTTCCTTCTGTATACTTGCTTCCCTGACAACTACAATCTCCAAGAATTTTATATGCAACATCAATGGCCATCTCTTATCTCTTTTACTCTCATCTTTTCCCTGTCAGCAACTGGATCATGTCTACTTTACTCTCATATATCTCTCTTCACATCAGTGCTCTCACGCTTCTCGTATTCATTCTCTGACACCCCATGTAACTTGTTCTTACTCATCATTTACCTTTATGTAACCCCCTGCACACCAGTAACAATATTGCCTTTCTTGGGGTGAAATGATTATAAAAGAAAATGAAAGACGTTTACGTATTCAACGTGATTCGCTTTTATTTAAGCTTCACCAGTAAATGCAATATGGAGAAAAAAAAGAAAAATTCTGTTATTATTTTCTTTAGTTAGCAGACTTCACTTGTATCCGTCCTCGAAAGTAGTATTCGTGAGTATAATTCATGTGCGTATGTATATTACAATTCTAGTTGGTCTATGCACTCTGCAATGCGGAATGAACATGCGCAACAACATTGAAGACAAAACAACCATTCGATGAGAGGTGCTTTGTCACCCGGCCACGAAAATACTTACGGTTCAGCTAGTCTTTCTCTTTTTATTGAAAGCACACTTCATTCAGATATTTTCCCTAAAGCCCATATCTGTTTAGTTTCGTATTCAAAACATAAACAAAGCAATTTTTAAAGAATCTTTTTAAGCAGGACAGTATTATTACTTTAAGCAGTATTACAGTGGATATTTGTATTTGAAACAGGCCTTTTGATAAAGGATATTCGTAATTGAAACAGACGTTATTATAATAGATAGTCGTATTTGTAACAGGTGTTATAATAATGGATTATCGTATTTGAAACAGACGTTATTATAGTAGATAGTCGGGTTTGAAGCAGGCGTTATTACAGTAGATTGTTGTATTTGAAATGGAAGTTATTACAGTGAATAATCGTATTTGAAATAGACGTTTTTATAGCGGATATTCGTATTTGAAACAGACGTTATTACAGTGAATTGTCGTATCTGAAACAGAAGCTATTACAGTGGATTGTTGTATTTTAAAAAGACGCTATTACAATGGATTGTCATGTTTGAAATAGACGTTATTACAGTGGATATTCGTATTTGAAAGGGACGTTATCATAGTGTATAGTCGTATTTGAAATAGGCGTTA
The DNA here is from genome assembly GCA_037127315.1 of Ascarosepion bandense. NCBI lineage: Eukaryota > Metazoa > Mollusca > Cephalopoda > Sepiida > Sepiidae > Ascarosepion > Ascarosepion bandense. Next base: position 4,312,006 of record JBBBDQ010001092.1, read on the forward strand.
TTGTCTTTAGGAAGGGATTAAATCCAATATATTTTTAATTTGTATGTTTAAATGTTACTTTTTATGGATGCATATTTAAGTAGATGCTATCTTTTTTTATTTATGTACATGTATAGTAAACAAAACAAGATCTACTTTTAAAATTAAAATGCTAAGCAGTGACTCGTTGATTTTGTTCGAAATAAACGAGTTTACTCGAATTTACGGCTTAGCACACACAAAACTCACGAAATGTCACACCTCGATGCGAAATATTTTCTGGCCAGTAGAAAACTAGGAAACATCTAAAAACAAAATAAAAAGGCCAAAATCACATCCAGGAGTGTATTCCCAAATGACATTTTAGAGCCCCACAAAATACGCAGCAAAGTCGACTGTCGCCAGAGAGAATAGACAAGAGTAATTAACACGTCTCTCGACAAACTTCAAGCGATCGTTATTATTATTATTATTATTATTATTATTATTATTATTATTATTTCTATCTTTATCTCTCACCTCCTTCCTCTTCATCGTTCAACCATCTCCCTCTTTTATAATGGATAACCGAACGGAACCCTTTAAGACTGAGCGATTACAACAAAGGCATTCCTACCCAACGAAAACGCTCATACATACGTACATAAATACATACATACATACATGCATACGTTCCTGCCAACATCCCCACAAGATATTACTACGAACTCTTGATACCCTTAACTTCTTAATACTGTTTCTCATTGAACATTAACTTCTACTAATTCATATTATTATGTTCTATCAATAAATTTCTATTTAAACATACAAAATGTATAATTTTATTCTTCCACAAATCCATTTGCTGATAACCTTCTGATAATTCTAGATAAAACGTGTAAGTTGTAGAAAGTTTGGTTATGTTTGATAAAAGACCAATTCATTAAACATTAGCTGTCTCCCAACTTCTACACATGTACTTACCTGAATATTCAAAAATTTTGTTAGAAAATTATGCGTCTATCTGCAGAATCCTCGCATGTCCCAGTGAACATGACTACCGTAACGTAGACGAATGGTTCCGTGTTGACTGCTGAGTCGAGTCACATTTCTCGTAATTTGGAGAAGAAGTTCGATTTCATCTGGGGAGGAGGCCACATGAGGTTATGGATTCAGTTATTGTGGAACGCGATGGAGTCCCGAATTCAGTTAGTTTTCTGTTCGTGTTCACTAGAACCATTAGTGAAAATGGAGTCTCTCTGGACAGTTTAAAAGGTCTTGCATCCGACAATCTTCAACCTTTTACGCTGACTATCTGGATATGCTGGTTGCTTGATAAACAAGATACATACACATTTGGATTCAAGAAATTTAATCTACATTTAAAATAATCCATATAAACTGTTTTCACCACGTATAAAACTTTTCGATGACTTCAGTAAAATGCTTTTTTATGTTTTTTAATAATAATCGTTTTACCCCAAGCAAAGCCACTGATGCACATAATGTTACAGTGAGAGAAAAAAACAAACAAAAAACAAAAAACAAAAACAAACAAACAAAATACAAGAAAAGAAAGAACAATTGAAAGTTAGGAATCAAGAAGATGACAACTGACGTGACTTTCGCAGATTGTAGCTATCAGATAAGCATATGGAAGTGTAATGCGAGAGGAGAAAATGGTGGAGTAGAAGTGGCGGTTACATTGAACTATTTTGACGTTAAAAAGGTGGGACCTAGTTGCTAATCTAGTAGTACGTATAAATTCATGTCGTCAGGGCACTAATTAAATAAGCTCGTTGGATCAGAAGTAGAGATTATATTAGTAGAAAAGACAGAGAGAAGCCACATTGCATCAGTGTGAAAGTGACTGAAGTAGAGTTGCAATATTGGAAACAATTAAATTGCAGATCCTCCTTTGAATTTTGCTAAAATAACTTACCAATATAACTGTTGTGTACAATTTTGAGGACATTTTTCTAAATCGTATAGCTACTGTTATTCAAACGTAGAAACAAAGTAATTGTCACTATGTTGCTGTCTGCAAATTTCTCATTTCAATATGTTGTGTCATTTTATAAATTATACCCAAAGATACACATTTGTATGAAATAAATCTCTTTAGGCATGAATTGAAATATATGTGTATAATACATTCTGTTATAAAATAAATTGAGCGAATCCTAAATATCGACTTTATCAATATTCTTTTTTCAAAATTACAGTTAACTTTTAATAAATTATTCATTCACTATTTTTTACAAGAATTTTCATGGCAACTTCTCTGACGGGCTTTTCTCCTGGTTTCATGGCAGATGCTCCAAAAGATTTTATTCCCTGGCTATAGGACAACATAAATGACAGGGTTTTTTCCTGGTTTCATAACAATTGTTCTGACATGTTTTTCCTTGCTTCCCTACCACATGTATTTACGCGTGATGGTAGATTTTTACGGAGGCCTCACACTTTTATTGACAAAATAGTTAAATTTAACCGTCTTTTCGACTCAAAAAGTTTCTTTTCTCGTACTTCCCGTTTGTGTGACTCTACTGTTTGCTTGCTTCTCTGATTGCTACAATTTCAATGCAATTTCATTTGACAACATCTATCTTTTTTACTCCCATCCTTCACTTACCCTTTGTTCGATATCCCTGTACCTTGTTCTTTCTCTCAGTGAAACCTCCTTCGCACCAGTCCTGCTTTGCTTGGAGTCAAATGATTATCAGTCAGTTACGTGCGATACATGATACACGCTTGGGTGATCATTTTTTTGAAAGAGACATGACTGACAGGGCAGAGGATTTTCACGCAGTAGGTTGCAATGTAATATGTTATGATTGGATTTAAACGTTTACATTGCATTTGAATACATGGTTCTGTTGTCATTTTGCGCTATCACGCGGTGTGACGTCATAGAACCACATTGCAAATTTGCAAACTGCGTTTGTTATTTTTGGTAACTATTGACGTTGCCTAGCGGAGTTTTATGTCAGTACAAAATAAAGTCGTCGGTGATGGTGGATGTTATTGTATTACCGTCTTAATAACCTCTCTGAAGATGGCTCATGTGAGCCGAAAGCTTAGAACCAAATTAATAAAAAAATTATCCAAGTATTGGAGAATTTTTGTCTTTAATTTCAACTAAAATTAAAGCCAAAATACGAGGTTTAGAAGGGCACATGATTAAAAATAACAGACATTAATTGTCTCTTATATTTAACAGTATATGTTTAGAAAATTATTCGCTGCCTGGATACACTATATATATATATATATATATATATATATATATATATATATATATATATATTCCTAAAGACTGCGTATTTATGTGCGTTTGTGTGTGGATGGGCACTTTGAGATTGGATCATTTATAATCGTGAAGATTGGGATCGGCGTCTCGTTCAAATTTTAGCAGTAGTCGTTGCGTTTTGCTTTCACTATGATGCTTCGGAAACATAAAAATCTATCTTTTTTTCATAGGAGGTAGATTTAATAGTAAGACAAACTGAGGTCTATAGATTTCGGCGTTAACCGTTCGAGCCAAAATAAAATAGATTGACTGTGGGGCCAGCAACTCCAACCCCGTACAACTTGCATGTTAGAGAAAACAGAATAACAGCATCTAGAGTAGAGGAAGAAAAAATATATTCCACAGTTGATTCTATTGGGTTAACTTGCACTCATGCGTACATCCATAAACACACACACACACACACACACACACACACACACACACACACACACACACACACACCTCTTAATTGCAGTCGTTACAAGCTCCACCCTGACCCGAGATGATAGCGCCTGTTAAACTTCCATCTATAGGCAAATAGTGAACCTTAAACAAAAACTATGAAAGTTTTATTTGTTTTCAAGTTCGTCGAGCTTTTTCAACCCCATTTCTTTTTGGTATTCTGCCCATCGGCGATACGTTGTGCCAAAGCACATTTCAATGAGGAGATTTCCAAACACATTTTTCTAGAATCTGGTAATTATCTCATAGAGCTTGTTGAGGTCATGGAGGAGGGACAATTTGGGAATTTAGTTGGGATAACCCCTTCCCGTATGCGTGGATTCTTAAGCTTGGCTGTTAGCCTTTTTTCACATTTTTCATCTAATATTATTCTAATAGGTAAATGAAAAGATAAAATGTATAACAAAAATTAAAAAGTTTTTTATGAACATCAATTCATTTTTTGTACATGCAAAGGTTTTAAATGAGAGAATAGTTTTGTTCTAACTGACATAAGCCATTTACTGATCATCCATAAAATAATTTTACTGACATAGAATCCTTTTCTGTTAGCAAAATTCTTACGTGAGAGAATAATATTCTTCAACTTTACCTGACACAATACCATTTCGCATTCGTCAAAAAATTCAAACTTTATTTTTATGAATATCCATTCATTTCGTTATTTTTTACGTGCAAAAAGAGACTCTCTACAAAATTAAATAATTATTCGAATCTCATAAAAATTTTAATAGAAAAAGACAAAAGTTTTTTTTTTAGAGATTTTAGTTTATTTTTGTAAGGACTGGATCTAGTCGGAAATTTTTAAAGAAAATAAATGTTTTAATTAGTTTTTACTAGGTTTAAAAATTATTATTACTGCTTAAATCCATTAAAAGTGATTTTTAAACAGGAAAATCATCAAAAAAGAGAAAATTCAATACAAATAACATTTTAAAATATAAAAAATATGGAATTAAATAAAAGTTTTCTTCACATAAAATTCTGAAATCGATTTTAAAACAAAAATGTACTAAATAAGAAATTGTTGACTTACTCTACTATACTTGGTAACTGAAAAATTCATCCGTTTGATGGCCCGAAGCCATTTGTTGCACATTTCTTGATTTTCGGAAAATCTGAACACGCTAAATTTTGGCCATTTAGGATAATTTCCTTGGCAGTCAGGAACAACACAATGACGTATTTTCTTTTAAGTGGAAAACACTGAAAGTGAAACTTATTGGTAAAGTGAAACTTATTAGTGAAGTGTAAAACAACGTGTTCGTAAAAAGACCTTCTGAAAGTATTATGGCATTTCAATTGACTACACTTGCTGACGTCACAAGAAACATGGCGGGTAGCGAGAGGGCCTTCTTGTTATAGCGACGGTCATGATACTAGTGAGTTTTTCTGCGAGAAGGTCGTACATTCATTAGATTTTAGTTTTATATTGACATAAAGAAATGGGATTTTCTTATTAAACATAAAATCATATGTAAATTTTAGCGTTGTGCTTTTTTAAAAATTGATTTTAGATTTATAATTTCGTCTTTATTTTTATCAAAACAAAAATGCTATTAAACTAACTTGTGTAGATTTGTGGTGAATACGAAATTAAAAGTAACTCTATTCTCTCCACTTTTACAAAAGTTCCTAATCCTCGAGGGAAATCTAAATTTTGTCGAATAGGAAAAGAATTAACCCTGTACTGAAAGTATACGAAAACAGATTTCGCAATCCGATGTTAATTTAATTTTCTAAGTAATAAAAGAAAGCGATTTTCAAATCTGAAAGAAAT